>NDFZ01005382.1:0-40282 GCA_002192655.3 Mamestra configurata
CACCGGTAGCTTGGACCCTGTTCCCGATACCGGTGGGCTACTATTTTATATTTTTAAATGTTTCTTTTTTATTTTTATAGTTTTTAAGAAATATTTAAAAATGTAAGCAATAAGTTTAAAAAAAATTATAAACGGAAGAATAATAATAATAATAGTTTATTGGGTCATAAAAGGTGTAACAATATTAAGGTGAGACACTGGATCCCGCACTAGGATACCCTGTGTCGCAGGATCCAGCCTCTTTCGACAGATAATGTGAATCATAGAATTTAAGTTAACAAATGCGACGGTTTAATATAATTCACTAAAATTAAGGTACATGAATGATTCCAAAAGTCAAGGTTCCCAAATACAATTCATAATATTTTCTTCAATATGCATTTATGTATGTAAACCAAACTACCGTTAAAGTAATAAACACATCTAAAGACATTCTCACCGAATATTGGAGGGCTCATATTAGCGTCAATGTGATAAATGGCGAAGACATTACCCTATTGTCCAAATTTTTTGTTTAACGGGTTATTGAACTTTATACTGCTGACCGTGATGTCATACTCCCAGACATTTTTTCAGGTATTGAGGATTTCTAATACATACTTTTGTAACTAGTGTTTGCTTGTCTGGTTGATGATGATGATTCATCTTGAAAACTGGCTCCTACCCCTCCGCTTATAGGCACGCAATGAAGTATATTTCGCACTAGTGCGGAAATTTGCCCACCTATTCATTTGATTATATTTTTATAATACCAAGCTGGTCGTCGGATAAAACTTGATTTATTTTTTCGAAAATGAAAACGTCGTTTGATGAATGTGGACATTTTTCGCAGTTTCCCGGCTCCATATTGGCCTCGCCTTTTCCGCCTCGACTGCAAAGTCAAAATTCTCCCACATATATCAAAATATCGTTATAGCTAAGCAAAAGTTGACTTTCCGTGACTCTCCGTGGCGACGAAAGCTCAAACTGTTATCTTTTTAGAAGAAATCTTAAGCTTACGAGCTTTTATATTAATTAAAAGCAGCACCTACTCCGACCCCTTTTTTTTTTTTTTGATCTCGGGGGGAAATCCTCATGGAAATCCTCAACCCTGGGGCGGGTGGAGGGGTCTGTCAGACTCTTACTGACTAAAACCACCCCGGTGTTCCATCTCCCACCTACGCCGGGGATCGCGGGAACGTAAGCGACTTCCGCAATCCCCGGCTGGTGCCGGCCCGCCTCTGCGGGCCACCTCGCGTCGGCGAGGGGAGTGAGGTGTTTAACTCCCCTCGCTACGTCAAAGAGGGGCGCACGGGAACACCACGCGCCGCCACCTCGGGTCCGGATGAATGGGGGGCGACGGACATCCCCAAGTCCGCCGCCCCTGGACCCAGTTAGGGGGGCCGGAAGAGGGCAGCGTATGCCCTCCTCCGACGCCCGATGCGCCTGCTGCGGGCAGGGAGAGCGGTTGTGATCTCCCTCTCCCTTTCCGCAGCCTCCTTCTGCGCGATAACTGTCTCGCAGAAGGAGACCACCGCGTCCCAGGACTCCTCACCGCCGACCATAGCATGGACTACGGCCGGCAGCGAGAGGTCACCGCCTACAACAGAGATGAGGGCACGGCGCGGCTCCTCCCAAGCTGCACACTCTGCAAGCGTATGCCGTGCCGTGTCCTCCCGACAGTCGACGCAGTGGTGGCATCGAGCGTCCGGCTCCCTGCCTATGCGACACAAGAACCTCCCGAAGCAGCCATGCCCCGAGAGGACCTGCGTCGCACGAAACGACAGGGAGCCGTGCCTTCTCCCGAGCCAGAGGTCGAGCACTGGCCGGATGGCCTCGATGGTGATGAGGCCGGCGGTAGGGCTCGAAAGCCTGTCCCGCCATTCCGCCACCAGGACCTCGCGCAGCTGCGACCGACGCAGCTCCAAGTGTTGCTGCGTCAGTCTTTCGCCGCGCGCCCGCGCGCCCTCGCGCCACCTATGCAGTGACGCGAGCACTTTCGCCTCCAGGTCCCACGGCGGAGATCCGGCCAGTGCGCAAGCCGCCTCGTAGGAGATCGTGCGATATCCCCTGATGACTCTGACGGCCATCACCCTCTGCGGCCTCCGCAGAACAGTGATGGTGCTGGCCGTCAGGTCAGCCGCCCAGATCGGGGCCCCATAAAGGGCCATCGATCGCACGATCCCCACGTACAACCGCCTACAGGCGGTGCTCGGGTCCCCCAGATTGGGAAGCAGCGTTGACAGCGCCCCCGCCGCGCCCAACAACTTGGGCGCCAGCCGCCGGAAACCTACTCCGACCCCTGTGCCAACCCCGAATTAATTGAGGTAAAGGAAACACAATAATAGTGATCTAATTTAAGTTGGTATATCCAGATTATGGCAGGGTAACATGATCAAGCATACTAATGAAAAAAGGTTTACTGTAACTGTCTGTACTGTTAACCATATATCTGAATAAATAATACAAATAAACATTAAAAAAAAAAATATTGTAATTTTTCATATTTCCATCAGAAAGCCTTATCATTTTGATACCCGAATCATAGGGCCATCACTAACAATGCATTGTCATTTAAACCAAACGTGACTGAACAATTTCAGCTCAATTAGTTTGGAATAACTGTTTTAAATGAACATACTAACTTACAAGGCAAGTTATATTAAAGCTTATAGTTAAAATAGCAATTTCTTGCCAAGTTGATGTAATTTCTATGACCAATCAAAAAAGTTATATTTAAATCCTCCTTAACATAGGCTTGCCGAAAGGTGCTTGACTTTATAGCGGTACCAGCGAACAATTTGAGCCCGTTCGATGATTGCAAATTGTTCAAGATGATTTAATAAGTTGACTACAGTAACCAGTTTTATTACCTTCCGCAATTTTTTTAAAAGACGTCTAAATGTTAAGAGCAAAACTAAATGAGAATATCCGGGCACAAACAAAGACAAGATCTTGCCAAAAAATATTTAAAGTTATTTCTTTAATTAGCCACGTAGTCCCACAACTGGCCAAGGACGTCCCCATAATTATTTCTTTCAGCTCTCATGATCTCTTCCCTTCCCCTGCGAATCGATCACAACGAGTCCAAATCGTGAAACCAGCCTATTTTAGGCCTGCCTCGGTGACGTGTCCCGTCTTATACCTAATATGTGACAATCCAAGCCTATGGAAAATTAAAAATGATTAAAATCCCAAAACGTGCACTGCTTCCTGAACACAATAAACTTAATATGAATGTTCTGGCAAATACTCCAAATATTGAATATTCAATAATCCTACTCTTTGTGCTTTTATTTTCGCAAACAAAGAAAAGAGCAAAATACTTGAACAGACAGACATAAAGCATCTATGCACATACATAATGAAAGACTTAACTACTAAGAAAAAAAATCCACCCACAGAATCTGATCCAACTGAACAAAAAAACGCAATGTCAACGTACTTGAAAATTTTGCTATTAATCAATTTTTACCAGAGGCTTAACAAGTGGCTCCGTAATGAAAGAAACTAGTTTGTCTACATCGCATACGTATATGTAGATATGTTTTATTATCCTATATATGTATGTGGATATTTAGTGGTTGGTATATACCGCAGTACATCTCGGAATCAAACAGTTGTGTCCAAGTGAACAATTTTATTTTTCGAAAATGTATTTTCGGTATTCTTTTTTGGTGCTTGTATTGAGCGTAGTTTATTCGGCAAATGCCGCGTTCGGTTCGTATTTTTTTAAAATTTTATTTAGAAATTTAAAATATTTTTCGGAAATAAAAAAAAACTTTTCAAATTAAAGGCATCTTTGGTAGATTTCAAATAATAATCAGTAAATAAATTCTGGAACTCAATAAACAGTTACAGCATATTTTATTTTTATTAAATAAAATCTGAGTTGCCTTTTCTAAGAAAAAAAAAATTTTTTTTTTTCATATTCATATATTCGTGTCAACAAAATTCATCAATAAACAAATAATAAAAGAACATCATGAAACAAAAAAAACATCGCCATCTTGCAGAAGAGAAAAAGAACGTATTCCTTCAGGAGTCGTACCGATTAACTGAATACCCTACCTACTCTGTACAAAATTCTCAACAAATACTTTTTACAGCGCCGTTCATCAAAAAATGCAAAGCAGAAGATTCAAAATGCCTGAAGGAGACGGCTCAGAAAACGATCCCGATACTGACCAATGGTATCCCTGAGCTGGGAGTTGAGAAGCTTGACCCTTTCACCATGAAGTCTTTAGATGCAAGTTCCCCTGGACTCAAGCTGCTTCTCTGGGACGTCACCGGTACTGGACTTAAGGATTGCATCGCTAAGAAAGTGCAGTAAGTGGTTTTTTTTTATTATAAAGCCATTTTTAAATGCTTGAACATTATTACCAGTCGATAGCGGCGGAGAAATTTTTCGAAGCCATATTTTGAAACGTTTTTAATGTTAGTTGATTTTTTTCGTTTGTCCAGAAATCTTTACAGATATTTGCTTGATTGTGTTAATTCGATTGTTTGTTAATCAATTCGTTGAATCAAAATCAAACGGAAACTTAGACACCCCAAATATCATGGTTCATATTATTATGCCTGACAGTAGAAGCAGAAATTTGAGAACGATCATTCGGGTTTTAAAAGTCAGATTAATTATTGTTATATCCAAAAATGCTATTAAGCTATATATAGACAGTAAACATACCCCAACACGGTTGGGAAAGGCTATATGTGTGGTGTGAATGATTATTTTCGAATTCATAAGATAAATGCAAGTTTATCTTAATAGCAGAAAACTGATGATCATACATGAAGTAACGATATTAACAGTCCTACAATATCTTTTCGAATGTTTTGTTTGTGTTTTATCATCTTTAACCATGTAAAATATGGTGTTTACAGAGAATACCTTAAAATATTGTTTACGAGGAAATGACAACGTTTTCTTATTTCAGACGTGATGTTGGTAAATCCAAACTTAACGTCAAACTCCAGTGCAGCGTTGACTTCAGAGGCAAATATGAGATGAAAGGAAAACTGCTTATCCTGCCAATTCAAGGAAAGGGAGACGCTCACGTTGTTCTGAGTAAGTATTTATGATAAAATCAATCAGACTACCTTTTCCTAAATATTATGTAAGTGTCGTCTTCCAGTAACCGGATGCAACAGTACTAGTATTTTACGATATAATAATGCAAGTAAAAGGAAAAAATAATATTCCTACTCAAACTAAAGGCGTAAAACTAGGAGTCCCAACACCTGGGGTACAATTATCAATTTACATTATGTCATTACAAGTACCTACTGTAAGTTAATCATCCAAAATAGTGCTGAAGGATCAACCGCATCAAAACGTTCATTCACCCCTAATAGGAAAAATAATATAAAACTTCCAAATAAAAAGATAAATATAGAACAATTAAAATTATGACACTTCTTACTTAGCACATCATTTGAGAGTGACGTTAATTGACAATTTATGACAAACGGACGGTAAAGTTGACAAAAATTCATTAAAGATAAGTTTTTGACTGCTAAGGGTTAGAGAAGACCACGACTTTTGTTCAAATATTAATACTCATCTTTTAATAACATTGGAGACGTCTCGTCTTAATGATGGTTAAAATAAATCGGAAAATGGTTGTTGATGATCACCATAAAATAAACATACTGCACTCAGAATTTAATTCGAATGGATCGATTCATAGGTGTAATAACACTTTTGGTAATTAAAGAGTTTTTATTTTTGTAAAGAGGCTCGTTGGAAGAAGTTCTGCCACCATTAAAAAAAGGTTGTCTTACCAGTTTGAAGGGTGTGGCTGGTGGTTTTTCTGATTTTTCTGTAGAAACAGAAGTGTACTTTTTTTCAAAATTTTAGACTCGGTGGTTTCGGAGATAAGGGGGGAGGAATGGTCATTTTTCATCTAATTTCTTAAATAACTTCAAAACCATTTATTTTAAAATTAAGAAAAATAATATTCGAATATACCCTTTAAAATTTATTTAAATCGGTCCAGTAGATTCGGAGAAAATCGGCTGTGATAAACAGACCGAAAGATAACCGAGTGATCCTATAAGGGTGCCGCTTTCTATATAGAGGTTCAGAAACCTACAAACATGAATGCCTAAAAATCCTGCTCGACGCCATGTTTTTTGAAAATAAATACTATCTAGTTTAATTATAGTTATCAGACAGATCTATCTCGAAACCTGTTTTAGTTTTTAATGGTGTTTGTCATCCTTAATCCAAGATCGTATATTTTTCAACAAAAATGCATTATATAATATAATTATGTATATGGCCAGTATATTATAAGATGCCAATTATTGATTGTATCCGTAAAGAGGCTATTTATTTTATATTTATTATCACGTGTTAATGGATGCTGTCTTATAATCGCAAATGGATCGAGACCATTAACAATTTGCGTGTTTCAATATTATATTAGACGCGAAGAGGAAATGTTTAAAGCATATAGAACAGACACAATATTGTTGATGGAAATACGAAGAATAAATGAATAATTTGCGGAGGAGCTCGTGGTTAAATAATAACAGCCGCACGGGTCGATCTTCAAGGTTAAGCAACGCTTGCCGAGGTTGATCTGTGGATGGGTGACCATCTTAACATACCGAGACTCCTCCGTGCCTCGGAAAGCACGTTAAGCCGTTGGTCCCGGCTGTCATTTATAGATCTTTGGCAGTCGTTATGGATAGTCAGAAGCCAGATAATCTGACACCAGTCTTGCCAAGGAGTACCGTGTTATCCAGTGAATGGGTTGTGGAGGTCTGGTAGGCAGCCGCTCCACGTAAGATTCTGGTATTCAGCTGAATCCGGTTTGACTGGAAGCCGACCACAATATAGTTGGGAAAAGGCTAGGCAGATGATGAAATGAATAATTCATTAATGAACATGTTGAATGTTTCTGATTTCTGATCTAAATATCAATGGCAAGTAGCGGAACTAAATTTATCAATTAAAATAAAACAATACAATTAAATATTTAAAATTATCCAAGGTTGTTAAGACGCATCTGCTTAAAAGCAAAACCCACTAAGCACTTGGTATAATTTTCAAGGTTAACTTCTGTTCACTCTATGATTGTCATCAGATCTCCTCAGTCCAGTTCGAAACCGAATCGTTTGTGTATCTTTATTTCTATTTAGTGTTCTTTTCACGCCATTGAAACCCTTTGTAAAAAAACATGACCAACTATCACTTTCATACTTGGTAACGAATCCATTTTTTTGAGACAACAATTATTTTTTTAATTGTTATCCCGGTTTCCTGAACTCCGCAAGCTATACAATATATGTTTAGTAACGAAATGATTTCTGCTTTCAAGGGAAGGTAGTTATTACTGCTGAGGCTGACTTGGCTGATAACGTTGGCAAGAGCGGCGACAAGCACTGGACCATCAAAAGCTGGAAGCACTCCTATGACCTAAAGGACAAATCCACCATCGAGTTGGAAAACCTATTCAATGGAAATGAAGTTCTTGGTAAGTTCCTTGATTTTATTCTTACTAAAACAGGATTCTTAAAATACTAATAATGTAATTTGCAAACAGTTTGAAAAAGATAATCTATCGAGTGACGAGAAAAAAGTCCTTGATTTTTTTCCGGCCACCTAGAATAATCAAGTAATAATACCAGTCTAAGATCTCTTAATCTATTTGTTTTAGGATCTTTTATTAGGTATAGATACATTATAAACGTAAATCACGGCTAAAGCCATTATAATTTATAGAGGTAGATGATGATAATATTATCATACTTTTTGATCGTGATCGAAGAAAGCATTATTACTGAGTGTTATAGTTAATGAGACCTTATGAGGTGTAGCTCTTGCAATCATCAGGGCAAAACATGTTGTTTATTTTTGTATTAAACGTGCATTCGTGAAATGAATGCAAACCTAGCTATCGGTGTTGTTGCTAACCATCTTAATTAAACCTATTTTCTTCATCGAAGGTCGTGCGGCCCGTGAGCTCATTGCATCCAGCAGCAACGAGATCGTGAAGGAAGTCGGACCACCAATTGTCAAAGCCATCGTCGCCAAGATCATCGAAAACATCGATAACTTCTTCCAACACGTCCCTGCAAGCGAATTGACCGAATAATGTTCCTATATTTATAATACTTAAAAAGAGATTTATGATAAAAAGATATTAAATAGAAGATGTTGGTTCACATGAGGAACGTTAACTTATTTGTAGCTGTTGCTAAGTCTGATTTAAAAGGAATAATATTGTGATTAGTGATACCAACCTGATAATTTGGAACTGAATCATTATCATAATAAACTGGTGATTTTAAACATTTATATTGATTTTTATTATCAAACCTGTTATTTTTAGTATCTGAATGGCAGTTTTGTTTTACTACCTTGTTAAATATAAAGCGTGTTTCCACATTATTATTCATCTTTAAGTATATAACTGTGACAAGACAAGACATACATATAATACGTATGTAGATATGTATAAGACACGAGATATTATTTTATATTCATAACTGGGAAACATTTTAAAAATCCAATCCAACAAGCATATTGCATTTGCAATTGCGACCCGAATAACCAAAAGAAAATATGAAACACAACTCATTTTAACAGCTCCAAATAAATAGTATTATCTTACCATCAAGCTATCATCAGCACTAAACACTGCGTTGGTATCATAATAAACCGTAAAAGAACAATTATTTTGGATCTTCACACGCAGCCAAGGAATATAAAAACGTCAACGGAGCAATGAATGTAAGAAACACATGGTGGCAGTGAATGTCATCGGGTTATTTACAGACAAAAGGAATGCCGCTGTTAAATCTGTTTTCGAATAAAACAATAAGAGGATGTGCCTCTTTGACATGATTCTGGCTGAATATGACAATATTCATGTATGAGTTCATCTATGAGTATTAATCCAGCATACTCTCTTTCTGCTCTCACCATTTTCCTTCTGCCGTTAACTCAGTCTATTTCGTCAGTGCAGCATGTTTTTTTTTTCTTCTACACATCTTTATTTGCCGTCACCTCAGGTAGCCCTTCCTTTATAATCACAATGCGTCCATCGTTTCTTTGGTCTTCGTCCTTGTAACCAACATTCATATTCAAAGCTTTCCTCACGTCAAATTCCTCATTCCTCAGCATAACATCATTGTACTCTCACTCTGGCTTTATCTCTATCATTTGCTTGGATATGTAGTACTTGAAATACAATTTCAGTGAATATAATTCTATTGTAGATTTGAATTGTTTCTACATTTGGTCTTTATTAGTTACTTTCCGTGAAACTTCCTTTCACTGCATCGATTGGCTACGACTGAATATGACTCCTATTTTGATTCTTGGCTTGGGTTGAGTGTTAGCAGGTTTTTTGATCCGGAACTTCTCAGAAGCAGTCAGGATTCTGGATTTATGTCCACTTGATAGCAATAGACTCGCTCCCTATTGTATGGGACTTAAACATAACCGGCGAAATCTTGGTATACTGTTGGTACGCTTTTGCTTAACCATTAAAATATAACAGAATAGAAATACTCTTTATTATGAACACCATACATGTTTGTTTTCAAAAAGATAGATGAAGAAAACATTAAATAGGATGACATAATGGGTGGCCTTATCGCTGAAACACAACAACAACTTAAGACAACCTTTTAATGGATTTTAAAGAGGAAAGCAAAACAGTACTGTAAGTAGTCTTAGGTGTACGATTTATATAATAAATACTTAATAAATACATATATACTGAAATAAACAAAAAGCAGAGATCAAAAGTAACAACGATTAAAGAGAAAGGTAGTGGTTTTGACCACAGTTTTAAAAGTGGACAAAGATTGAACACGCCTTACCGACACGGGCAAGGCATTCCATAACCGCACCGCTTGAACCGTAAAAGATTTGTCGTAGAAGCGTGTCATGAAAGACCATGAAACGTTCTTTAAGACAAGAAGGACTTGTAAGATTGAACAAAATACTGTAAAGCAGAAATAAAATATGAGAATCCCGGCGACGACGTAGGTATGGGAAGCCACTTGAGCAAAATTCAGAAATGTGATAATTTGCGCAGGCAAAATATAAATTATGCAAAGGGTTTGAAGACGCTCAAGTTTAACTAGTTGTGCCTGAGTGAGATCGACATAACTGACATCAGCATAGTCAAGGATGGGAAGCAGAAGGGACTGCAGCTAGCAGTCCAACCATTCCACCATAACGACTGCGGAAATATAGGCGTGATATCATTTACTTATGTTCTATGAACTTCTTTGTCTTTGACTTCTATTCTTTCGTGTCAATTCTAAAAGCAATGGTAGTGTTACAGTAGTTTCAGCAATGGTAAGGTTAGGTTAGTATTTGTTGTGAAAGCAAAAACTGGTTAATCCAAAGATCAATTGGCTTTTAATGTAATATCAGCCAGATAGTCATCATATGTTATGTACGTAATAACGTCTACTTTATTATCATAATTATAGGTAATGGATTCTTATAATTAATGGTGTTTGTGCTATAATAAATGCTTACTTTGTTATCAAACTATTATTAAGTTATTGTATCAGAGATTCCAGGATAAATCCTTTACCTATCGACAAGCAATTATAAGATGAATCCGCGTTGTACAAGATATCCGTTACCTCATAGGTAATCCTAATTTCTAAAATTATTCCATTACTGACTGAGTGAGTAATGAGCGAGTGACTAAGTGACTGACAGACAACGCACAGCCGAAACTATTGGTCGTAAAAAGCTAAAATTTGGCATATAGGTTCCTTGGGAGTATAGGGGAGCACTAAGAGAAAACAAGGATTTCCCGAAATTCCTACGGGAACGGGAAAAACGGGTTTTGAACGTACGAAGACGCGGGCAAAATCTAGTTCTTTTAATAAAGAAGTTGCTGTGCCATGACTTATACTCTAGAAAGGGGGTTTGATTGTGGTTCTGGACCCGATTCCCAGTTCAAATAAAGAGGTATTGTAAAGAGATGGAGAAATAAAGAGTTTTTCCATATAGAATTCCTCAGCAGCTCAGCAGTGGCGTAGCTAGTAAAGGCAACACCCGTTGCGGATATTGTGGTTTCACCCCAGAGAGATAATTTTATTATCATACTTTGGGTATCGCTTAGCACGATGCTAATAAAGAAAGAAAGAAAAGAAAGAAAAATGTTTATTTGGGACTCGCACAAGACTTACAAACTAGTAAAATAAAATTAAAAACTAAACAGTATAAAAAAATAATTATCTGCGCGAGGCCAAAATGGTCCCTATCTCAGCTTATGCTGCGATATCTAAAAAATAAATAACGCAGCGCTGGTATTCTGATAGGGCCAGTCAGTGGTGCCACGGATACAGTCACGGAGCATATTTAACAGAAATATACAAATAAAATAATAAGTATAAATATGGGTAAAAAAATGCAACAATTATTAATATATAATTATATAAATAATAAAAAAAAAAATTAAAAAATAATAATCGGTACATACAAACAATAAATAAGCAGGTAATACAGCTAATAACGGCAGGCACGTTCGCTGCCCATGATTTCTAGCGTATATTTCCCGGACAATGAAGAAGAAGTAAATCCAGTCAATCCACCTATTTATTTCAAGGGCCGAAACACGTCAATGAAGTTTAAAATTCGCTTTTCTTGCTGGCATCAGCACCTATTTAGGAAGATATAATTGATTTTCATATTTTTTGTATATTCTTATCAATTCTACTGTAAATTGATTCGAGCTTGGAACTATAACTTTGTGATAATTTTCTATCCCATAAGAGAACAGTCTCAAATAATACAAAGTTACAAACATACATTACGATCGTATTTCTTACCAACATTTATCTTTTCTCGTAGCGAGATTAAACTAAGGGAAAAGGTACAAGTTATGAGGGTCAACTAAGGGAAATTCTTTGGTGTTCGCAAAAGATTTGTGTTTGGTGTCCGAGACCCCGTAACCTATGGCACTGGTCTCACCGCCGACGAGGAAGCGATTAGCTATCGACTATTTTCTCGCTGAGGAAACGGCCAAAAGATATAGATCCCGTGTGAGTAAAAGAGACACAAACATTTATAGTCGATAGCCGGCTGCTCACACTGTTGGCGAGAACTCTCTTACCACTAGTTTGTCGCAGCGACAAGAGCTCTCTTGGCGGTCAGATATCACGCTGAGAGACCAACCCGCGGTAATTTCTACTTATAGTGCGGATCTGAGTGCTAGCTAACACATTATGAATTCTGCACTTCGTAGCCTGTGCTGGTTTGCGCGGCCCGAGCAAGTGGTGCGAGTTATCGCTCGTCGCACAAGAGCACTCGCTTATAGCCGAGCGACAAATCTACCAGAACTACACACTCGCTTCTCGCTGCTCGCCAACTCGTATTTAGTTTCTAGCTTTACTAGCTTCTCGCTGATCTTCGGCGGTGAGAGAAGTTCCTAAATGGTGACTTGTTCAGTGGGAGCAAATGGTTGTTAGAGTAAGGTACTATAGAGATCCTTTTTCACCATGACCGATTCAGGGGTTAACTGTAACTTATTTATTTCATCATTTCGTACTACAATTTAGACCACATTGTTATTAAAGGTACTCGTACCTTATAACTAGTGTTAGTAACACACGACAAGGTCAAAAACAGACAATGAAGTAGGTTTCTAAGGCAGGTTGTGTAGATAACAATAAAGCAAGGAATAAACTTCCTACCTGGACATTCTCCCCGTAAAGTGTCTTAGAATAGGGGAGTAAGGACTCACTGGTACTGTTTTCAGTGGCTACTGTTACCTTCTAATAATTATGGCATATGTTATATAAAGCACTTCGCCCGCGACTTCGTATGCGCATATACCGTACCCGTAGGAATTTCCCGTTTCCGAATAGCCTATAGTATTCCATATGAATATGGCTATCATATACAAAAACAATTTTTCAAATCTGACTGGTAGTTCCAGAGATAGGCGCGTTCAAACAAACAAAAAAACTCTTCAGTTTTATTATATTACTATATATATACTAGCTTTTGAACGCGACTTTATACGCGCCTATCCCATTTTTCCCATTCCTGTGGGAATTTCCCGTTCTCGTATAGCCATGTATAGCATTCGTCATGAATGCGGCTATCATATACAAAAAGAATTTTCCAAATTCGACTGGTAGTTCCAGACTTTAAACAAACAAACTCTTCAGTTTTATTATCAGTATAAACTAAAGACATAAACACTAATTCGAATTTTATAACATTGAAAATGTAAATGAGACCCGCATTTTTTATAACTTTAGCAATGCTTTATAATAATGGAATAGTTTAGCATTTCATAACAAAAAATCCTATATCTACACGCGACTAAACCTGTTATTTACAAGTTGCTCGTCTATGGTCAATATAATATAGTAAACGAAATTAAGAAAACATTTAAAATAGCGCCTATTATGATCTTTTATAAACGAAAAAAAACAATACAAATGTAAAAAAAAACCGTTTCAAGACAAATGTCTGTGACTTTTTTTTTTTTTTTTTAAATTTAATATGGGTTTGCTCTTGACTCTAGTCTAGGTCATAGATGACAGAGACAAAGTCGACGATGGAGCGAGCTTACCCAGAAGAAGCCTGTTCACTCTAATTTTGAAGAGATTAGGGTTGTATGCGTTCGGAAACACAGACGCAGGCAGAGAGTTCCACTCCTAATATCACAAGCATGAGTAATGCCTTCTACCGTTTATAAATACCGAACATAATTCTAAAAATAGTCATATTTATTTTTTACAAAAAAAAAATCGTCTCTCATAAGCGTAACGGTGATTTAAGAGCAATTTTATTATTCAAATATAATATCAATGAAGATTACGTGTTTTTTATTATATATTATTTTGATAAATATATTTATTTATTTCGTAAATAGTGTACACTTAGCGAAATTCTCTCCAATATTTTTCCAGGCAATTCTTTCGCGTCACCTTGAATCACTCTTCATGATGTGCGTCCAGGTCAACTCGCCAACGCTTTCTGGGCCAGCTTCGGCGATGCCCACCATCTCCTTGCATTGCATGAGAGTCGTTTTAATGTAAGAAAAGGACAATGCCAGTCCATGAATGAAGATTGGACCAAGTGCCGCCCAGAATAAACCGCATTTTGTTCCTCAGGCAGGTCAACACTAATCTTTAAACCGAAGCGCTTCAAATTCTGTCCGAGGAGTCACGAAAAAAAAAAGTTTTGCTGTGAATTATTTAGTGGAAAAAAATTATCTTAATATTAATAAATTGACACCACCACTACTATTCAATAATATGGTCAATGTAAATACTTTAATTATTGATGATTAAATATTATGTTTTAATTGTACTTTTTGTGGAATAATTTGATTTGATTGATATCGTTTATCAAACCTAGGGGTGAGAATCCAGACTAAGAGAGATACAATCCGCAAGGCCGTTTTGTGGTGAACTGTTGGGTAGTAAAGACCCCATAGACCCGATCTCACGGGAGAATTCCTGTTTATCATCTCCAGTTGCCTTTACTGACAAGCCGGAGTGAACAATGACGAGAAATAAAGCTTTCAACAATGTTTTGGCTTAATTGTCTGGTATGAGTGGAGATTTGCAAGAGCAAACGTCCTCAGGATGCCGATTTTTTTTTTGTGTAAATTAATGCTACGATCTCAATAAAACTGCATTCACTCCTGGGCAGCACTTGGTTTAGTCATTGTCCTTTACTTTATCATACCCATACAATTTGCATCAACATCTAAAGCCCAACTTCGCTCACTTTTGGATAGACGCTTCTCTTTTTTTAGTTGATCCCCACGCTACTGTACCATCCTCATTAAGGTTCTATCCGTAATGGCAAAAATAGTTTATACAAATCTCTTCAAGATGGGCAGACAACGAAGGGTGAATGACATTTTAATTTTATTATTTTTGATTTTATTCGTTGTATAACTTGAATTTATTAATTATTTTTAACAATGTTATTATATTTACTGTCAAACTGATAGTGTATTAAACTGATAGAGAAAAGAGAATGTACTTAATATTTATAAAATTAACAAACATAATGTTAAGTGCTACTAACAACTACTGAGGACCACACGTTGTCTTTCCACGAATAAATTTTATTATTAAATCAAATTTGAACGTCTGTTTTTTACTTGATGAAGTGAAATATTTAATATTATTTTCAGAAAAGCTACTGAAAGGTACACCTTCAGGAAGTGTGTTACCTAATTTGTCTAAGAGAACTGTTTCAACAAAACACGGTAATTGTAGTTGAGGTAGGTAATTATTTCCAATGAACCAGTTGCATGATTACAATTTATTTCATAGATAATTCGAAATCAAACAAGAATATTTGCCTACAGCCAGTAAAACCTGTACCACTAAGAAATGGTAAATAATTAAATATTCTAAAATAGGCAATTTCATGTTCGTACGTCAGTCGGTAGAATAAATCAATAAAAACTTGTTTGATTTGGCTAGACTAATTTATTTTTGTCTTAGGTATTATTTATCAAGTCTTGAATAACAAGAAATGATAAGAATCATCCAATCCTAGCCTTGACCAGACGCCAAATATCACGAATGATCATAAATTACAATGGATTTACTATCCTCTCTTCATTCAGGCGGGAAATGAAAACTACCTACTTCTATCTAAAGAAACATCGTGCTTGTATTCCTCGAAGAGTTACGTCTCATCATATCAGCCGAAAGACGTCCACTGCTGGCCTCCCCAAAGGGATAGTTTGCCATAATCGCCACACTTAGCAGGCGGGTTGGCGATCGCAGTGTAGCTGTTTCAATGCACAGTGGATGCTGCAGCCCATTCTCTGGTGTGTCCCTTAATCACCTCTTATGACTTCCACGGGAAGTGACGGGATGGTGCTATTCATTTACGTCCGACACCATACAGAACTTTATACATATTATATATGGTAGGTACGTGAAATGTGATTAATTAAAAAAATATTAATAATAACCGAACATTATTAATAATTACCTCATGATTTGATAAATGTGAATATAAAATTGAAATTCATCACTTTTAGCAGTTATTATTAATAATTCCCTACTCTTGTCGGTAGATCTAAAAAAAACTCGAAGTTATTTGTCCAGTACCCAATACTGGACAAATAACTTCGAGTTTTTTTTTTTTACTTAGGGTACACCGACTCGGACAGGGCTCCGTCGACTACTACCACGTTAAGGAGCATGGAGGAGGTGGGGTATTTTCCTTCCTCTATAAATCAGGTATATGATATCGTAATAATTAGATCTTCCATTTCAGAAAGACGCTTAAATTTATTACATTTGACCATTACATGGACCTGCTGACAGAGAGATGGAAGAACAGCGGGAACATAGTTATATGGTTCCATTATTAACGGAACTTTGAAACCCACATATGATTACAAACCATATCAATATAATAATATATAATCTATACTAATATTATAAATGCGAAAGTTTGGATGTTTGAATGGAATGGATGGATTGATGTTTGTTACTAAATTACGTAAGAACAGCTGAACGAATCTTGATGAAATTTGGCACAGAAATAGATTATAGTCTGGAATAACACATAGGATACTTTTTATCACGACAGTATGTTCCCTTTGGATAATTTTCGACATTCACGCGGGTGGAGCCGGGAGCGACAGCTAGTATACTATAAGAACAAATTACCTTTAGTTACAAACAGAAGGTACAGTGAGTCACAGATAGTATTCGGAATGAATACTAATTATTTCCATCAGTAATTTCCGCAACTGAACCGTAGTTGAACGAGTCTTGAATACGAAATTCGTCATTTTTTATACGCTTAATATACTTTAAATTTGAGGTTATTGACTATGGAATACGAACAAAAAATGTATTTACTTTGTATAAAAGTCAGAGAATATTTGTATAAGCATGTCACTATGGTACCTATAAGGTTTACTGTTTCTTATGAATCTTCATTTTCATAAATAAATTGTTATTGTAGGTTTCAGTTATCGCATTTTGTAGCGTTAATGGATAAAAACTCATTTAAAAAACAACATTTTCAGTTTTCTTTTTATAATTTTTAGCAATTCCCAAGTTTTAAAATCTACATAAATACATTGTAAATAAAGACACTATTTTGTTATAAGACCTTCATTTTCCGACATAAAAATAATAGATACTACGATTACCAATTCCTGACAAACCGGTACTATAAAATGCCTATTTAAACACTAAACACAACAAACCATACTTGTCAAAAACCAGTAGCGAGCGTACCCAAGTAACGGCCATTTTGTTTATCAGCAGGATACAAACAGCATTGGGCTATCGCCAAATCGGTGAGATAACCTTTTGGCTATAAATCAACGGGTAGTCAACACCAAAGATTGGGCATTCATAATTTATGAGTATAATCAATAAGCTTCCTGGATTTTAGTTAGAATCAGTATTCAGTGAATTCGAAATAACCTCTTTATATTATTACTAGCTTTTGCCCGCGACTTCGTGCGCATATATCCTGTTTTTTCCCGTTCCCTTATTTATTTCTCGTTCCAGTATACCTTCCTCATGAATATGGCTATCATATACAAAGAGAATTTTCCAAATCCGACAGGTAGTTCCAGAGATTAGCGCGTTCAAACAAATAAATAAACTCTTCAACTTTAAAATGTACCTTTATCTATATCTATACTACAATAATAATATTATAAAGAGGAAAGATTTGTATTTTTGTATATAACGAATAAACTTAAAAACTACTGGACCGATTTGAAAAAATCTTTCAGCAATGGATAGTTACATTATCAGCGAGTAACATAGGCTATATTTTATCCCCATACTCCCACGGGAACGGGAACTACGCGGGTGAAACCACGTGACGTCCGCTAGTTATACACAATATTATATAGACATTACTTTCAAATATTTATTGAAATTTTATGTACAGTAGCGACAAGTACATAGGCGGACTAATCTCTAAATGCAACAAAGAATTCTCTTCCAGTCAACTAATTGCAAGAAAATCAAAAACAAAAGTCATTTATTCAAATTAGGCTGAGTGCCAGCACTTTTTGAACGTCAAAGTTCTACATAAAGACAGTCCCCCAAAACGCCCGCCCGTCACCACTTCCTAATGTTTTAGCTGGGAAGAAGAAGTGGAGCAACAAACTCCCCAGCAACACATCTGTCTGTTGATATATATAGATAAGAACTAGCATTTATACATAGGTATGTATGTAGTCAGTATTCTTACAAAAAAAAAACAATACAACAAAGGTAACACGTTAAAAGTGTAAGTGTGTCTCAAGACGAAAGTCTATGACCAGTGCGTGTTGCCTGTGATGACTTATGGAACCAAAACAGGCCTCATCAGGGCATGGAGAGGGCAATGCTCGGAGTTTCCTTGGGTGATCGAATCAGGAATGATGATATCCGCAAGAGAACCAAGGTTACCGACATAGCACGAAAGATCGCCAAACTGAAGTGGCAGTGGGCAGGCACATTGCTCGCAGAACAGATAGTCGATGAGGACGAAAAGTTCTGGAGTGGCGACCGCGCACCGGAAGACGCAGCGTTGGAAGGCCTCCCACAAGGTGGACCGATAACGTGATGATGGTCGCGGGTAGCCGATGGATGCGACGCACAGGACCGGTTGTTGCGTTGACACTTGAGGGAGGCCTATGTCCAGAATTGGACGACTTTCAGGTGATGATGAGGTGCAACATAATATCTTAATATCTTGGGACAATTCACACACGGTCATCTGATCCCAAACTAGGCAGAGCCTGTGCTATGGCAACCAGACAACTGATAAACATTCTTATATATTTCTAAATACATACATATTTTAGACAAATTACACCCAGACACAGAACAAATGATCATGTTCGTCACACAAATATTTGTCCTGGGTGGGAATCGAACCCACGACCTCCGGTTTAGCAGTCAGGGTCACTGTTCACTGCTTCGACCAACAGGCCAGTCAAATAATAATTGTTGATACTTTTTAATCAATATGAAGATAAGTGTTTTTTTACGGGTATACTATTTAAATTTCAATTTTTATGAAAAAAAAAATCATCCTATTGTCAAGTTACACCTTACTGTTCAGTCAGAATCGCAGAGCAATATTTGGTATCATAGTTACCGACATACGTCAGGGCTAATTAAACTGTAGCAGATAAATATTCTATTGACGTGACGCTATTGTTTTTCTATTTATTTAATTCCATTGACGAGTCCCATTTAGGTACTTTTCTGTAAAACTTGGTTATCATCTCAGAGTTAATCGGGTTTATGTTACAAATTGCAAGTAAGTAGGTGTTAAGCTAATATGTTCCGTGAAAAATTGTATTTTTATTTTGTGCGGTTTTTTCAATCAAGATTATTCATAGTTCAAAGAATCAAAACCACTGTAGAACGAGGAAATGGTAGAGCAGGTAGATCGTTAAAAATAAATGAGTTGGAAACAACATGGATACATTTCCATAAATTGCTGACTCTGCTCTTGTCTGGTTTTTTGACCGAGTTCCAAACAAGGAGGAGGTTCTCAATTCGTTGGGTTTGTGATCCGATTTATGAGATTTTTTTTTTAGTTATCAGGAGCTTGTGATATTTGTTCGATGCGATATACTTGCCATTTGGTTAAAAAAAAATCAGTTTGGTTCAGCATTTTTTATTTCATGAGCATTTTGCTTACTTGTTGCTTACTAACTTACCTTAGCAAAATAACGTCGGGTAATTATACTTATTGGGTTGAGTTTATTATTGAACGTTGAACTTCGAAGATATACCAATGACCTCCTCGAATTGAAATGAATAAAATCGAAGGAGTCATATCGACAGTCTCATTATTGGTGTAATGAAAATCACTACAAATATGAAAAAAAAAAGTACAACCGACTTCCAAATAAAAACACGGACTTCCAAATTTAAAGTTATTTTAGACTTCGCAGTGTTTTTATTTGAAAGTCGGTTTTACTTTTTTTGTAAAAAAGTTTTCCTCTCTCGATACATACGAAAAAAAAAATGAAAAGAGTTGTGTAACTATTTAAGGTGTACAGTAAAGACAATTGATCGCCCAGTGGTCCAGCTACAACCATTTTTTGTATTAATTTAAACATTTTTTAGCATCATTAATTAAAAATATTAGCTTTATGCACTCCTTCTCTATTTAAGCTTTAAATGTGCCAAATTTCATACTCTTCCGCCCGTGTGTTGCGCAAAAAGGGGTAGCAAGTTTTTGCTTCACTTATTAATATATAGATCTATCTGAAAGACTGATAATCGAGGTATGTCAACTGCACCCGTGCGCAGCGGGTTGCTATGTACGTAGTTGACTATACTTTATTTTATAAAGTCAGCGGCTGCTTTTTTTATTTCTTACCAATTTCTAACATCAATTGGTGGCATTCATACGTAACATTTTAAATGCGAAAGTAACCCTGTCTGGTTGTTTCGGAATATGTTCAAAATAGTAACCGCGGCCCTGGAACGCAAAGGGCATTTGGAGGAACACGGGTGGGTTTTAGTCAAATAAGAGTCTGACACTCCCTTTCGTTCCGCCTAGCAAGGCTCGGATACCCGTTAAATTTTCAAACCGTGACTATGTACTTGACGCTAAACCCTTTCATTCGGGTTTCGTTCGAATAAACCGGTTTTTTAAACCGATATTTGGAGGAGTCTTTACATACATGTTTTTTTTCGGATTAAATGGTTTAGAGCAATAAAAACCGGTTAATACTGACGCACGACTAAAAAACGCCACGCCGCGCGCATGCTTACAAGTTGCAACGCGTCTACTGATACGCTCGCCGCGCCGCTCGTCGAAAAAACCGGTTAATTTAGGTTCAGATAAAATTCTTAAAACGTTCACGTTCTTTAGAAAAGTTTAGAGCAAAACCGCAATAAACCGGTATTAGCCGGTATTTTTTTAACCGGTTCCGAGCCTTGCCGCCCAGAGCGGAAGGAGTCATTTCATGATATCCCATCGTTAAGAAAAAAACCATGTCTATCTGTTTATAATCTCTCAAAGTCTTTACGGCTGGTCGTTTTTGGATTTTGGATTGGCGAGCGTTGGGTGGCTCGCTGTCCGATCACCACCAGGCCCGGGTCGATGCAGCGTTGTGTTCCACGCGCGCCTCTAAGAGTTGTCAGCATAGGAGACGGGGCTCGCTAGGGCCAGAGCCTGCCAGAGTTACGGAATTTGTTCGAAAGAGTCACCGCAGCCCTGGAACGAAAAGGGCTTTAGAAGAAACACGGATGGCTTTTAATCAGTAAGAGTCTGACACGCCCTTCCGCTCCACCCAGAGCGGAAGAATTCATTATATGATATCCCATACTTAAAAAAAAAGCGAGAGAGGATACTTTTCATGCTTGGATGAAAAGTATCCTCTGTCTTCTTCTAGGACAAGGTCTACTCGTACGCTTTTTTTTAGACCATGTCCTAGAAGAAGACAGAGGATACTTTTCATGTTGGGCGATATTCCCTTAGAATAATTTCCGGAGCAGAAACTTGTTTCTAATAAAGCTCGCTCCATCGTCGACTTTGTCTCTGTCATCTATGACCTAGACTAGAGTCAAGAGCAAACCCATATTAAATAAAAAAAAATAAAAAAAAACTAAATTTTACCTCCAGCCCTATAATTTTTTACGGTGCACATTTTTGCAACAAAAAACTCGTACGAAAACTCTCACATACATTATTATAATGTAACATGAACCCCTAAACGAGGAAGAAACCGAATTAACCGGGGCGTTACTAACTGCCAATCAATAACAAACTGATTTATTCCCATGGGGTGTTGATATCAATGAAAAAAATCTCTAACTACATTTAAGCTGTGGTCACAGTGCGAGCGGAGTAAGCACGTTCGACTGAACTAAAGCAGGTACGTATGCTAAGTGATCCAATGGAAATTGAAATCAACTAAACGGTGTTATGGTGATGATATAACGCCAGTCAACGTGATGTTTAACAACTTTAGATGTTATTAATTATAAAATTGGGAACAATGCCTTTATTGTTCCTCCCTGAGCCTATAAAGTGGCAAAATGCGTGTCGGACCACGTACAGTATAGGGTTCTGTAGTTACCCGCCTCTTGTGTGTACTTAGCTATTATTAGATTACAAAGTTACAAATGCACTTGGTTTTAAGTCATTTTCTATGGAATTTGCACGAAATTTTCCTTATTTTATGTATTTAAATGTATAAACCGCTTCTTCGGTCCGGTTTTTTCTCGGATGACGGATCCGGCGAGACGAACGCCGTGGACAAACGGCGTAAGGGTTCCTTGTTGACTACGGAACTCTAAAAATAGTTGAGCAAATACGAGGAGTTTCAAAAAGCCATAGGTGTAGTTTGAAAAGTTTGGTCAAACAGGAAATTAATTAGTAATATGAACCTATTTTATGAACTCGAACAGCATAAAATTTGAATGTCATTGTTAATTAAAAATATATAGCAAATGGTTTTAATTACTTACCGGTTTATAAATAGCTCATACACTCACTACTAGTCTTTCCGAAACAAAGATGTGACGAAGAGGAAACAATCTACTTTAAACATAATATGACTAAGTATTACCAAAATTGTTATGTATAACTTGTTTAAAGATCTCTTAAGACGCTTAGTTGACACTTCGCGTGACCCAAGGGCTGGCTTTACCTTGGTCACGCGGTAAGAATAAGCATTGCCATACAATGTGGTAATGCCGCCAGTCTTTTGGGTACACTTCCAGTCGACAGCGATGCGGATGAATTTTTTGACGCCATATTTTAGGGTTAATTCAGTTAGGAGTTTTTATTTTTATTTCTGGTGTATATAGTTAGTTAAGTATTTATTAATTCAGACCATCAAAATAAGGACCATGTGAAAACTATAAGAAAAACGTTATGTATTAATTAAACCAATTTGTAAGTTATTGTCAAAAAAAATTTTTGCTGGTCAAATAATTCACGTACTGCATTTTAACTTTAGTTATTGCTGCATTATTTTTTTCTGCTACTATTGAAGTTGATTAAATTATACATCCTAACGATAAAGTATTATATCAATATACTATTATATTATTACATATCATATTTATCAGTTTATTATTTTAGCATACATACGTATTTTATTAGTATTATTCACATTATTTACGTATTCTTTCCGAAACAAAATTCTACTTTAAATTTTATTTTTATTTGTTGTAAACCTACCACAGTGTAGTCTATTGAACCCAATGGTTTAAAGCATTCTCTACCAGTCAGGTAGAAAATGCCTTGATGCATTAAGTCCGCTCATGTACCATTATTGTACATAAAGTTTAAATAAATATACCAGTATGAATATGAAATATGAGTTTTTTTGTTTCTTTGTTACACTTTGACGTCTGATCGCCGAACCGATTTTGATGCATTTTGGTACTGAGATAGATGGGACCCCGGAGACGATTATAGGTTCTTTTCTTGCGATAATCTATTTTAACGCCAACACAAAAACAACAAATCTCCCGCAAATTAATATAGGATTTAGGACATCTCCATTTGCACAAAAATCAAAACTGATTGCAGCGTGATATCATAAGATACCCCTTAAAGTAATTTTATAGATAGATAGAATTTAATTTATTGTTTACCGAAAATGTCACAACTCTTTGTGTCACACCATTTTTTTTTTATATTCTGTCTTATCCATGCAAATCCAAAAGTACACACCTACTTATTTATTTATTTATTTAAACTTCTTATGCAAAGGGCACAATTGCGGACTTGATGCCTTTTGCATTCTCTACCATCAACCAAGGGTGGTGAAGAAATAACATGGAAAGTGTTTTGATAGAAGCATTGATAGAAGCATTGAAAGTACCTAATATAGTTAATAATTATTTTTTCCTGAGTGAAAAGTTACCTTCTAAAACTGCCAACCGCTCTCACACGCACCTCGCCCTTACCACTGATATCATGTAAACAGTGAACATTTTACCGCTACTGCCAAGGGGCGGATGACACGTGCCGAAACCATTCGCGTGACGTATCGAGATGTGCTCTTGTAAAACGACTAACGAATGAGTTTGAGGTTTTGTTCCCATTCCAAGGGGAAATGGCTTTACGAGCTACTGGTATCTGATTGGTTGGTGAAGGGAAGAATGTTAAGGTCGGAGGTATGAAAATAAACGTTTATAAAATTACCCAGATTTGATTACTACATTTTTTGTATTAAAAATTTGTGCCAAAACAAATCCTTGACCTTACCCCAGCCTTTTCCCAACACTACCAGTAGATTCTTGGCTTTCCGTACCGTAACAACTTTTAAAGTGATCTACAAATGAGAGCCGGCATCATACAAATAACATAAATTCAATATAGGTATCATCCTTCTACTAACAACACAAATCAATTACACACTCGCAATCTTAATAATTTTCCTTCTGGAATTCAGAAATGACGCTTAAATAAGATAATCTACAAAATTGAATAAACATAGAATTTAGCGCAAAAACATAGAATTCAAGCTAGCAATGCCATCTGTCAACAACCAACGAATTAAAAATCTGTCGCAATTATCGACAGAGGTCGCTACAGATTTAAAACTCCTTTGGTTTCCTAACAAACATCTTTTCAACCAGCCAAGACCCACGAATTCAATCATTACACAATTAGAATATTTAAAAATCGAATCAACTTTTTTTTCAACGTTCCAAAACGGTGAAGTATGACTTGGCACTTTTTTTGCTCCTTTTAATGTAATTTAGAGGGTTCGTATGTTCGATAACTGCCTAATCTGATGGTACTCGTAGATAAGGCTAATTGTATCAAAGTGACGGGGAAAAAATAAGAGTAGGAATTCAGACGAATCGTTGACTACATTAAGCTCGCAAAACTGTTGCTGATAAAGTTCTTTCGAATTTTTAACCAACGAAAAAATGAAGGAGGTTCTCAAATGGAAAAGTATTTTTTTTATGTATGACCACGCGTAACTTTTTACAGAGTAAGTAGTCCGATTTTGATCATTCTTGTTTTTTGGTTTTCTATTTTTGGGTACCTATGGATGTGAGTTATTTTTATTCTGATTTGGAGAAATAGGACAAACAGTCTTCCAAGTTAGTATCAATAAGATAATATTTCCCTGTTTCCCTTAGAAATCTTTAAGTTTCAGAAATTGATTCCAAGAATTTTGATTGATCTTTAATTTCGCTTCATTAGAAAATGAAATCATTATGGGTACTATCCGTTATTCTTGGAAAATTTTATTTGTTAAATTTTCTTATTCTTCATATAGAAACAGGCCGTTTTTTAGGGAAAATATTACAATGTAAAATAAAACAAACAGCCTTAATTATTTTTTTGGGATTTTCCAAAGTGGCCACCCCTGTCACATTGTTCCTAATTCTAAAACAAAACAAAAATACACTCATACAAAATATTTTAATGTTAATTCCGGTGTAGCCACAAACGAATAATCACAGGGTTAATTCCACTTCCGTTTTGCATACGCGTGTCAGTAATTAACATTATTTAAACTTTAATTTGTTCCTAATTAAATATTTCTTTTTACAACGAACCATATTTGTGGTAAACACGAACGGATTAAAAGACCAACTTATATTTTCATACAAGAAAGAACTTATCTCAACGAAATAAGATTGGTTATTGAGTAAATGGAGTGCATTCACGAGTTGTCCAGTCGTGATTAGTGGTTGTCACACTTTGCAGTTGACATGCATTGACTGGGGCTTTGAAAACAGCGATTAACTTGAAATTGGACCTTTTCAGGTGTAATCGTAAATTACTCTTGACGAAAATTATTGGGGACTTGCAACCTGCAATGTATTGAGAACTAAATTGACGGTTATTAATGTTATTATTCACAGGGAAATAGCGTACTGATCGACGATTATAACGTTTATGTAACAGTTAAAACGGAATTGTCATAACACTCTTGGCTGATCAATAATGGTGACTGCTTCTTATTAGGGTCATGAGAAGTCTTACTGGGTCGCGGGTAGCCGATGGATGCGAGACGCACAGGACCGGTTGTTGTGGCGACACTTGGGGGAGGCCTATGTCCAGCTGTGGACGTCTTTGCGCTAATATGATGATGATGATGATGATGATGAAGTCTTGTTGACTACTTTCATAACAATCCTACAATTACAGCTCCTTTGACTTAGTAGCTTCGGCTGTGCCTTAATAGTCAGTCAGGACAAATGATTTCACGAGAAATAAGTTTAGTTACCCTATGTTCAGAAAACATTCGACTATTCATATTGAAAACCAAAAATAAGCCGAAAATAACTTTTTATTTTTGTTTCATTTTTATTATTTATTGATAAAGCGGCAACAGAAATGCACACTCTACCTATTACCACTGTCTACCTATTACGGTTCATGAGATACAGCCCGCTGATAGACAGACGGACGGACAGCGGAGGCTTAGTAATAGGGTTCCGTTGGTTACTCTTGGGTACGGAGCGATAAAAAACAGAAGAATCATCTTTCACGTAATGACGTGAAAGATGATTTCATCTCCACTCGCCGCCTTAAAGGCCTTACAAATAAATGAATACTGTGATTAAACTTTAAGTATGAAATATTGTAAGAAATAATTTTCAAGTCAAACGCTAGTGTTTTCATGGAAGTCATGGTATTACAGTAACAAACGGGTGACAGCGATCACACTGAGCAAGCTGTTTTGTGCTAATTAAAGTAATTTTAATTTGTGTTATTGTTTATTTTTGTGACAAATTATAAATTTTACGCATGTGGCACGTCTAACACGTACCGTTGTAAATTAATATGAGAAAAAAAACTCAAAAACCCAGTTAAGTGCCCCAGTATCCAAAGTTTCGATCTACTGAGGGACCATGTGTTGGCAGGGCTCATTGCTCGCAGAACAGATAGGTGATACAGATGGTATTGAAAGGTTCTGGCGTGACGACCGCACTGGAACTTCACTGGAAGACGAAGCGTTGGAAGGCCTACCACAAGGTGGACCGATGCAGATGGCCTGGTGTAGGCCTCGGGAATCCGCTGAATGCGAGACGCACAGCACCGATTCATGTTGCGATACTTGGGGGAGACCTATGTCCTAATGACAGCAGTGGGCCACTTTCGACTGAAATTAAAAACTACAAAAAAATAAACTTTTTATTTCTTTTAAATGATGAGCGATCAGGAGCTCGACCCTATATGATGTAAAGCCACTGTTTAATCAACGCATACATTACGACTTTACGACCAGAGGCTTGGGCAGACGTATACTTATACCCATTTATCGAGTTCTGTTTGTCAAATCTATCCTACTAATATTATAAACGCGAAAGATTGTAAGTATGGATGGATGGATGTTTGTAACTCAATCACGTCAGAACGGCTGAACGGATCTTTATGAAATTTGGCACAGATGTATATTATAGTCTGGAATAACACATAGAATACTATTTATTCCGGGAGTATGTTCCCTGGGGATAATTTTCGGCATTCACGCGGGCGGAGCCGCGGGCAGCAGCTAATACAATAGAAGTCGAGCGAGCTTATTGCCGTCAACCGGGCACAAATTCAGACTTCAGCGTGCTACTGAGAATTACTAGATGGCAACTCCCAATACCCGACACGGGAATGGGACCCAGGACATCATGGTCAGCAGTAGCGCTTGAGACCACTTGACCAATGAGGCAGTCGCGGGTCACATGACATACAGTTATACGTAGAGAGATAATGATTACGTTGCAAAATAAAACGAAGTAGTTAGTCATTCTTTCCTGTCTATAACTACCGAAAAGAACCGCGTCAAACATCTCGTTTGGTACCCACATAATGGGAAATACTTGACTGATATAGAGTTCATAAGTCATCGTAATCTATAGACTTGACATTGATTGAAAACAGCTTCTAAGGAAGCATGCACAGTTGCGCTCCATGCTGTGAAGTTTTAAAACATTTTTAAATTTAGTAGGGCAGAGCGGGGCTAAACGTGGCGCGGGGCAGTTGTTCCGATTGAAATAGGCTTTACGAAAAAACAAACTACCCTGCGGCACGTTTAGCCCCGATCTCCCCTATTTCCCATTTTGTGATGTCACATCAAGCTACAACAATCTGTCAAATTTCTTTAATAGTTTTTAACTTTATCGCTAAAGTTTTAGGTTCAAGGTTGATAGGGAAAATTTTACAGTTACCATGCTGGTTTGATCATGATGATCATGATGGTTTAAGTAGTCAGAGTTTTATTTTTATTGGATGGGAAATCATCAAATAATTTTTCCGCTCTAGGGGGAGCGGCAGGGAATGTCAATCTCTCTCTGACTCTAACCCACCCGTGTTCCTATAAAATGCCCTTTCCAGAGCCGCGGTGACTCTTTCGAACAACCTTTCTGCAACCATGTCGTCATAGTAGGGCCCCAATATAGAGTAACTAAAAGTTTAATTTACTTTTATTAAAATGAGTATATACATAATTCACGATAATGATTGTTTTTTTCTAAAAAAATACGCCCTGAAGGCTTAACGAACAACGTATTCTTACACTTTTATTAGTTTTATTTTAAAAGTAAAACGTTTCATGTCATCGCAGGAACCCATAAATTCTACTTAAACATGTACCGTATAAACTTATTAATTACTGCCTTTATCTACCCCATAAACCAAAATATCTACATTATTATCTTGACATAACAACTAACGAGTGCACAGTATTATAATTCCATAATTTATTTCATTAATTCACGCAAACATCAACCCTTTGTATGTTGTAGAAAACCTTTTTGACATGCATGTGTGACGATGTATTACCAATATTGGATCAAACATTCTGGTACTTAGAGTCGTCTGGTACTAAATCAGCGGGAATTCTTAACGCTTGCAATTTTTAAAAGAAGAGTGAAAGAACACTTTCTTTCCGTCCCGTCATAGCAAAAAATAAGTTTCAGGTTCTTATCGGTGTATCCTGATAATACAAAAAAAATACAAGACGTGTCAAAAATAAGCACCTATAACTTCTGTATTCTCACACTTAGTCAGTCAGTTGGTAAATAGTGCCGCTGTCGATGATGATAGATAAAAAATATCCAACGTTGGATCCAATGCGTGACATCAGCATTGTTGGCTCGTTCACTTGTGGAGAATGCTAGGGCCAACCTTACCCTCTCAATAATTCATTGCCACCGCAAATCACGATAAGTAAACAGTGACAGGTCGCGTGCTGCTAGCAGCGATGAGTAATTCTGTGAACGGTAATACCTTAATATGTACATAGTTTAATGAAAATAATATACAGGGTTTCATAGAGGTATTGTACATTGCTTTTCAATTTATAAAAATAGTAGCAAAAAGCCATTTAGAACCGAAAGAAAAAAAAATATTAACAGTTTTTTTTTGTTTTGAATAAGTATTTTAAAATGCTCAAAAGCAATTTATGTTTATTTTATTGATACGTGAAAATCGAAAGTCAGTTTGTTTGTTACGCTGAACCCATTTTGATGAATTTTTGACCTTTTTTTTAAGGATGGGAAAGCATCAAATGACTTCTTCCGCTCTGGGACGGACGTGTCAGACTCTTACTGACCAGAAGCCATCCGTGTTCCTTCAGCCTTTTGCGTTCCAGGGCCGCGGTAACTCTTTCGCGGTAATCCTGGCTCTGGCCCTAGCGGACCCCGTCTCCTATGCTGACATTACAAAAAATTCAACCCGATAAAACGACTAGAAAATTCCGAAAAAATGACTTTTCACAGTTTTGTTACAGTTGGTGACATTCACTTTAGTTCAATCACAGATTTGATGTCACCAAAATGCATCAGACTGCTTGAAAAGTAATTTCTTCGATACTTTTTAGTAGTTTTTTGTTTAAAGTCACATTTTTCATATGATATTTTTTCCTTAATATATATTAGCCACTCAACATCACCCTTAAATATGACCACACACTTCAGGAACAACCTGTATATTGAAACAAAAAAAAACCTGGCAGAAGAAAAACAAAACGGTACAAAAATTCACTTTTCTAACTTTAAGATGCATGTACGCACTCCAATATAAACGCAGCCTTACCCATTGAACTTGACCCTCAGGCACCAATCGCCTCCGTTCACCACGACGGCCATACATCACCGAAAAATATCTCAGATCTCGGGTCAATGACCACGCAAGCTTTCACCCAGCTGATTGCTATGCATTGTTTATATTAGCGCCTATTACAGCTCCTGATATTTAAGAATCGATGGTTTGTGTATTTAAATGTAAATTAGGTGAAGTTATGTCGGGAGTAGTGATGGGAAGTAAATAGGGTGTGTCATGAGTAGATTTCTCGATATAATAATTACATACTAGCTAATAATATTATTGCCAGAAGCTTCGTCCTTCTGAAAGGTACAATGTGATCAGCTGTTTGATGTCAGACATTTATGAAATTAGTAGGAACACGATAAGATTAGGTATAGTCTATTATACTGATAATTATCTAGAATTAAAGTCTAGTAAGTCTAGTGGACTCATCATTTGCCTAACCTTTTCCCAAATATATTGGGGTCGGCTACCAGTCAAACTGGATTCAGCTGAATACCAGTATTTTACGTGGAACGGCTGCCTACCAGGCCCCTACAACCCATTAGCTGGGTTATACGGTACTTCTTGGCAAGACTGGGGTCAGATTTTCTGGCTTCTGACAATACGCAACGACTACCAAAGATCAACAAATTTTAGCCGGAACCAACGACTTAACGTGCTTTCCAAGGTATGTAGGAATCTCGGTATGTTAAGATGGTCACCAATTCACAGACCGACCTCGGCAAGTGTTACTTAACCTACACCGTGTGGCTGTTATTATTTAGCTACGAGCCACTCTAGTGGACTAAAGGACATAAATAGATTCAAGGTAGAATTTCGCTTAATTCTGGCTAAGTGTACATAAATATACTTTATTCATTAGTATCATATTAACCGATTTAAGACCAATCAGAGTCACAAAGAACTAAAATAAACAAAGCAATCTGCGGTCAGATATAACAAATTTGTGTGATAATAACAAAATAGTAACAGGGGCTGCAATTACTTTATACCACGGAGACCTGGTAAGACGTCTTGACATAAACAGCAAAATTGTTACAGGTACATCAAAGACAGTTATTTAACTGACTGATTCATCCAACAAAAACCATAATCACGATATCTCATTTGCGGCCACAGATAAGACAATCGAAGGTATTTAATCGACTGTCAGTACTGTCACTAGCATACGATCGTGGTAAGAAATTCTTATCATAGTAAATGTATCCATGCCGTGTTACTGTAGTTCAAGTGATATTGGCAGATATCCGAGGTCTATCGTGGCACTGTGGCAGTTCATTAATTTTATTGCTAAAGTTCGGGTAACGAATAGATTTGTAGAAAAGAATGTGGATTCAAAAAATCACATAGTATTTTTCTTAATTAATGCCATCCAATATCGTATCTTCCAAATCATGTCATTGATATTGGAATTGGAAGATTGCAGCTTATATGTGCAATGACTACGTAGAACCTTATCATAATGAGCATCAGTGCTAATTTGCAACATCTTGATAAACAAATGAAGTTAATCATGTATCTACCTAAGCTTTATAGTAAGGTAAAACAGTGCAAAGAAGCCACTTTTTACAATATCAAAGAGAAGTTAGTAAACGCTTCAATACACAATCAGCTTTAAACAAAGTCAAAGTCAAAGTCAAAACGTTTATTTCAATTAGGCCATTAAAAGGCACTTTTGAACGTCATCATTTACAGTTCAGTAAAATAATAATGTTACATTAATAAAGTGACTCTACTGTCCATTCGGAAAGGTAGATTCTTATGGAGAAGAACGGACAAGAAACTCCATAGTTACTCTTTTCAAATAATCATTTTACAAAATTTGGTATACAAAAATTCATTTAATATTATGTGAGGACGATGCACCCAGAGTAAGCTACTTAAAGAACAAAGCCAGCAGAGGTAAACTTATTAATTTCCTAACGAAATTTAGGTAAATTGTACTCACATATTTACAAACATTGGAACCATTAATTAAACAACAGAAAAATAAAAACACAAAAAAAGAAACAGTATATCTATAAAGTTAATACATTAATCAACCATTTTGACCTTCACCCTTGATTGTCCTATGGAGCAGGACCAGCATGTTTCCAAGCATTCTTATCCTGAATGTAAACGTTCCAATTGCTAGGACAGAAGCATCTCTTCAATAAGATGGAGATGGTCGAAGAATCACGAGAACCCAGTGCGGGTTATTTATTGGATAATATTTATAATAGCGACGGCTTCCTGGCTATAACACTAGAACGTGAATAGATGGGGATTGAATTTCGTGGGACTGTCTTCATGAAAATGTTGACGTAAAAAACTGCTGCTTTATTCAGCCTTATTTGAATAAGTTACTGTTGATCGATTTTGATTTTGAACAGTGACATCTTCTACGCATCAAATCAAGACAAAACCAGCTAACAAAATCAATAAAACCCTTACACCATTTACACAGTCCCAACACTCGCCAAGTACTTCACTTCAACATTACCCCTCTGACAACGCCCTACGTCAATCAGCTGACACTTCATGTACTCCATACTTACGTCACATACATCTGTGTACAAATAACCTACTTAAAAGCACCCATCGAACAGCCATTAGCTTAGTTATCTCACGCCGGCCCAGGAAGGACGCGTCGTTATTACGTACGCAACAAGGATGAGGAAGTATGGGAAAACCATTGAAGAAGCCATATATGACTAGTATGAGCATATTGAGGTCATATTGATGTGGATGATGATTATGATCTTTGTCGGATATTGTGCCAAAGATGGGTGGCACCGCCGAAACCGGCCCAGAAGGAAGTGGCGAGATGACTTGGACGCGTATCGTGAGGGCTGGTACGATGTGGCGCGGGAAAGGAATTCCCGGAAGGACTTGCACTTATTTTTTCTTTTACTTGGGTTAGGACTTTCATTGGGCCCAGCATTGGGTGGCAGCAGCATGGAATTATATAAAAAAACTTAACTGACTATAAATCAATACAATCATTTTAATTTTCATCAAATTCATAACTATATTTTTAGCTTCCCGGTAAGCTCCGGTAGGTAAGCGGATTGATCCGATAAAATACAAGTACAAGCTACCAAAACCTTTGATTCTATTTTCAGAGAGCTATTTATAGAAGTTAAGCATTTTGATTAAATTTCCAAGTAACGTCTCCATCAAAAACAGCTAGTGTTCCTTTGCCAACATTCGTTCTATTGTGAAGATTCTTGAAATTCATTCCAAAATTAAATCGCAGCACATCTGCTTTTCTTCTTTGATCTCTGCTACGCACATTGATCGCTTTTGCCATGAATAATGTGTTTTGACAGCAGTCATTACCGCCTAACCTGCCAGTATCATTAGCTTTTATGTCCCTTATATCTTGGGATATTACGCCATCGGCAGAATGCTTATCGTATCGATTATATGGCGCGCGCGGATTGTTAAGACCTGATATTATAGGTGCCTCTAGGGATGTAATTAGGTACTTAGATGTCTAGACTGAACCACAAGAAATTGGAAGCTTCTGAGATGCTAATCGGAATTTAAAAGGTTAAGTCTTTTGTATTTCTGAAGACAGGGGGTTTCTTTTACAGCGTGGGTTTTATAGGAGTTTCAGATTTTGTTTGATATCTATCAATACATATTATAAAACAAAGTCACCACCGCGTCTGTCTGTCTGTTCGCGGTAAACTCAAAAACTACTGAACGGATTTTCATGCATATTTTCACCAATGGATGGGGTTATTCATGAGGAAGGTTAAGGTGTATAATTCGTCCCGAAATGCTTACGGGAACGGGAAAAATAGGATATGCGCGTACAAAGTCGCGGGCAAAAGCTAGTAATATATAAAATTCAATTGCTTTGCAAAAACTCGAATATGGTTCGACCGCATTGTTTTTTTTTTGTTCTGTGTGGTAACCAAATTATAGAACCCGTCTGTTTGTGCCGTATTCCAAGAATTAATCTAGTCTATGTAAGCTAATGCAGGGCTAAAGGTAACATAATAGTGATAAATGGTTGTTCTCACCTCTAACATAACACCAACGTGTGGGTATTCCAATATTATCCATTCAATCGCAACACTCTAAATTAAATAGCACAGCATTAAATCCTTCCTTCATAGGCCTATCTCTGAACAATAGCGGCTTACACGCAAACTAATCTACTATTTATTGTTTAAGATCGACAATGTCTGATCCTTCTGTCTATTCGATAGCTCGGATTGCTCTATAGCGATTTAATTGGCGCATTTCCCATACAACCTTGTACTGTTAGCCCGAGATACAAATCAAATAGCGGTATAGAAATCAACATTAATTGTTCAGCATGATTGTACTGCTCAATGAGTTTGTTCAGATGTGAATTATGTGCACGCAATATCGAACATTATTTCAATTGAATCAAGAGCTGTAATAGTGTGTATGGAAGTAGTGTTTTGTTTCGTCGTGTGGTGCGTTGTATGGGACTCATCCACGCCTTTAATTCTTCTATAATTGAACTAAATAAAAATAATTAACAGCGTCTTCGTTCCATGCAACGTTGAGCTTCGTTCAGATTATAGTTGGAATATATTGAGTAATATTATAAGGTATCGTGTCTATAACTTTTCACGTCTCATTGTTTACAAGAACCTGCTTAAAACCTACCAAATTCAAGTTCACACAACACTGTGAGTAAATTATTTTTGTAACCGCAGCTCAGGTCTCCAAGATACAGATTGCATTGATATTGTGAATACTCCAAACAAACTGAATGCCCTAATGGTTGCATCTAAGATAGTTATTAAATATGTTACAGTTATAAGGTCATTATGCAACAATGAACAAATCAACTTTATTCTTATTTTCTCAGCTTGTTACAGTCGGTATGGTTACTAACATCATCAAGCTCTCCCTTCCCGTTTGTACCATAAATAGCTCTTAAATCTAGCAGTCGATGACTATCAGATGAATGAGCAGTAGATCTACCTGTAGTGCGATAGCATCTAACTGAGATTAACAATCCATCTGTCAGGAGGGGTGATTATGGGATTATCAGCCTCAGATCGTTTGTTAGCAGTGTGTCGGGGACGGCTATGGATGGACTATAGTGTATTAGACATTTTATTGTGATTTTTTTTGGGAAAAGTTGTAGTTTCTGGCGTCAAAGGCTAGTTTTACTTTTTTTAATTTTGCATGTGAATGGAAAACCAAATATTATAAACCTAATTATGCAATTTTATATCAGTGGAGAATTCAGTCACTTTAAAAAAAAATTTAATCATCATCATCCTCACATCAGCCGAAAGACGTCCACTGCTGGACAAAGGCCTCCCCCAAGTGTCGCCATATCAACCGGTCCTGTTCGCCTCGTATCCATCGGCTACCCGCGACCCTCACCAGGTCATCGGTCCATCTTGTGGGAGGCCTTCCAACGCTGCGTCTTCCGGTAGGCGGTCGCCACTCCAGAACTTTTTGGCCCCATCGACCATCTGTTCTGCGAGCAATGTGCTGCCCACTGCCACTTTCAGAATTTTAGTAGTTCTAAGTAATTGTTAGATGTTTTAGTTCAAATAATTGACAAATTTTAAATGCTATGCTCATCCAGTGTCCGATTTCTTATAGCATCAAGAGGTAAAATTATAATTATCTATTTGTTAATCAATTTTCAAGAGACAGTCTGGAAGAATTGATCAAAACCTAAAATCTTTCAGTGGTAGAAAGCTAATATTAAGATATGTTCTTCATCCAAAAATCATGTATTCATTCGTAGGGCAAATGTTGGAGGATGACAAAAAACTATGGTAAATAAATAAATCTCATGCTCGTATATTTTGATTTTAAAAATTGTAATACTCATCTCCAAAAAACGTAACGAACAGTCATACAAAACCAGCAGGTCGTTTTAGAAGCAAATCGATTTAATGCCTGTTAGTTTATTGATTCGTCATCTTCATCGAGATGCAAGTTTTTTTACTCAAATATTTATATTGGTTATAGTTACATTAATTGATTTGATATGCCGTAAAAAGTTCGCTCGTGTAGTCTATTTTTTTTCTTGCAAATTATTTAAATTGACAGTTTAAATCCTAGATAATTGGATCAACCACTGCCAATTTACAACGGAATAGGACGAAGAAAAACGAATTTAGACACCACTTCGTCAGTAAAATTCCAACCTTAAAAAAACTACCATGGAGCTTCAGTAATGTTAACCATAGCACAATCTAAATAGGGAATTTAATAAACAACAAGTAAAAATTTGCGCACAAATGATTACAGCTTGTTACAAAGGAAGATCCAAATAGGTAGATATGACACAGTCCGTAATCCGGCAGCTATCACTCCATCAGTTATCCTACTCGCACCTTTTAATACTGAAATGATGCATTTATCCATAGTCACACATAAGCACAAACATTCTAAAACAAGACAGAGATATTCATATCGCCCACAAGCTAAACAACAAATGAAGGGCCATTACAAACGTGTTCGTGCAACATGCAATCAGTTACAGCAACATAAGTGATTGCCGCGAACTTGCAAACTACCCTGCTTTGTGCAACGCCAACACACGTTGCATAACGACTCATTAGTTTTCTATTTGCTTTAAATATTGCTCGAGTTCGTGTATTGAAATATGAGATTTTATTTTCAACACTGAAAGTTGAAACAGCTGGTGTCCTATATATCAACATTTATTTTTGGGATGTGGATTTTACTTGTGTTCTCAGGTTCTGATGTTTGTTTGAGAAAATAAATGTCCAAACATAAAATACATACATATATCTTACGAAAAGCTCATAACATACGTCGTATTCTTAGCCTAGCCTATTCAATAAATTTATAACTAGAAACATATGTAGCGCAAAAATAGAATAACGGCTGCACGCAGTGACATGCACTGACTCGTATTTGAATTCAAGTATTTGTCAAAGTCTACTTAAGCCTGAAAACCTGTCAAAGTAGGTGGTTGACACTTTCTTAACACCAAATTCAGAAACTAGCTATACATTTGTCGAGCTACCTCAAAATCTAACTTACGTTCCGGGCATTTATTTTATCTTTAGGAATAAAACATGGAACATTATAATACACAAGTCAAATTCCTTCCAGAAGAGTCAGACAGCTGAAACATACGTGAAATATTTCTCGCAGAATTTTCTGTAATATCCACATTGCCAGACCATTTTATTCACCCCGAATGGAAATAAAAGAGTTGAAACAAGTACCTAAGTAAAACTTCCTACAGCGTACAGAAACAGAATATATTAAACGATGTAGGAATAGGTACTATCTTTACAGCCAATAAAGGTTTGGAGCACGTGACGTCATAAAAGTCATCGTAAAATATTCATTGTGGTCATACCTATTCAGTAGTTACCAAAAGCGATATAAGGAAATTTCTTGTCGATTATTAAATTTTCTTCATTTTTAGGGCGGTTACCTCGCTATTATAAAAACGGAAGCTATGCTATGAGGGTATGCTAAATTTTTGTGAATAGCCCAGAAACAATTTGGCTACGCTGTTGTTTAAGTCATGAATAAATTTCAAATTGCTATGACGTCGTAAATAGGCTTATCGAAGTATGTTGTTGATTTAAAATACCCAAAAATATCTACGTTTTCGTAACATAACTTTCCGATGTTTGCTTTGGCTCTTCTTCTTCTAAACTTATGTGTGATCTGATCAATGATAAAGAGTGGTCGCCTAGTGGTTGAAATTGGAATGAAATTTATATCTTTACAATTTTAGAGTTCTTTACTCCTTCTTTATATTAACTTTAAACCATGCCAAATTTCACACTCCTCTGTGAGTGCAATATGCTTAAAAGGGGTACAATAAATATGTTCTCTTCACATCCTAACCAATGATCATGTCCACCATTCCCATAATATCCTTTTTCACAATACTCAGTGTCATTAATATCAAATTGTATTGCGACATCCACATAAGTATCCCCATGGACATCTAACGGTTCCGGTCAGCGTGCATTCATTCAACTCCCCACGACCTTTACCAGGTCGTCAGTCCGTCTATAGTGTATCACACAATAGCATTCATAGGCACTCCGCAATAGCCAGTGAAGGTACTCAATGCATTGATTTTTCCTCGTTTGACCTAGTTTTTGCTGGCTATTTGATTAGAATCAATTCGAATATTGCATGGATGCTCCTTTAGCGTGAAATCGCAATACATGAAATTGCAATGCAAAGCGAAATCGTTGCGGAACTTCCACTGTTTACGTTAAGGGGATTATTGTTTGTGGTATACGTGCAAGCTAGCTTTAGAAAAGTTGAAAGCGAGTGTTGATAGTGCGCATAATGCATTTAAAAGTCTTGAATATTCTGCTGAGTGTTTAACATCAAATTCTATTGGCGATTAAAGTGAAAAGATCAACAAATATTTATTTCAGTACATGTCGATTCACACTTTCAGCGTTATATCTAAAACTATAAGATAATTGAACTAATCCACTTTTGTTGCTACAAAATATTTGCGTTATCACAAGAGAATCTTCTAGTCATTGGAGTAAATATACCATAAACCAACGAACCACTGCGTCAATTGATTCTGACTAGTCTATTCTTATCCTCACTTACATTCTATTCCAGGAAACCAGCAACAAAATCGCAGACGACAAAAACAAAAGCCGACCACAATCCGCTACTAAATTCGAAAGCTGCAATTATAAATCGTGATCTTTGCTCGGAACTTATTACACATGATAAATGTCCTCTCACGTCGACCGTCCTTTACTCCACTTATTTTTATTTTACCGATACATCACACACGCTGGAAACGCATTAAAATACTTGTATGCCACGATAATTCATAAACTGTTCTCCGAAAGGTATATACCGCTTTGGGAGTCTTGGCACGATATTGACTAATAAATTGAATTAATTACTTGAGCTTGCGGTTTTATTTGGCAAAGGATAATTTTGGTGGGATTTGCTGCTGGTGTCTCGTTTGAATTGCTTTTGTGGGCATTTGAAACAGGTGTGGCGGGAATTATGACGTGTTTTGAGCATCAAGAAATATCACTTGTGGCCGCTTTATGTGTTAATTATCATACCATGTACATGCTTTATCTAAATCTGAAAGCAGACTACAAATAAACTTTAATTCCTCTGAAACATGAAGCTCAAATATTTCGATTTAGATTTCAATTTCCAACGTTCTATCTTACACCACGCTTCGTACACATTCAACCAAAAATATTACCTTGAAATGACTCGCAGCGTATTCTTATTACAGAATGCACTAAGCCGTCAAGCTGGTGAATCATTACGAGCCCTCTCACAGAATTAACCCCCGGAATAAACCCAGTAGAACCCCACTCGAAACGTCATTCCATGATACTCGGTTATAAATGACAAGGGAAGATAAGACCGGTGGATTTGAGGCGTTCTGCAGGGGCCAATAATAGGTCCTCCGTAATATTGGTGAGCAGGATAGTAAGTGGTCGAAATGACAATACGTAGATAACTATAAGGTATATCCATCGATAAAAAACGTCATAGTCTCCAGGATATCAAACACGTGTAGTTATAGACGAGATTTCATCGTCGTTTCATCAAAACGACCAAAATTCAATTAATGATAAGCCAATTTGGATCTTTGTATGACGCTTTTTAAGCTGACATCATAACCTAATGATGAACATATCCACTAAGCACAATTTACCCCTGAATTTTTAATCTTACTTCTTCTGAAAATCCTATCCATTTTCAGGCAGACAATCAGCTATATCTCATCAATATAGTGTAATATTAAAAAAATGGGAATGGTGTGAGTGTAAGTGAAATAATGTGTGTATGTCACACCAAAGAGTATAATATGCAGGTTGTGTGTCCTCCTAATATAAAAAAGGTAAATAAAAAGAATATATTCGGGCGCCGTGGAGGTAGCACACAGTATAAAAAAATAAAGATTACCGGAAAAGTTGAGCGGAAGAGTCAGACCTTTAATCTGCCGGTGGGAGGCTAAATAAGAATAAAAAAAACAACTATTATTTTGTCCTTTCTCTATTTAATGGCCCGTAGCTCCACAGTAATGTAACACCATTTACTAAATAAACCTTATTTAGAGGGAAACATTTCTAGGTTAATGGTGATATTAAGGAAAGTGTGATATTATTGCATCTTTGTCTATTTATGTAGGTATTAATAAAAAATAATGGAAAATTCCTACCAGATTGCTGGCTTTTAAAATAAGTTTAACTTAAACCAACTGGAAGCGATGAGTTATGAAGGAGTCCCCGTTGCCAAAATGGTCCAAAGAAAAAGTATTTTCAGCAACAAAATCCAAATTTAGAAATAAAGGAATAAAGA
>NDFZ01005382.1:42964-58729 GCA_002192655.3 Mamestra configurata
GTTTTTTTCCTTTTCAAATAAAAATGAATGCATGTGCGCTAACGCAATAACAATATAGCGTGCGATAATCACAGTACAGAGACAGAATATCTGAAAACAAAATTCAACTTGATAAGAATCCTATTCGAAATCGAGACTGACATTATGTCCAGAGGAATTTTATCTTACCGAAAATTGAGGGCAATCCTTCTCACTTCATCGTCCTTTGTTGTAATATTTATCGATATGCCATTATTAGGCTGTAATTATCCGAGATTACTACGGATTTTTGAAAATATCGACGACAGTGAAAATTAGGTTTCTGTCATCTTTGAATAAGGATCGTAAAGTGTCAGGCGCAGCGGCTACCACAGATCACAAACCGGAACAAAGTGTCGTTCAGAAATCGACTACAAACACAAACGTAGATAAACTATAACCGTGTGTTGTATAGAAATCGCCTAAAAAACCAAATCGCATGTGACGAGATTTAAAACTCGTTACAATAGGCCATCGGCCGCGTCTGAAATGGTGTCACGGCCGCAATCCGCTTTGTGTGCATCGCCTCAGCAATTTCAGCATTAACTGGATGCTTTACGAGCGCTCCGTGTTGACAATCCCTGGGTAAGGCACCTCGAGCAGACTAACCTGTGCACTTATCGAGAATATACTCGCTCGGAATTTTCTCTATACTTTAGGCTATTGTGGTTCTAAAAGAAGGATGTTTCGCGGCATTTATTTGCAAACTGATAAAATATGTAATTGAGTAATAGTTTGACCTCAACTTTATATTTATTCTATTTTAATATGTTTTGAACGTAATAAGGAAGGTATATTACTGGCCTTCCTTTCTTAGTTTTCACTTGTGACGGTAGTGTTTAATTTCCTTTTTTAGTATTTGTGGCAGTGGCGTTGGCACGGTGGTTTTGTATTAAGCCCCCTACTTAAAATAAAACATCAAATACTAAACATGCTTACGAGACTTTATTTCACTAAAATATTCGATCACATTTTCAAAATTGACGTCCCCGTCCTGTTTTTTATCATTTCCTAAATTCTACAAAATTTTTAGGGGTTTATGGTTTTTTTTGTTAGTCTTCGAGTTTTTTTACAAAGCTATACAAAAACCATAGCGATACACACTATGGTTTTGAAGGTATTGTTGTCTAAAGTGACACTTTTGCGAGGGTAAATCGAAAATTCTGATTCTTTCGAAATTCAGAGAAATTATATTCTAAGAAAAAATAAAAATATAGTTGCAATGCATTTCAAAATATAATATCAGTGCCTGTGTAAGTAGCAAGGTACAAGAGTAGGTAGTTAATAATTGGTATGTCTTCATAAAAGGAGATTTTGTGCGCATTATTTAGCTGTACGAGTGAGTTTTATTTGTGGACCTTCACCAGAATGAGCTAAGGAAATACAACTAGTACCTCATTCAGTTTGGTTATAAAATAACACTAGATAATTTTATTCAAAAAACCTTTTGAAAGTCTCCGTGCATTTTAAAACTTAAATTATTTTACCAAGTAGCTTGCGGACGATCTTAAAATCACTTTTAACGCTGCTCCTCGTTTCACTAGCTACTGGTAGAAATGCAAGAAAACTTTCAACTCAACCGGGATGCATGCAGATAGTGTAATAGCCTGTCTGAATGACCTGAATGACTTTTTAATGCCCAAAATATTTAGGTTTTCTATAAAAGAAATATATTGGTAGATTGGTACTTACTGAACAATTAGACTATCATCATATCAATTTTAGACTGGTGTAAACCGTACAGGGTTCTAGACTTGTTATCACCATATTGTAGCATGATCATCATTCGTTTTAGACAGAACAGTAACATTCTGAGGACCGTACATAGTAAAACCAAAGATTCTGTTTTTCATGATTTTTATGATCCAGAGACTAATGTTACTCGGGACCCATGTTCTTCTCAAACAATATTGTGATTTTTAAGAAGCGAAAATGCAAATGAATCTTTTGACTTCACTGATCCCCTATACATATAACCCTTTCTGAAAATTAATATTGTCATTTATGGCCCACATTCACCATGGTTCTAATTAATAAAAAAAACTCCAAAATGTCACCAGAATTCAATAACACAATATTTCTAACTTTAAACTAAGTAAAAGACGTCCCTCACAATTCTTCTAAAGCCTCCTCGGTCCACTACTTTCATTCTACGCCAAGACAAACGCCATATTTCCTTGGAACTTTAATTCCGCGTCCGCTACCCACCTGACGGCCGTAATATTGAGGAAGTAAATCATTCTGGCCTCCTGACTTTTGTGAAAAAATGCTTAAAATGTTCTCTTGGACGCTGCAATATTTTAGCTTGCTGTTTGTAGGGTGTTATGTAGGTCAATGGGTGTATTTTTTTGATGAACTTAAAATTGTGCGGACGAGGTGTGTGTCAAAATTTAATTTAGGATTGGAAGAAAACTGTGCATCTACCTAAGAATTTCTTTTTGTATTCGTTTGTGCACATGTGAAAAATGCGTGCCTTTAAACTAGACATAAGTTACTTGATTGCACGTCTCCTTAGATCCCATTGACGGTTGAAAGTTGTCGGTCAGTTACAGGAAGTTAATACTGTGACTACTACAGGCACTACATATGATACCGCTGAAGAGTGATTGCGATTCAACCAATTTTTTTAATTTTTTATTTGTATTTTCTACTATTATGATTTATGTAAGTGTGCTTTTGTGTGTTATGTTTTCTGTTCTTGTGCCAAATAAATGTTTTATCTATCTTTATCTATCTATCTAATTATCACATTGTTTGTAATAGCTCGGTAAACGCTTTCACCCTTATCTTGAAAAGCATAAACGTAAGGTAAGCACATAAATAATATCACATGCAACTACCCCCTAATAACTCAGCACACAATAAACCATAAACAATGTAAACATAAAGTTACCAGCTTAAAATATATTTGTGACGTTATGACGTACCAACTTAAAAATGTTAACGAAAAAAAAGCGGGGCAGAACGGAAAAAGCGAAACAATTCCGCTTTATAGCTTCCGCCCCTCGCATTATGAAAATGAAGTTTTTATGTTCAAAAGAGGTACAACACCGGAATCTTTGGATTTTGCTCGAAATTAACACCAGCCTGTATTTGTGATATCAGTTTTTAAGGAGGAGCTATTGGAGCCTTGTTGTTTGTTTTATAGGTTTCGACGTGACAACGTCTAATAAATCGATGAACGCCGGCTGCACGCACGAAAAAGGATGACTCATTGTAACGTTACGATCATTCCATCAATGTTTTGTTATGACGGTGTCACGTTAAACTATCGTCCGTAAACCGACATTACAGACAACCAATTTTTTAAACAAAACATTACTTTAAAAACGTTACTGACGATGTTTCTTTTCAAGGTTCTGGAACCATTTTGCTAAGCCTCAGCTGTCCGTCGGTCCGTCTGTCTGTCAGTGGGCTGTATCTTATTAACCATAATGGGAAGACAGTTGAAAAATTCAGTGTGAATTTCTATTGCCGCCATAACAAAAGAACATAAAAATTATATTAAAACTCGTATGTAGATAGTTCGTCTATCGCGGGAATCGAGTCTTGATTTTTTCCGAGTACTTCCTTTTATTTCTTAGTAGTATTTTACATTATTTTATATGCGAAGTTTACTAACTATGGAAACTTTCTCAATAATCTGATGAAAAATAAAGTAGTATTGAAGAACAAACTTAATTTTGTAGTTAAAAAAATAGTTTCCTACATTGATGTGCGTCACGTCATCAAAGTGTATTTTGGGGTTTGTTTATGTGTGGGTTTTTTTTTAATCTAATAAGTTCTAGTGCTTTCGCTTATATGTATTTCTGAACAATCTTTTTGTTTTAATTTAAAATTATTTCAGTTTTTTTTTATTTGACATGGGTTTGCTCTTGATTCTAGTCTAGGTCATAAATGACAGAAACAAAGTCGAGTCGATGGAGTGAGCTTACTCAGAAGAAGCTACATACAAACTTAATATATAGTATATACCGATCAATTAAAAAAATGTACAATATGAATACAAAGGGGAGGGGAAGAACTCATACGTCATCGAGAAATTCGTCCACATCGCTGTCAACGGGAGAAGTGTCAGTGGCAGCATTGCCACGTTAAATGGCACTACTGATTCTTATTGGTTCCATAATCTACAGACTGCAACACAGGTACGGTAATATTTGGCGTTCTTATTCATCTTTTCACAAAAACAGTGATGGGATTTAATCAAATCACTTACTTTCTTTACGGAAATCACCCCAAAGCGTTGTTATTTGAACATCTTCTTTAAATTGATCTTCTACTTTAAGGATTTGACTATTTCACCGTTTTCATTATTTCCCTGCGACATATACAGGGTTTTTTTTTAAAACACTAACGAGTTTTCAGTGGGTGAAAGTAATCATGATTATAAACAATTTAGCTATCAGACCAACCCTTTTTTTTTTTAAGGATGGGAATTCATCAAATGACTTCTTCCGCTCTGGGTGGAGCGGAAGGGCGTGTCAGACTTACTGACTAAAACCCATCCGTGTTCCTTCTAAAGCACTTTGCGTTCCAGGGCCGCGGTGACTCTTTCGAACAAATTTCGCAACCCAGGCAGGCTCTGGCCCTAGCGGGCCCCGTCTTCTATGCTGAATCAGACCAACCCTACAAAATAAAAATCTGCTGTTTTATACATTTTCATCGGGTGAATATTGCATTTTGTATGAAAGTATGAAACAGATGATTTATTATATATTTCAGAGTTGGTCCCATAGTAAAAGTTTTAAATGTAGTGAGTGAGTTCTGGATCTAGCGCTTTCTGTATTCTTTTTCTGAAAAATGGTAACAACCTAGTATATTCTGAAGAAACCGCAATGGTTGCAATTTGCAAAGTAACTCACAGTTTTATAATATAAATCCCTAATATTATACATGTAAAAGTGAGTTTGTTTGTTACTCTGTCAAGCCTAAATCACTGAAACAATTTTGACAAATTTTGGTACAGAGATTATAGGTGTTTTTAGCGAAAACATATACTAACGCGAGCGAATCCGCGGCCCGCGGGCAAAAGCTACAATAATAATGTCTGGCTGTTTACCTTTTTACGGCCTTAGCAGCTTCCACTTGTAACACGTGGATTTAACGTGTATTAGGCCATTTGCTACTTTTTATCCCGAGAGTAAGTTCCCGAGAGTAAATTCACACGGGCAAGCCCGCTGGCAGAGGATAGTATATATAATGAAGACTTGGCTAAGTACACCCACGCCCGTGCAATAGCTGCAGATAGAGTCATCTCTCGTTTTTATCATGTCGAGAACACATGTAAATTGAAAAGTAAAAGCATACTATGGTAGGTGCCAAATAAACGTGCGATAGCGGCCATTGACCACTTACCTGCATTTTTTGACATTCTTAATTCCATAATCGGAAAAAGACATAAAGCTGTCCTGAATCTACATATATCCAGATCCATTTTGTAGTAACGAATAACCCTTCATAATTTATTTTTCATATAAGAATAGATATAAGACAAAGGTCAATGTCCTTAATTGCAAATTTATCTGGCGCCAACCATAAATAACAAACACCTAGAACTCCATTAAAACACTGAACAAAAACAGTCATACTATAAAAATATCATTTTAATTTGCAAAAGCAACTGCAAGTATCATAATTCCGCAAAAACTACATGCAATCCAACCACCGTGAGTGCGGATGTAAAAACATTCCGCGTTCAAAAAAGTCTCATTACTGCTGTATGGAAACTTACTAAAATATTTCTTGTTTAAAAATAGCTTCACGAGTGAAGAACGTTGGAAAAATATCAAAAGCATATGACAGGGAGAATTTGCCGGCATTAATGTTCCGTCTAGTAAACACGGCAGCTAAATTGAGTCAGTCAGTCGGTTTAAGCTTGCTTGGCTAGTTATATCTTTTTTGTTTACATCTTTGTCGCTATATTACTTACCGACACTCATAGATTAAGAGATACCAGTTTATCTTGTACAAGATGTGACTTTTGTAAATTGGAACTAAGTGTCACTGCCACCAATGCCAGCCTAGGTGCGTGAACTTGAAAGAGAGAAGCAGTTTTATGTTTGACTCGTAAGGTAATATTTTGATGAACGTCATAATAACCGATGATGTATTTAGATAATCAATTTAAAATTCGATACAAGTGAATTGCAGAACGAAGAAAAAATAACGCTTGGTATGGCATTACAGTAAAAAGTCAGCAATTTATTTTTCAAAGGCAAACACGAACACAGAAGTTGCAAATTGAACCAGACAGAAAGTCGGGACCGCGCGAGATGAATGAGAAACAACACATGGCCGTAACGTTTTACAGCAGAAATGCCGCTCCCAAGCAACGTAGCAAAATAATTTTCATGTGAAAATACAGAACAGTTTACTTAAACGATGTTAGCGAGTTGAAATAACTCTCCCACACGCTGACGCCTAGAAATTCTCTAATTGCAAGGAGACAAACCGAGGTACGAATAATTGCTGTCGAGGCTCACGCGATGCAACGTCAAGTGACATCGTGCATTTACTGGGACCTAGGAAATTACTTCAACGAAACTCTTTAGCGCGGTTAGTGAGCAAAGTAATAGCCATATTTTGTACTAACAGGTGTTTGAGTTTAACGGAGATATAACTGTAGAGACGGGGAGTACGATAGCGGTTTGTTAAGGTGTGAGCAATGATCGTTTACTCTTCAATTGCGAATGGGAAGATACAATGTAGCTTACAGTTAGCAATCAGGGTGATGGTAAAGTATTGCTTATGCACCTGATTTAGGATGTTTGTGTATCAGTCATTCCCATAATCAGAGAGCGGAGTTATTGCGTTATACACAAATTATTCATTATGTCAATTCAACAGTATTCATTGGGTATATGCAGTCACTGAGAATAATGTGAAATAATGGATTCGGCATTTAATTTCAATGGAATCGAAACTATATTTCAGTATGTTACTAGGGTTCTTTGAACTCTTATGCCATTGACAATTCAGTCAATTCCTTGCTTGTCTTTCTCGATCCCAAGGAAACTACCAAATTATCTACGTCAGACCACAAGGGATTGAACCTTTGGAAGACTTACGTCCCTGCGTATTTCAGTCCCTAGCCCCTACATACAAAATATCCCTTTGGAGAATTAAATCCCTAACGTAATGGAACCAACACATTACCGTTATATTCAGAGGTGCTAAAATACAAAGATCTTTTTGAATACTTTATGTCTGTGTCTATTATATTTAATGGATAATACATTTTCATATTAGCTTTTCTAATTTACAATTTACCGTTTCCTTTTCAGTGTTGTTAGAATACTACTAACCGCAGACAGCAGGTTGGTAGGTATATCATCACGCAATGTCGTTAGCAGACAAAGCAATAAATATTTCTGCTGTCACGAAGTCTGGGAAACCTTCTGTTACACTAGTGTTTCATAAATCTTTATTTTGCATTTCTGCTTTTTAACAGATTTTATTAAATAAAATATTTTCGAAGTGATAACTTCTTTAGGCGCGTTGAGCACTTTTTGGATGAACAAAAATCATGGAACTCGCGTCATCGTCACCGAACGCTTTCTATGAGCTATATGTTCCTATACTGTGTATATATGTGTTCACTTTTTGGGTGAACAAAAATGATGGAACTCGTGTCATCGCCACCGAACGCTTTCGGTGAACAAAAATCATGGAACTCGCGTCATCGTCACCGAACGCTTTCTATGAGCTATATGCATTTTTTTGCAGTTGTGTCACTGTCGCTCCAAATGAGCGATATGTGTTCACTTTTTGGGTGAACAAAAATGATGGAACTCGTGTCATCGTCACCGAACGCTTTGGGTGAACAAAAATCATGGAACTCACGTCATCGTCAACGAACGCTTTGGCTTTCGCTTAGTTTTCACTTCTATCGGCAGTCCCCAAAGACTACCCCGCATGTTTTTTTTAAATAATACTGTAGGACGATCCACAAAAGCTTGGCCCTTTTATACAATTTGGTATACGTATGAAATACTATAAATAAATTAGCCCGGCTCAAAAAAGAAAACAAAATATTTTACACAGATAAAGACGAACTCGCATAATTTTACAGCATTTTTTATTTTTATCGATACTAAGACAAAGAGACAGAGAGAGAAACAAGATATAACAAAGAGTTTTAAATTGTTTTATGAATGATAGCATGACGGCTGATAATGATGAATGAAAGAAAAAATCTTATTGCAGTGACCCCAAGTAACATATTTATTTTTAAATTTTTAGCCAATTGTGTCCCACTGCAGGGCAAAGGCCTCCCTTTCTTCCTTCCATTCCTCCCGGCTTTGGGCAAGTCTGGACCAATCTGGCCGATAGGCGTCAAGTTCGTCCCGCCATCTTCGCCTGGGTCTCCCGCGATGTCGTCGGGCATTTTCTGGGACCCACATTGTGGTTGCTTTAGCCCATGAACCGTTCGACATCCGGCAGACGTGGCCAAGTAACATGGAGGATATTATACATAATAAGGAATTTAAATGCTGTTGGATGTGCTTTTAACCTTTTTATCATAATGACAACCTTCCTACAATATTTCATGATACTTCGTTCAACTTATTAAGCTAAACTCTAAAAACTAACTTTTTATTATTAATTGAATATGTTTGATATTAAAAAAGTTATAAACTTCAGCTATAAAGGTTTCATAAATGCAATAAAAACAGTTTTTATTTAACTTCAAAGACGAAAGATTTCGTTACCCCTTTTCATAGTGGTTAAATGTTTAATGTCTATAATAAATATTTTTGGATATCAACGGGAATCATTTTAGGCGTAATCAAATTAGGCAGGTGATGGTTGGTCATAAAACGAGTACAATCATTTTCTTACAACCAAATAATTCCATGTGTGTAAATCAAAATATTTGTGAACTGTAGAAATTTGTACGGCAAAAAAAAGAACCGCAACGCCATCTATTCTGTCAGTAACGAACTACCAACGAAATCCTGCAACACGCAAGCAATCAAAAGTTCTTGGTACGATTTGAATATATACGACAGTCCGAATATCAAATACCTATCGGGCAGTTGCCCACCCACAACAACCGTCCGGTCAAAGTATCCTCCTTTTTTCAATGAAGGTTTGCGGGACTTTACTGTCTGTTTCGCATACCTCTATAGAACATAACAAACTGTGTGTGCGTTCACATTATTTTTACTATTTTTGTTATTTTTTTTTGTATTCGTCATATTTGGAGAATATATACTCATCTTTCTTCTTTACGTCTAAACAGCAGCCTGTACTGAATGCAGTAACGGGATGATATAATTTCATCTAACGGAGAATTGGCTCTCTAGACACGGGTAGGCACCAAGATGATTTCGGACCATTTATCCACAGAGTTTAATTAAGTTAGAAGTGTAGTACATGTAGGATAAATTTAGAACGAATCAAAATTTTAAACTATTGATAGATGTATGAACGCAGCGATGAGTAAACGAGATACTATGTGTGTGAATGAGAAGGGAGAGGACTGAGATTTTACGACGAAAGAAGGACGATGTAAATTAAGTTAAAAAATAAAAGAAGGTTTTCAGAAGTGAAGAGTCTTTACTTCGGGCTAGCACATACTTCTACATACATAATTGGACAATATTTATAGGTTTTACCACCATGATGCGAATTTCTCAAGAATGCACATATTATTCAAAAATTAATTGCTTAAATTTATTAAAACAAATTGCTAAACTATTATAAATAACTTTTATTCCAAAGCAAGTACTGTTACAACATAGAAAACCTCTCTCGAAACTGCAGCATTCTAAAATAAGTTACTCCATTCTACTTTTATAACTTCAATAACTCTTCAGCTTCATAAATCCTAGAAGGCGTTACTATTATCAAGCAGTAGCCTCTTTTACGGGACAATCGATATTATTACAATGTTGCTTAGATTTATAATGGCATATACTTTGTGCTATGTTCACGACTCGTTAGCTAAAATTGTAAGAATCATGTGAGCTGAGAGCTGTTTAGTTACACAACTACTGGTAAAAAATCATGAGGTGAAAGTGATTTTGAACTTAGCAACAATGCTTATTATGTGGATAACGCTATAGATAGATCGAGAAAGATGCTGATTAACCATCAAAACTGGAATATGATTAAAAACTAGGTGGTTGAAAATAGCCTGTTTCTAAACTTCCTTTTTCGATTTTTATCATATTAATTTGTCTTTACTGATATAATTTAAGTGGTATTATAAGTACGTTACGGATTTCTATTTTAAATTTTGCATGCATGTCATATCAGTAAATGTAAGTCTTTTTCTTCATCCATCAGCAGCCTGAGACAAAAATTTAATTGTTAAAATTGTACATCGAAAATATAAAACGTCAGCGATTACAATAATATACATTCAATGTTTTGGAAGCAAAAATTATTAGTTCCAGAAAAAAGGTCAATGTATCAGCTATAGCGACAGTCAAAAAAGCCGAAATGTACGGGATTGACACATAATACCAAAATGTCACTTGGTTGTCATTTTGTTGAAAGCTTTTTAAGATGCGCTGTGCACTGCGTCTATAAATAAAATATCGCAATTAATTAACTTACTTCTAATACAACGCTGCGTCAAGTCTGCAAAAACTTTAAGGACCCAAAAAAGTCTCATCATCCACGAAAGTCTAGCTCGAGGCAATGAAAGCATTCTGAGAACTAAACAACAAAGTCTTGAACAGGGAGTGGGATTAGACAAAGTACGGCCCAAATTAGAAAGATACCTAAGTCAGATAGCTAAACTGTTACACTTTGAAACAACAAAGTAATATACCTTTGGACGTCAATATAAAGTAATTGGAAGTAGTGTTAAGTTTATCTACCTCTTACCTCTAAGAAAAACTAATTCCCCAAAAAAAAAACTTTTAAAATTTAGGTCTGATTGTTCAACTATTTTTTTACTGGAAAATCAATATGGCTATTTGGTATATTCTTGCTAACATTATAAATTCGGAGGTGAGTTCGTTGGTTTGTTACGCATTCATGCTTAAATCGCTGAATCGATTTTGATTAACTTTGATGTAGAGATAGATGAGTGATCCTGGAAACGGTTATACTTTTTTTTCCGAAAATCTACAGTATCCCGAGCGAAGCTACAAGCCACAACCTAGTTACCTATGCAAAAGCTGTTTACTCTTAATTTTGAGGTAAAAAATATCTGAATATTCGAGAATCAGCCCTTAATGCTATAAAAGATAAACCGACTAAGAGGGTTTATAAGATATTCCAAAATATGCTTGATGAAAGTGTTGTCCTGCAAAACATTGTGAGTGCTTCCAACGCTCAGCAGGTGTTCCAAGTTTGCATTCCCTTTTTTTGTATAATCTTCAATAAGACACAGAGGTAAGCCAAAATGTTGTCTAATAAAACCAAAGGATATATAATTAATTGCATGTAGCATTTAATTAAAACGTGCTAATGATGTTACACAGGAGGGGATCATTCTACAAAAGATGCCTGGAGCCTTTTAATGTGCAGAAATCGGCTATCCTGTGGTTTTATTACGTAAAATGTTGACTTTTCAATGACAAACTCTAATGAGAGCCACTAAAAATCATCAAAACAAAATCGCAGTTACATCTTCCATACGTTCCACTAGGTACAATGCAAACTTAAAGCTTCGTGTAAAGTAACACTTCGAGCAATCCTTAATTAATAATTAGTACGTCCATTAAGGTGAAGTGAGATTATCTTTATGGTTTCTCCGAAGGATAGCGCCATCTTAAATCACGGCTGATGTTATCACCTTCACGGGTAGAACCTTAATGTCGTCTTTTAGTCAAAATATCACGTATCCAGCGGATAAGTATGATATACGGTGAAGTTTATGTGAATTTTAAATTCAGGAGAAAGGTAAGGTTTAAACCCCAAGTTTCTTATCTAGTTTGGAAGGTTTTCATAGAAATATTCTTTGAATTAATCGAATAAAAACTTTGAGGATTGGGTATACATACTTCAATATTTAAATCAAGTACCTATATCTAGAGCAATGACGGAACGATCTAAATATCCATGTGACATATGACTCCACCAAAATAATGCTAATACAAAATTAACACAGCAATACTAATAAAACAATAACTTAGCACCTGCGAAATTCTCGATAACAGCTAGCACCAACAATCATAAAAAACAAAAGAAACACGAAACATCACTTTACGAAAAAATCGCAGCTTATTCTTATCGGCGACTATCTAAGAGGCCGACACAAAAGATAGGCCAACATTAGCCTCCAATTAACACTACGGACGAAAGCCTCACGTTATCTTTTAAGATAGATAGCGATTTTGTTTTGTTACGTTTCTACCGTGCGATAAGGTAGTCGAAAAACAGTCGCGGCGTTTTGTCGCTTCGACCAGACGCAGGTGCCAAGTTTTCGGTTGTAGATACATGAGCATAGATTAAGGATGAAGCTTTTGCAGACAGAGTACTCGAATAAGCAGATCATAATTTTATTTTTGACTCGATTTTGCCTGAGCTAATACATAATGTATAGGTGGCAATGACGACAGGTGAAGTAAGTTTGCTAACGAATAGCGATAAGACGTTGATGAGACCATCACAGAAAGAACAGGCCACAAGACCGATTTAGTGTATGAAGTCAGGCTTTGGAAGATGTTGACGAATACGTGTTCGTTTCATTCCAGGGGATTTTATGACCTCTTAAAACCATTACGATTCCGAGTTGTCAGAGAGCGACACAATACAAAACGCTATTTCTATCTTTTTTAATAATGCCATTTAAATGCAGCCAGGCTTTTTTGACTGTCGAATCTCCCAAAACTGCTATGAAATTAAGATTCATCAATGGTCCAATCGTAACACACCTTGAAATATGCTTCTAAGATCCGCAAGCCACTTAGGCACAAATCCCAACCATCTGTTCAATCCCACAATCTATGCCACCGGCAGCTTGTCCAATCATACCACGGATTGAACAGTATCAATATCGGTGTCACGCTAAACACCTGCCACTCGGATTGCCGGCATTTTATCTTCATTTATTGTTTTTTTTATCCCACGTCCATTGACACACCTTGTTCCCTTTTTTGGTCCTCCGACCCGCAATAATAAATCAATATGTGTTCTGGTTACGCCTCATTAGATTCGGGTTTGGCATTGTTTGGGAAAGGTTTAAGGGAATATTCGAATGAATTATTTAAATGAAATATGTTGTCATTAAATCATGACATGGTCAATGAATTGCTTTACGGCGGTGTAAACACGGCATTGAAAAGAGACATTAGAATTATATTTTTTAAGAAGATCCCAAATATCCTTATAAATTCAAGTCATGACAGATATAAAAATCCGATAAAATTTATATTTTAAAAATTCATAGAAAGGATCAAACCTACCGAATACCATTTCAACAATTAAAATTCACTTAATAAACTTTACTATAGTCATAACACTTAATATAAAGCCGTAAACACGTCAATTATTTTGATTTAAAACCTCTCGTATTGCATAAATATCACGTTTGTGTAAATCACAATACATCAAACGATTCGTTTTACGTCCACCGTCATTTTTTAACACTCTTAAACCAGAAACAAACGAACCGTGCCTACAACTTGGAGTCCTTTCGCTTCTGATAAAAAGAAGTGGATTTGCGAGTAATGAAAGCTCTCTCCGACTGGTTTCTTAAGTCTGGGAATTCAATATCAAGATTCTAAGCAGGTGTGTTTTAAGACAAGGCGCCTTTATAAGCGTGACACATGGTTCTGAAGAACGGGGAACATATTAATCCTTTCAAGATATTAACGGAATAGAATCATTAAGATGATCCAAACAAGAATATAAAATCGACAATAAAAGTTAAAGTAGAAATTTTGAAAACAAAACGTTTTTTGAGGATAGATTGGTACGCTTCACAAAGTACGTAAAGCATTATCAAAAGATAATGCTTTCACTTCGTAAAGCAGCGTAACAAGTCTCATTAATTTTGAGTCTTCACAACCTCCTCCAGACAGCTAAACCCTCCATTCAAGAACTAAAGATCCTCCATTCAAACCTCATCAAAACATGAAGGCAATGTAATCAAAACAGCACTTCTTCTCGTTAGGACAACACCACATCGGTGTGTCCCATCTGGAAGCGACAACGTGCAAGAAAAAACGTCCGGTTGGTATGAACGGCGCGCCGTGCGTCTCCCGATGTCGTCTGCCAAGCTTTGTCGGCACTTTTTCCACCCGTGACTGTTTTAGTAATCGGATAGCGATCTGTTTGAATCACCGAAGACTATGATCAGGTAGCGATGAAGTAATAAAATTTGAATGAAATAAAAAACAGTAGGTAATGAAATTTCATTTCATATTTCGGTATCTTCTACTTTGTCGCATGTTTAAGTTGATGGCATAGGACGCGTATTAAGTAACCTGTTGGCTTTTTATAGCTTGTATTAATAGGACCGGTAGATGAGTATTGAACAAACCGCAAGGCAGGCATTATTTTTTTAATCAATATCGATTGAGCATTTGATGTGCGTCCTAAGAGTTTAGTTGCGGTAGCAAATGAATGATGCCTATCAGATTATTTTCGTTGATAATATCTTCAGTGAGGTTAATGGAAGCTTTCTTAGATTAAGCACCTATGTACCTATTATCTACGTGGTGTAAACTTATGACTGTGAATATTTTATAAGTACCAGTATTCTCTTACTTATCTTATAAATCTCAAAGTCTATACATTTATAATATTTGTAATAGTTCGACTAATTCCGTTGCATCGCTAATTAAAGTAGCTAGGAAGTACCTACTTATTCTATTCCCATCCGTCTTCGGTGTTATATCTGGCATTGACATGATTCTCTGTTCATCTAGGAGTTACATTATTATCATCATCAACAAAAATAGGACGACCTAAGTTACCTAGTTATTATTACAATATATCATATGCCAATATTATAATATATCATACTCGTATACTAAAAGCTTAAACACACACAACAGACACGTTCAAACAAATAACTTCAATTTTAACGAATTCCGCGAAATCTGACGCCCGAGTTAAATCCTTTCATCTGGAAAAGATAATTAACATGATTATAGTACGAGCTCTTTAATAAAAACAACAAAATCACGTTCTCATTAGTATTGACTTAATTTTACATATTAATATGAGAAATGCTGTAATATTTCGTATGTGACTCAATTTTACTTTGTAATTTTGCTCTTGGATTAAAGTTTTGATGAAACAATTTAATCATACAGCTAGCGCCATCTGTTGTGGAGTGGAAGGAAACTAATTGTCATGAACGATGTTTTTCAATTAATCTGAAATACGTTGAAGGTGGTTGTAAACTTTTGGCTTCCTTTAAACATAAGTAAATAGGTTAGTTCGTCTTTTTGTCAAATTATTCAGTAGTGGAGAGCTGTAGCATAATCACAAGCAATTAACATCAAATTGCCCAGGAGTGGAACAAAATAAATAAGATGCTGATATAACATCCAATGCCAGTTATTTTGGTATGTCTTTATTGAAGAACAACCACATTTATACTCTATCCGTTTAGGTAGTTAACTAAAGGTAAACAATCTTGATGTAACTTTTTACTCAAATTCATATTAAACAAATAAACTACTTTTCAAACTTATGGTTCAATTGATTTAGTATTCGTTACTGTTGTATTTACTTTGGTTTTTACTTGCATTTTATTTTTAAACTGAGTTTTTAAGTAAAAAGTTACATCAAGATTGTTTACCTTTAGTTAACTACCTAAACGGATAGAGT
>NDFZ01005382.1:58934-110429 GCA_002192655.3 Mamestra configurata
TTTAGGTAGTTAACTAAAGGTAAACAATCTTGATGTAACTTTTTACTTAAAAACTCAGTTTAAAAATAAAATGCAAGTAAAAACCAAAGTAAATACAACAGTAACGAATACTAAATCAATTGAACCATAAGTTTGAAAAGTAGTTTATTTGTTTAATATGAATTTGTGTAAAAAGACACATCAAGATTGTTTACCTTTAGTTAACTACCTAAACGGATAGAGTATAGAATGCATTAATTTTAGATAGTAAACTGGTAGGTAGTCAAATATACTAGCATCAAAACAGGTACCTATTTTTATTGAAATAAAAACGCCACATAAAATATCGAAGAAAAACCTCATACATTTTCTAATAACAGAGCTCACAAAATAAATGTCAAACGATATTAACAAAAGAGTAAAATAAGCTTTTAGACCTCATTTCTCTACACATCCCATATTCCGCCTAAAGCCTCGGGTAAGATTCCTTTAACAAACATCCAGTCTTACAATTCCCACATCATTTCCATTTGTAACAATATTTCCAGCTCATTACAAAGTAAACATAGATAGGCTTTTGACAATGAAACCACTCGAATTATGAAGATAGGGTTTAACACTCATTGTCTGGTTTTAAGTCGAATGACAATATATCGTTAAGGAGAATAAATTTCAAAATGGTACAAAGCCTCAGCGTTTTCAAATGATGACACAGAGCTTTTGTGTTCGTGTGTATATTTCTACTGATCTAATTGAATTTTCTGTTGATTGGTTCTTATTTTAAATTTTTCGCATTGGGCTAATCGCCTTGGTATCATGTAGATGTATTTTTTGTTCCTTTCATGAGATATTTAAAGATACATTCTGTTTACCAACTAAAAACTCAGTAATACAGTATAACAGTTCTAAATCGATAAAAAACCATATCTTGAAATTTACCTACAAAAAATATGAAAAGCCGTTGTTAACTTATGCAGAGCAGCACAAATTCTTAAGCTTTACCAAACTGTCTCCAAGCCATTGTATATTTGGCGCTCATCAATATTCCCAAATGACATTTATTATAATCTTCAAACAGAACTCCGCACTCGCTTTTCAACGCGTTTTTACCAGTGAAAATAAAGGGAAAGTTTGTATAAACACGATAAAGGAAAGGCGAGGCAAAGAAAGTTGGATATTAACAGGTTTTCAATCAATGTGAAAACGGCTGACACACTGGAACGAAGTGAACGGAAATATTTCATTGTGAACGAAGCAGATGGATTGGGTAAAGATTCTAACGCTTTCGTCCTTTATAAAGTTGGGCGTAGGGACGGTAGGGGTGCCACAAAGTGAGTAAGGAAAAAAAAGATTGTTTAAATATTAAGTCGGCAGGACAATTTGGGTTAATGAATAATGGATGAAACAGTATTGCTTCAATACCGTTTAAGATATTTTAGACCGATACCTAATTAGAATAGCATACAGACTGCAAACTGTAAACAATGTTATCGTATTTTATGTCAATATTTTCTACATTTAATGGGCTAACATTTGACCAGCACCTGCTTGTATTTAAAAGCAAGTGCTGGTCAAATGTAAGCCGATAGTGCGATTGACGATAAATATTTTGCTTTTAGAACTCATCAAGCAGCCCCGTGTGATTCTATGACCAAAGTCTAGGAGAGAGACAGTCGTCACCCCCTGCATGGTACTGGAACCCTGGTCTACCTACTACAGTGTATGTCCCTAGTTCGTCAATAATGGGGCTACTTGCGAACAGCCAATAATCCAGATGGTCTGTTCAAATTCAATGTCCCATCAGACCCTCACCGATGTTTACATTATATCCACAAAATTACTTATTCAAATCTCGATCTCAGCCTAATTTTGTACTTATCTTCTTAAAGATTTACTTGTTTACTTTTATTATTAAATGTTTTGTCGACTTATGGTAATTTAATTTGGCTGTCCGCGATTTTCTTCGAGGATTTTGTTTTTAGGTTGGCTTTTTTCATGAAGGATGTTCTCGCAGTATGTAGATTTATTATTAAGGAAACCTTATACGCTGTCAATGTATGTTTTATCTATGTACATATGTCTCTTTTTGTAACTCTCAGTTGTCCAAAAAATATAAACGCGTGTTGTTTGTAATCTGAATATTATCAATACGACCATACCAACTTCGTCGTCATCATCCACATCCCGACTTTGCCCACAGCCGGTCATTTTTCTCTAATTCTTGTACCAATCCTCACTCTCGTGTGCCACCCTCGTCTAACGGCCGGTTTCAATAACGTATCTGCCTTTAACCAACTGTCAAATTAGCTACTAACAGTAGCTGAAATGTCTTGTTTGAAAGGCAAAGATACGTTATTGAAACCGGCCGTAAGTTCTTGCTTCACTGGCAACAATATCATCTGCAATTTCACCTAACCTACTTAATATATTTATATGCAGCACTCCACCTCATTTATACTCCATTATTAAAACGTGAAATAATAAAAGAGTTCGAGAAAAAAGCTCCAGTTCAGTTCCACGATACAATAATAAAGTTTTCGTATGCAGAGCGCGTAATGCACACAAATTTAATTGACTATTATGCCTTATTTAAATGCAAAGCCCGAAGAAGAGAGTAATTAAGACAAAGAAAGTGCAGTAAAATATACTAATTAGCTCTACTTTGTTATTTAACTCGGATTCTGTGAGAGTATTTTTATAATTGATTATGTGAGGACTGTTTTCAAAGAAGTAGTTAACCCATTTGGAAATAGGGGCCATGAAAGTTATGAAGTTGATTTGAATGTAGTTCTAGCCAGTTTATAGTTTTATGAATGAAAATAATTGAAGGCAAACACTTTTTCTTTATAGAATTCCTGCTAATCTGCAAGAAAACACGAAAGATGTTTTTTTTTCTTCTTGTACGCCTGCTTGTCGACATTAAGCTGGATTTTACATATTTATTAAATATGGCGTCCATGGTATAATATCCAATGAAGCCTTTTTTACATTTGGGTTAAGGAAGATCAACGATGCTTTTGCATTTAAAAGCTTAGAAGAAAATTACGTTGTCATTGCTTATAACTGACATTCCATTACAGTTCTCTGCTTACCCTGTAAGGGCCACTGCACCACACTTGCAATAAAAACATAAAATCTTGGACTAGTATAAGGCCGGCTATACACCTTCCAATTAGTCCTTCATGACTTATACGGCAGACTGTCTGACGAAACGTTTGCCGTTTCTTTGTAGCGAGTGCTATTCTTGAAGCAGTACAAAAACATTTTTCTGGCTAACAATATTGCCTTATTGATCGAAAAATAATTGGATAAATGTTTTTTTTTATAGAAATCCTTATATTCTGTGACTACAGAAATATTTATTCAGTTTCCATCTGCATACAAATTGCGTAGTACACTTTCTATGACGATGGAATTACCTTATCCTCCATTATTACTCCATTGTCTAGAATTGCTGCAGTTGTTCCTAATTTTGCGCCATTTTTTGCCAATTCTAAAAGATTCAAGTCTTACCATCACTTCGTGATCCGTCTTGCGATTTCAGGGCACCAATTTTGTGTTTTACGGACCGATCGCTCGATGGGCAGCAGATATTCTGCGGCAACTGGTCAGCCTTTCGAGTCACTTATAGTGTTTGTGGCACAGAATAGTCATCTTGAATTGTGCATTACGCGAACTTAGCGAGGGATTTTGCAAAAGCAAGTTTTTTACTACCATCTTCCGACATAGAAGTTTTTGAGTGTGCTGCAGGCGTACACAATTGCACTAACAGAGAATCTTAGTCCTCCAAATCTTAAGTTACAATTCTAAACTCTTCAGATAAGTTGCTGCAAACTGCACAGCGCTAACGATATTTCTAACAATTTCTATTCAATTTGAATTATCAGATTTTCTTACGATGCCACGATATAGGGAGCAATAAATCGAATGGTGTATGGCTTGCTTAAGACAAGTTGCATTTTATGAACCAGATATGCGAACATCATTTATGTTTTATTTTCAAGATGGCCGATGGCGATAAGTCTGCTTGATAGAACGCTTTCCTGCTAGCGACACGGTACACATTAATTAACACGGAATATTTATAGGCGTCTACCAGGCTCGCAGTAATGTATGAAAGGTTTCATGGAAGGCAATTGCTTCCGTTTACAATGCTGATATTAATACTCTTTGAGACTTTGGTTTAGTGTTACTGTCGTTTGGTTATTGATATGTTTGAACAGGAAGGACACTGCTGGCAATAGGTATTCTCGCACTTCTACGAAATAAAAAAACCAAAGAAGCGCCTGATTCTATGATTTTTTTGCAACAGCAGCAGTCATTTCTAGTTGTATCTCTGTCTTATACACTTCTCATCAAAAAAATCGAAACACCTCGCAGTTTATGATTTGATAAGGATTATCAGAAAAATGTGTATATTTAGGAATAAATGTAAAATGTCATTTAATAGTGAGTAGTATGAGGTTTTTAAATCCTAATGTTAATGTTCTAAATTCAAATTAAGTCTTCATAGGTTTCGTATTTTGTATAATGAGTAATTTTTACCCTGTATGGAATATGAAGGAAATGGGTAAAACAACACGCGTAAATGAAAAAAAATGTAAGAAACGTTTATTTAATAACTTGTATTCCCTCCGCGAGCTCTTATTACTGCTTCCATACGGTTCTTCATCGATCGGATGAGAGTCACGATCACATGTTGTGGTATATTATCCCATTCCTCTTGGATTGCATTTTGCAGCTGGCTAAGTGTTTCTGGGGCTGGATCTCTTGCTCGAATTCGTCTCTTTAATTCATCCCATAGATGTTCAATGGGATTCATGTCCGGGCTTCTTGCTGGCCATACCATAATGGAGATACCGACTTCGGTAAGATAATCTCGTACGACGCCCGCGGTGTGAGCTCTAGCATTGTCGTGCATGAATATGAAGTCGTTGCCAATAAAATGTGCATAGGGCATCACATGAGGTTCAAGACACTGTTCGATGTACCGATGAGAGTTTAGTGCAGGCAGCCGTGGCCCAGATACAAAGGCAAGTTCTGTCTTACCGTCGGCGCTGATTCCTCCCCAAACCGTCCACGAACCGCCACCATAGCTGACCTTTTCTTCAATGCAGCATTGTGCAAAGCGTTCTCCATCTCTTCTGTAGACCTTGTTCCTTCCGTCGTTACCATACAGCATAATTTTACACTCATCAGAAAACAGTACTTTGCTCCACTGAAGGTATGACCAAGTTAGGTGCTCGCGTGCAAAGTTAAGGCGCGCTCTTCGATGGTCTGCAGTTAATTTCGGCCCATTCGCTGGCTTATGCGGTGCCAATCCGCGTTCCTTCAACCTTCTTCTTATTGTAGAGTCACTTACAGCTACTCTTCGTACAACGCGAAGCTGCTGCTGCAGTTGAAAAGCGTTAAGGCGTCGATTTCGTAAAGAGGTTGTTACAATAAATCGATCATCTCGCTCAGAAGTGACCCGATTCCTGCCAGATCCTGAACGGCGCGTGAACGAACCAGTCTCCCGATAGCGTTTGTAGACTCTATGAACAGATGATAAGCTTAGATGCAATCTTGCAGCCACAACACGCTGACTAAGTCCAGAATCCAGCAATGCCACCACTTGGGCGGCTTCTGCGGGCGAAGTATCCATATGTTTTAGAAAAAAAAGTTTTTTCAGACGTCCCAAAGTCACAGTAAATGAAATAAGAAACAAAAAGTTTAAAGACAAGCGCTAATTTTAGTTTTTAAACGAGAAACGTACTCCAACCCTAAATACACATTTGTCTCAAAACAGTGATTAATTTCATTTATAGGATAAACAAATGAAATTCTAATTTCGAATTTTGATTTTTTTCTTCTTACTGTAATGACCAAACTGCCAGCTACACAATAATGTTTTTTTTTTCATGGAATTAATTCTCTTTTGTAAAAAATTAGGACAAAAACAATAAAAACGAAAGTGTTTCGATTTTTTTGATGAGAAGTATATATTACTTTTCCATTCTCTAACTAATTTTTCCAGTGTAATATAGATTTTATCTTCTCTTGTATGAGCTTTTGCCGTAGTTAAAAAAATAACCAGGCAGAAGACTGACAGACTGCCCAAAGCACAATGACAGAAAATACAGTATCGCTTCTAGAAAAACGTAGTTGCTGGGGAGTTTGTTGCGTTGCTGGGGAGTTTGCTGCGCTACTACTTCTTCCCAGCTACAACACTAGGAAGTGGTGACGGGCGGGCGTTTTGGGAGACTGTCTTTATGTAGAACGTTGACGTTCAAAAAGTGCTGGCACTCAGCATAATTTGAATAAATGACTTTTGTTTGTTTGTTTGTATATTCTAAGCATGAAAGTTAAAAGATGCAGAATCTCTCCATACTCGCAAGCATGCCTTCGGGCTCCTTAATACCGCTTGCACAGAGTCAAGGCTATAATATAATATTAAGTTGTTCAACAAACTGCTAATTGAAGGCTAGTGCGCTATAAAAATGCACTGTTTAATATGCACATATTTTTTACTTTGCATACCTTTTCAACAATCTTGCAAAAACGTTGAGATTTAAATAAATAAACGCTAAGTTATTAACTTAATTGTCATGTATTTTTCAAAAATAAATATTTCCACTAATCTTTGTGAACATTAATTCATTACGTTCCATTAGATATTCATAACATCACACACCTCCTCACGCTCTTGGGGGATCCCAAAGGGTTAAGCAGAGGTGCACTTATAGCAACAACCATATTTTGCCAGCTCGCTCTTAAATGGGACTAAAATCCATTGAAAGTCCCAAGTAATAGGGACAAGCCTATTGCCACCAACCGGGCACAAGTTCAAATTTCAGACTGTACTTAGAAATTCTATAGAGAAAAATCCAAAAACAATTTGTCCGACTCGGAAATCGAACCCAGAACCTCATGCACAGCACGTGCGACCACTAGATTAACGAGGCAAATTATTTATAAAGATAATTAAAAGCAAAAAATAGCGAATTAATCCTTCCACTATTGACATGAACCCCACTCTACAAAGACCAGTGATCTAATAAAAGCTGCATGTTTATGTGTGTCCAGGTATATAATAAAATACCGATTGAATTAAAAACATTAAATACAAGATTGTTCAAAGTTAGATATACAAATGGCTATCTGCTAATAGTTTTTACAGTGTTAAGGAGCTCCTGGTACATAAAATCGCATGATGAATTATTGTTTCGTAATGCATGTAAAATTTGCACGCTTATATCTATTAAGTAAAACATGTTTGTTCACATTATTATATCTACCATCTTTATGCCATGTTTTTGGCAAATAAATGATATTCTATTCAAATTTTCTGCAACATAAAGTCAAGAGCTCACAAGCTTCCGTTGTTCACAAAAGATGGCACCACCGTTAACGCGCCGGCAAACAGGATAAGTGGACGGCAATTCTACAAATGGGCTGCAATGCAGTTTCCTCTTCTAGTTTCATTGCATCGAAATCGAGTGCAATCAAGTTGAATAGGCCGATCGGCACCTACAGAGCAATTGAGCTTGGCAAACAATTGAAGTTGTATTGCATAGACGAGGGAATAGAGAATATGCATGCATTTTTTTATTTGCAAAATAAATACTTATTAGCGCTAGTTAACAATTATGAAATAATTTAATCCCACGATTACATTCACTTGGGATAATATCTTAGATCTAATCCACTGACAGAAGCAAGTAATTTATAAAAGAGCCAAATGATTAAGAGGGTAACGTTTTGTTCAGTTACCGGGTTGTGGAGGTCGGATAGGCAGTCGCTCCATGCTTCATTTTGGTAGCCCGCTACATCAGGTTAAGATGAAAGCTGATCTCGACAAAAGGCTACGAGGATAGATATTTAAAAAACTGGCCAAGTGCAAGTTTGACTTGCACACGAAGGGTGCTGTAAGCCGATAAAAACTTTGTTATTTTTTTAATTTTTTATAATTTATTTTTATAGCGGCAACAGAAATACATCATCTATAAAAAATGAACTGTCTAGCTATCACGGTACATGAGATACAGCCTGGTGACAGACAGACAGACGGACAGTGGGGTCTTAGTAATAGGGTCCCGTTTTTACCCTTTGGGTACGGAACCCTAAAAAGGAAATAAATTAGAAATAAACTATAAGTTTAAACAATTAATATACTTATATACCTAGTACGTATTACATAAAAAAATGCACTAAAATACGTCAAAAGCGAACGGATGGACGAAAAACTTTACGATAAATATATTTTCACGTTTTCAATTCCCTACAATGAAGCTCTTTATAAAATTCTGTTTGTGACACGAGCCTTTCACATCGAGTTACATATTTACAAAGTTTTTAAATAAAAATTGGAATCGTGATACCAATCCCTGTAGAGTAAATGTTTAGTGCGAATAATTGGAACAAACTGAATGGAAACCTTAATATTTACTTGTTTTTCAGATCAATACTTCAACATTGTGTGAAGTAGGTACATATGTATGTTACGATCAAACATTTTCTGTTTTGAATATGAAGGCATTATTTTTTTTTGTGAGTGGCGTCTCGCATTTCAACCTATAAGGTTGTCGACTGCATAACCGGGCTTGACTGTGGTGGCCTTAATATAGTATTAAAGCCTCAAGCCACGGCTTATAAAAAACTTACAAACTAAGCGACTACACGCTAAGGGTACCCCCTGTGGGGTACGGGCCTCGGCTTAGGGCGTCGCTGGGGGGAGGACAGCTAGGGACGGGCTGGATCGAACTAGACATTAAGGCACTTGACTGTTTTAACATATTTGTTTTTTAGACGGCTACCGACATAATCCGAAGGATCTCCACACTGAAGTGGCAGTGGGCAGGGCACTTTGCTCGCAGAACAGATGCTCAATGGGGCCGAAAAGTTCTGGAGAGGCGACCGCGTACCGGAAGACGTGGCGTTTGAAGGTCTCCCACATGGTGGACCGATGATCTGGTGAGGGTCGCGGGTAGCCGATGGATGCGAGACGCACAGGACCGGTTGTTGTGGCGACACTTGGGAGAAGCCTATGTCCAGCAGTGGCTGTCTTGCGGCTGATATGATGATGACTATTTTTTGACATGGGTAATATTTCCAATGCTAACACTGCAATCGAATTGAACTCGCCCGATATGTCCCACTCTACTTTGGCCTGACGCATCATCGAACGATCATTTAATAGAACCGAATCCATACTTCAATATTTCTTCTAGTCTATAAATATATGTATGTCAATCTGCTCGTTTGTGTGTTCGCTACCTTTTACTAGCTGTTGGATAAAGGGCGTGGATTAGTTGAATTTGTATGATGTCAGTTCTTATTGTAGTTCGTATGTGGGGGTATAGATGTCGTTTCAAATCATGAATGTACACAAAGGAAGAAACTGTTTTGTTTCTGAAGAAAACAGGCTGATCTCACCGTTTTCTTGGAAACGATCATAAAAAGATATTAGATAAAATGAATGGTATCTATATTCAGTTTTTCTATTAACCATAAATAATCTGATTCACAACACATGGCTTTCACTAACAACCTTGAGGTGTAATAACCGAATAGTCATTCAATCGCTATTTCCGTAGAATAGGATTGGCACAAATAGATGATATCGGCTCGTTTGAATCAGTAGCTTGTTACGATACAATCGATACCATATAAAGACTCAGCATAGGTAACTGAGCACCTTTATTACCTAAGCATTTGGAAATATATTTAATAATAATTGAGTAATCTGTTTTCGTGGCTAAATAACAACTTCCACAGGGATTGATCTTCGAGGTTAAGCATCGCTTTCCGAGGTCAGTCCGTGGATGGGTGACCATGCTTAAATATCGAAATTCCTCCGTGGCTCGGAAATCCCGTTAAGCTGTTGGTCCTGGCTGTCATTTGAACAACTTTGACAGTCGTGACGGATAGACGCAAGAAAATGTGACACCAGTCTTGACGAGGAGGAACGTGTTGTCCTATTACTGGGGTGTGGCAGGGCAGATAGGCAGTCGCTCCATGTAAAATACGGGAGTGGAGGGCAGGGGGGAGGGGTCCCCACCCCGTGCATGGAAAAGGTTTAGGAAATGCATAGTTTTTTTTATGGTTCCGTACCCAAAGGGTAAAAGGGGACCCTATTAATAAGACTCCGCTGTCCGTCCGCCTGTCACCAGGCTGTTTTTCATAAACCATGATAGCTAGACGGTTGAAATTTTTTATAGATGATGTATATCTGTTGCCGCTATAACAACAAATAATAAAAATGAAATAAAAATAAAAGGGAACAGAACCCTTCGTGTGCAAGTTCAACTTGCATTTGACCAGTATTTTTATATTTTTTTATACCTCATTTTGTGGTTATATTTGCGAATTTTTCTTGATAACATAAACCTGATGGCATAGAGGAGAGGTTGTCCCCTATGCCACTCATCGTGGTCGTAGTTGTCGGAGGTCCGGCTCAGCTACATCCGGAAGCAGACCCCGTCATAGTTAGAAAAATTACCTACTTTAGCTAAGATGAAAAATCATGGTATTATTAGTCACGGGTTTCTAACAAGAGGGATTCCTTTTAGTATAAATATAAATTATCTCCTCATCTTCCCACATGGCAACATACATATCACTGCATACGAGTACATTACGAATTCTCGACATAGTCTTAAGGCGACAATACATTAGGTATAATACAACCGTAGCTTTGTTCCAATCTAAATATTAATTTCTCGAGTTACGGAATATTACTTCATTAATAATGCTGTAGACTTGTTGTCTAACTAGTAATTACGGTACAGATGATATGTTGTATTAATTAATCATTCAAACAACTTAGTACCGGGTCGGTAGATACATAAATCTTCCGATTACATAATATTGTTCTTAAAAGTAAATTTTCCTATTACATGTAAAGAAGAGCATGCAACCGGATGGTTCGTATCCTTGGCCAAAGATCGCTATTTAAAAATGTAAGTAGCCAGTGCTCATTCACTCCTCTGGCAATTTTAATTGAATTGTCTCAAAATCTAATCAAACGCCAAGCAGACTTTTTCCTTGCAGTGGATTAAAGTAATGATTTAGATAATAAATGCAGTACCTACAGGATGATGGTGTCAGTTTGTGTTTAAACTTAATTTTATTTTTGTAGTTGGGATGGCATCATCCGATCAAATACAGTACACCCTAAAATAACATCTACACGTTAAAAAAACTTCATATAGGTAGTATTTGTTTGCATTCATAAAGAACATTAATCGCAATTCTAAGTGCCACCCGTCGATTCTGTCCAACTCTCAACTATAAATAACTTTATTTAACGAAACAAAACACACTCGATCCTAGATTAGACCTCTCGATTCTGAGCTAATAATTTTATTAGACCCCGGCTGTGCTCGCTGAACTTTGATTTAGGTGCACCACAGAGGGTCGATGACAGAGTTTGACATAGTTTTATTTCGAGCAAATGTATTGTGGCCATTTTAAATTTTTGTTTTTAGATAATACTATACTGCCCTACTAAGCGCAAAAGCGGTATCTCAAATAAAATCGTAAAATTGATTTGTATGCCATCGGATAGCTTTAAAAAATACGCATCCAATGGACTAAGCCTTTTAGCGCTATCTTGTTCAAATCATATAAAATTCCCCTAAGAAAGATTTCCCTATCTCAGTTTTACTTTAAATCACTAAGGGTATTAGAGGTATATCAATATTACCTACGTAGGCAAATAGCCGTGTAGACGTATGACTGGGAAGATTACACGAGACAGTATAAATTGTCTCGAATACAACCGCGACCATTTATTAATGAAATGGTCGAAGTAGATGCATTAGAGGCAGTTTTGATTTGACATACAGAACTGGATTCAATAAAGACCCTATCACTGCGAGCATAATCGGCAATAAAATTTTGAAAACTCAAGTTTTGCCACCATTAAAGAAGAAAACTGCAACGGAAGGCATTTCTAAAAGCAAAAAAGAAAATATTTTGAAATCTTTTCAAAATATTATACCTCAAAACAGAATGTCCTTTTGGAGAGAACTCCCTACTTTTGACTAGATTAATTTCATAGAATCCGTTTTTTCTTCAATTTGTTTTTAATGCCATTATAAATTTGAATAATAAAAGACTTAATAAATATACTTTGATCGTTTTTTTTCCTTTAAATAATACATATTTTATTCGATAGAAAATTCATATTTTTTTGTAGACATACATGTAGGAGAACAGCTAACGAAAAAGCGGTAACTCAAATTTTAATTGTATAATTACTAAGCGGTGTAGCAGTATCTCATGAAAAAGGTATATCCACATACATTTTTGATATTTTAACTATTGTAGTAGCAAATAGATCCAATATAATATATAAATTCTATTTAATAAGCAAAAAAGTCAATGTATAAAATAAAAAAACATTTTTTTACAAAACTCCAATTATCTCGAAACTCGCTTTCATTAAGATACCGCTTTTGCGCTTAGTTGGGCAGTATAGTTCGGCAGAGAGATTCTGATTTGATAATAGCACATGCCTAATGTGTTATAATGCGATCCTTTCCAATGGTTAAAATTGTAATCAGTCAAGTAAGCATCTTCATGATGTTGCGGAATTTGTTCGAAAGAGTCACCGCGGCCCTGGAACGCAAAGTGCGGAGAAACATGGATGGGTTTTAGTCAGTAAGAGTCTGACACTCCCTTCTGCTCCGCAGAGAGCGGAAGAAGTCATTTGATGATTTCCCATCCATAAAAAAGAACATTTTCAGCCCTTTTTAAGTTTCAGCCAAAAGATATCCACTACTGGGTAAGCCCTCACCCCACGCACCGCTAAGTTCTCGACCGGAATCTCGCAGATCTTAGTAAAATGAATGACTGACTTTTGACTTTGATGATGAATTTTATTTATAGAATGAAAAGTCAAGTTTTTAATATTAATATTCCGTATTTTTTTATTTGGTAATTGGTTGGTTGGCTGAATACCAAAACGAACAAAGAATAAAAAAGTGACATTTGTTCTTCAAAGAATATGCAATTATTATTTAAAATGCCATTTTCACACTGATAACACAAGCATTGATCACAGAATCGCTGCAGTGTGGTGCCAGCTGCCAATATCAGACTATTTGGCCTTCCTGCATCGGTAGACCTTTATTGTCCTTTATTAATGGTTCCAATATTTGTTAATGTGTGAGTACCACGTACATACCTAAATTTATTTAGAAAATGAATAAGTTTACCTCTGCTGGTAATACTTTGTTCCTATAAGTAGCTTACTCTGGTAAATCGTCCTCACATATACGAAATATTGTAAAACCATTATTTGAAAAGAGTAACTATAGAGTTTCTTGTCCGTTCTTCTTCACAAGAATCTACCTTTCCGAATGGACAGTAGTCACTTTATTAATTAATTACTATTATTTTACTGAACTATAAATGATGACGTTCAAAAATGCCGTTTAATGGCCTAATTGAAATAAACGCTTTGAATTTGACTTTCATTAATTATCATTTAATTTTTTATCATCCCCATCATCATCGACATCTACAGCCGGATATAGGCTTCCAAATATCGCCCAGGCGACCAGTCCTGTGCTTATTGCATGGGCTCTTTAGGCTCTTACCAAGTTCTAGACTTATACCTACTTGGCAACATCCTACAAAACTTTATTTTCGACTGCCTATAAATAAAATAAACTCTAGAAAAATGTGACGGCTACAACGGGTGACGGTGCTGCCGCAGCCTGAGTGACTTTTCCATTTCCTCACAATATTACTACAACGTAAGTCAGCTCGGTGGATTTAGGGTCTTAAGACAGATATTTTACGAAAATTCGGTACTGAATTTGAAATAATATTATAGATATAAAGTTTTCCTGTTTACTTTTATTGATGACTAGCGGACGTCACGCGGTTTCACCCGCGTAGTTCCCGTTCCCGTGGGAGTACGGAAATAAAATATAGCCTATGTTACTCGCTGATAATGTAGCTATCCATTGCTGAAATAATTTTTCTAATCGGTCCAGTAGTTTTTAAGTTTATTCGTTACATACAAAAATACAAATCTTTCCTCTTTATAATATTAGTATAGAAGTATAGATAAGCGATAATTCAGTCGAAAATGGAACTCTTGAGTTTACACCCTCAGGTTTTACCTCACTTTTGCTGCCGTTTTTAAGAAAAAAAGTGTATCCTGATTTTTTACCATAATTTGGTCTTCGAGAAAGTTTACCATGATCCAAATCAGGAGCCAAGTAATTTCTATTCAAAACAAACATCGATCAACCAAAATTTACTCACAAAACGTTCAAAAAACTCTTACAACTTCATTTACTAAAAAGGTAAAAAAAACATAAAAGCTTCCTGCTTAGTACTAACAATGTACCTACTTGATGAAATACTTAAATCAAACCTTTCACCTAAGAAGGACTTAACGTCGTTTTACATTCAGAAGTTTTTATAGGACTTGGTAAAATGTTTTCTGGACTTTTGCACTAAGGTGACTCGAGAACAAAGAGGTCGAATTCTTAAGTACCTATCTATAAAATATCATGAGCCTAGGTTTCCACACAGCTGTGTTTGAGAAAAAAATAAGGACTAAAGTAGGTAGGTATATTGCGGTCAAAAAATATATCGCTTATTTAGTACAAGAATAATTGCTCCATTTTCAAAAGCTATAACGCTCAAATGACATCACGTTTACTTCATATAACAACACTTTACATAATTTTCATTTAACATAACGTTAAGTATACATATAACAATATATGCCATATCACTCTTTCTCTAACGTTCTTTTAGTATATCCTTATTTAGTATAACGTTCTTTTGATGTATTTATCATTTGTATAACTCAAAATTTATCTTACCCCTGAACAAAGAGCGAGCAGGGCCAGTTCGGGAACTGAGAGCAGCCCGACACGGATAGGTTAGGTTCGAATGGGATTACGGGAGCTAGAGGGAGCGAGCAAAACGAACGAAAATAGCACCCGTGATTCCTTTGCTTCGTCGCCTTTCCATGGTCACGAGCGTAATTTAAGCCGAATGTATATTCGATTAAATTGTATAAAGGGATAATTAACTCTGTGGCGTTTCCAAACGTCACATATTATTCAAAAAGGCAACATGTCATGTTCACCGTTCGAAAGAAATCCCATACAATATGAACATTATAACTTTCATCATTAGTTCAAGTGTATAAAAAATCAACAGAAGCTTACATGAAATGAAAAAAGTTCCTAAACCCTAACCATACAATATAAATTAATAATAATAATTTTAAACTTCCTAAATGTATTTGGAATGGGTGCTCGACTGGAAGGACCAATATTCTAGTACCATCGAAGTTGATATACATCTTGGTTGTATATTGTATAATATCATAATAGTTTATAACAATAGAACATTATAAGAAATGAAAATTATAATGTAAAAAATATATCGTTCGTTGTTATATTAAGAGCAATGTTAAAATCTGGAAAAAAATATAGAACCAGAACTTTTAAATTAAGAACACCAATGTACAGACACCTCTACAGGTAATCGTGTCAAACATTGATAAGAATCAAGCCAAGCCGGTTATTTTATTATATTAAATAAGACCGGAATATGGCACAAATACACGCTTGATGACTCTGGAAAAAAAATAGCAGCTACTTTTAATTTAATACTCGTAGGTACTTAAAATTAAATGATACATCATACCGTGCACTTAACCAGAACGTTTATATCGCAAAAGGAAGGCACAAAAATGAAAACAAAATGAAATACGATGAACTTAACACGTTGAACGCCGAATAAAAATCGTTTATTTTCCTATTGAGCCGTGGCATCATGTGTCCGACAAATAGTTTGGTCATTCGAGCTGTGGCAGACACCATGTCATGTCCACGTGCACAACCCTAAAATGTCAACAGTGGGCCGACAGTCACTAAATTGAACAAAAACTGTATTGTTTATGACCCGCGTGGAATAACGTGTATCACTTAGCACAAATAAATATTTGTGATGTGTAAAAGAGTGATGACCTGTCAGACTCGACACAATTTTTTCTTGAGATGTAGGTATAAAATAATTTAATCTGCAACTCTACGTTTCTGAGACTTTATTCTAAAGAGACAAATAAAACAATTGAAAAAGTAAAAAATATATATACTCATTATGTACGTGCTGGGGTGACCCACAGCAGTGCGCACAGGCCGTGGCTGACACCGCTGTCTGCCAGTAAATTTTTGACTAATTTTAGATTTTTTTAATACAATTTGTTACCACATTATACATTTGCTTTTATTTACTCAATAAACAATTAAAACGCAACAGAAATACTAACCGCTTTTTTAATTTCAATAGAGCCCAAACGGATTTTATTCTGGCAGACACCATGTGACTGCCACGGCGTTCAACACGACTCAGCGCTGACAATGTCAATAGTCTCATAGTTATAAACAAAGACTAAACCATCAAAGAAGAAAAAGAGGCGCCGTGTAATAAAAGCATCGCTACAAATCCAACCAACCAACACACGTACAGAGAAAATCCGCACGAAAAACAAACCAAAAAGACCGATCAATTTAAAAGGATAAAGAAAAGTTACGATTGCAGGTAGGACGATAAAACAGTACAAACAAACAGTACTGAAACAAATGTATGCGAACAAGAGCATACGTTTTACGAGCATATAAATTCAAATGACTTTAATTATTACGAGCCAACAAAAGATTGAATTAGTTCAAGGCGATTTGCATAATACCCGAAAACAGTAGGAATTATGGCCCAATTTACTTAACTCAGCCTATTAATACGATTATATTTGCTAGGCTCCATAAAATTTTAATAGGAATTTGTATGTTGATTCAAGAATTCGCAGAATGATCTCAAGAGGATCTTAATGATTCTGAAATGGATTTAAGGAAATTGTGGCTAGGTTTCGAATCCAGATGCCTATGATAACCCAAGCTGCTGGTTGAGAAAAAATTGGGCCATATAATTATATCGTAGTCAGCCAGTCCTATATCACAAAAAAGCTTAATAATATTATTATTAAGCTGTTTTATTATTATTATTTTATTTATTAGTATATAAATTGGTATTGTATTTATGTATTTTATATTATTATATCTAATTAGTATTGTTTAAAACGTTTGTACACTGACAGCCCTAAATCTATCTCCCTTCGTTCAATCCATCCAAAGGTTGTCTGGAAGAGATTGCCTTGTGCGATTGACCTGTTCTTATTATGAGGTGTACAATAAAGTATATAATAAATAAATAAATATTAGTCTAGCAGTGAATTTTAGACCTAAAACGTAAATGTGTGGACTTGTGGACAAAAGGGTAAATTTTTCTAAAAGCAGTAACTCACGTATAGAAAAAGGCAATAGGTACTTTATTAAGTACTAAGACTAGGCAGTAAAATAAACATCTTTCCAACTAAATCAGTCTATATGGATTCTGGCAATTGGCCTGATTGGGAAAATTGGGACCAGAAAGTTTGTAAACCACTTAACCGATATGGATTTGTTAAAACATTCGACTTCCATAGCTTTTATACTAATAAAAATATATTCCTAACATAAAGATAAAGTCATTAGGTATACTTAAACAAAATCTATTTTACATTTACATTAGGCAAAGATATTAAAGTTTATTTCTGTTTCAAACAATCGTAAAAGAACGACATTTTATATCTCTAAGAGATATTTCTTTATAAGTCATTGAAGTTAAAATTAATTCTGGTTAATTAAAATGTGCTTTGATTTATTATTGCGATATCGCAAGAGGGAATATCGGAAATTTTTCAAAGGGAACATACAATCGGGTTGAAAAGTCCTTGGTCGTTATTCTGAGTGCCAATTCTACTAATGTATCTGTAAAAAATAAATGAAAAATTAGGTTTTTTTGACAGATTACGACTGAGATGCGATTGTGAACTTTGAACGTTTGCATCTCAGTTCTCTCAGTTGAACGTAAATTAGTAGAATTGGCCCTCAGGACATGGGTTAGTTTCATCGAAACCCGCTTGCACGTTGAGGCGCGATTGATAACCAACATCCAAATATACACAGACTTTGTCATTTTTAATGTCAATAGGATTTCAATACAAAAATAACAAAAACAATTTTAATACGTTATTTATGTTATCTTGTTCAATCCGTCACGAAAATTCAGAACTAGCTAAACCTAGTTACATTTCAAGACTGGATTCAACAACGACAAATCCAACCAATTCAGACACCTAAAAAGGGACACACCCCTCCTCCTCCCTCCTCCCCCTCCACACCAATCCTCCGGTACTCGTACCACGTACTAAATAAAGACTTTGTAACCCTTACATTGAATGCATAATCAAATTCCCATTCATGTCAAAATCCACGCAAAACAAAACTGTACATATATTAAGTATTCAGTGAACGTTCTTAAATCCATTATCTTGTGACAAGCTCACCGTCCCAGCTGATCCGATTCCAATACTGCAGCACACAAATTAGATTCGTATTCCGTTGGTGTAATCAAGGCAGACACTTGCTTGCACATCTGTGTCCTACAGGACTTCGCAAATAATATAAGATCTCTAAATCTCGACCCTGTGTGTTCGAAATAGGACACAAAACGACTTGTATATTCATTTTCGCATCGGCGTTAAAAGGATTACGACTGCGACTGCGTGAAGATGCTCGATAATGTACTCAGAGTAGAATAATAAAGTCGCTGCTTGCAGATGCGACATCCCGCACATTCTCTAAGAAAATAGTATAGAAATATTGCGGCACAATTCTTCTCTTGAAAAGCCTCAATCGTTGACAAGATGACTGTCTCTCTAAGATTTTATCAGCAATATTTAGGGTTCCGTAACCGAGCGGTAACCAACGGAATCTTCTTACTAAGGGCGAGTTTTTAAAAAGGAGGAGGTTCTCAATTCGGTTGGTTTAGATATATTATTTTTATGTATGTACACCGATTATTCAGAGGTTTCTGATCCGATTTCTGTGACTTTTTTTTAGTTCGATGAAGTATACTTGCATTTAATCCCGTAAAAAATTTGTTCAATTTGTCTCAGTAGTTTTTATTTTATGAGCTTTTTGCTTACTGTATGATGCAATGTGGATGATGTAATTTTTACATACTTGGAAGATTACGTCGTCTAAGATGCCGTGTAGACTGGCTCATTATGGGTATCCACTAAAAAGTAAAAAATAAAAAAAACGACTTCCGAAAAAAATAACTTTATCGGGAGTCGGTGTCAAAAAACGAAGAAACAAAATCAAAAACACTGACATCCGAAATTAAAATTGTAGTATTTTTAGTTAAAAGTCGGTTGTATTTTTTTTTGTATTAAAAATATATATAATTAACTTGACCAAGCTAAATATATCAATATTTAGCTACACGCATACTAACGAAATGTTTTTTTTAATTTGAGATGGGTTTGCTCTTAACTCTAGTCTAGGTCATAGATGGCAGAGACAAAGTCGACGATGGAGCCAGCATACCCAGAAGAAGCCTGTTCACTCTAATTTTGAAGAGATAAGGGTCATATTCGTTCGGAAACACAGACGCAGGCAGAGAGTTCCACTCCTTTACTGTGCGCATTATAAAAGACGTTTGGAAACGTTTAGTGCGAATTGGTGGATTAGCAACAAGGTAGGAATGGTAACTTGCAGTGCGTCTAGATGTCCGATGGTAGTAGGGGGCCGGTGGGATGAATGATGATGTATGTGCCCATAATTGTTAAGCAATGGGCAACTACGGATAAAAAAACTCGCTTTTGGTCTCCACTGTCCGTGAACCGTTATAGATGGGCAGTTGAAATTTTTACAAAGTGTGTATTTCTATTGGCGCCATAACAACACGTAATAAAAATAAATTAAAATTAAACAGATTTAACTTACGGAACCCTTCGTGACCGACTTTGACTCATAATTGGCCGGTGTTCTGATACCCTCTTGTTTCAAAAATCTTAGTAATAGTGATGTATTACGAAACTAATATTATCTTAACTCGAGGGGCACACAAATAGGTAAAATAAAAGGCCGGTGCCTAGTTTATCACCTCTTCTTTTCTACGTATTCTTTGTCACCGCATTAGAAAACCAAGTCCGCACTAATCCCTCTCATTGGTTCTAATGTAAGTATTAAATGTCTTTATAAAGGGGTGAACACACCAGTCGAAGGGCCCGTGACAAATGGGTTTATGGAATTTTGTGACACTTTAATATTACAACAATGTGAGTAATCGGAGCCTTGTCCCTAAGGCACGCTCTTGGTAACTTTAGATGATAAAACTATGTTTTATTTAAAATAGATATTTCGCATAATTTGTCATGAAAATTTAAAATGAATTTATAATATAAATAAGACTAAAAAATTTAATACTTGATACTTTGTTCAATTATAATAATATTCTACATAACACATTTTACTTAACGTAAATTCAAACAGATCTAGCCGAAGACCAAGTACTTATTCTCTAAAAAGTATCACATTTTCTAAATCAATCCTGTTAAGTGTTTTCCTGGACATAGACACCAACCTTGCATACTTAGTTAGATACATTATTCACATAAATATCCAGTCGTTATTATATATAACTAGTGACACGCGCCTTCTTTCCACGAATGCAAAATACACAACCCTTCCTCATTTATCGCTCTTTCTATTAGTGAAAACTATCAAAATCCGTTGCGAGGTTTAGGTAAAAAACAAATGGAGGTAAACAGCTACTTCGTTATATGCTATTTAGAGATATAAAAGGATTGGCAGAGCCGTACGTGTAGCTATAGTACAACCATATTTCGCTAGTTATTTTTAAGTTCCATGTAATAGGGCTTGTTGCCATCAATCAGGCACAATCCCGACTCCGAAATTGTAGCTGTTTAAAATCTTAGTATTGCTAAATAAAACTGGTTTAACAGATATTAATAGCACAACTTAATTATATTTAAAAACTAAAACAAATGAAACTAAACTAAATAAAAATAAATGACATCGGTCACCGGATAAATTAATTCCAAGAAGTTTTAAAAGTAATTTATTTAAAGCAATATTTTTGTTTTTATGTAGGTTTAACTTATTTGACCCAACTGACTTTCAGAGTATGCTAAGTTAGATATAAATCTCACTTTAGTTAACAACACTGAGGCTCTTAATAAAGGAAAAGTTCTAACATTTAATTTGTTGAGTTTTTAAATGCCCAGACAAGAAATAATTATATTAAATCTAAACAAATTATTGTTTAACTCAAGAGTGAATGTTACTTCTAGACAAGCGTACTGCATTGTCAACCACATCATTGCTAACCATGAGGTGAGGTAAGTGGTCAAATACGAATACCTATATAAAAAAAAAAAAATTGCAAATGTGTGAATTGAATATTAATTTGTAGTAGAATAAAGTAGTCATAACTAAGCCACATGCATAGTGACCGCTGGGCAAAAGTCTCCACGCAATGGGTGCCAGAGGATGGACGGCGTCACCGAGGCCGGCCCAGAAAGCGGTGGCGAGATGATTTGGATGCACGCCGCGAAGTCTAGTTCGAGGTGGCGCAAGAAAATAATGTCTGGAAGGATATGGGGGAGCTCTTTGCCCAGCAGTGGGACACAATAGGCTAAGGAAAAAAAAAACTAAGCCACACAAACTGCCTCGGTTTATTTCACTTTCCTTTAATGTGTGTTCAATTATTTTGGCTTTAGGTAACACCAGTTCACCACAGCTCTTTCTGATTCAATGAATCAAAATATCGTGAGACGTGTCGTGGAACTCGTAGATCAAAAACCTACCTAAATAATACCTGGTGTATAACGGCTCCTACACCTTTCCGAATGGACAGTAGAGCCGAATGGACAGTAGAGTCACTTTATTAATGTAATTCTATTATTTTACTGAACTGTAAATGATGACGTTCAAAAGTGCCATTTAATGGCCTAATTGAAATAAACGTTTTGACATTAACTTGACTTTGACTTTGAAAAAGAAGGCCATTATCCCAGCAATACCAGGAGGAGGTTTTAAGTCAGTGAACGATCTCCTCATGATGGACCTCGGATGGCTTAGTGCAAGTTTTAACGCAATCGATCGCGTTAACGTAAACGTTCGCTTACGTTAAATTGTAAAAAGATTTTCCTTTATTGTCACCAGATGACGCTTATTAATTTTCAATGCAAATTCGTTCAAGACGTTTACGATAACGAACAATCGAGAACGTTTAAAAAACTCGTACTAAGACCACAGATGATTCAGAGTCAATATTAAGACCCACGTTCAAAATAAATAGAGCCATGAATTAAATGCTAGGCGTCATAGCGATTGACAAAGTTAAAGAGTACTTGACTCTTGTCGGATGGACTGGTCCGCTATTAGAACGAAGCCATTTCATGTGGAAAAGGGAGAAGGAGGCCTTTGCCCAGTAGCGATAGGCGATACCGAGATTTTTTTTAAATCGAAAGAATCGGAGTCGTTAAAATAAACCACCGAGTCAACCATCGATTCGCCGTTTTACAAAACTATCGAGATGTTTTTCGATGTTTCGTGTCAATAGAATCGACCGCTACTTTTCAATTGCTCTTGTTGAAAGACTTAGTTTGGATTCGCAATCACAACGCAAGTCAAGAACTTGCGAAACTCTAACTAAACCATCGAGGAACAACTCAGAACCACAGGACCGAGTCGGACTCGAGTCCAAGTCAATAATCGAGAGCCATCGAGAGGTTCTAACAATCGAAACAATCGAATAAAACCTCTCGCCATCGCGCATCGCTATTGCCCAGTAGTGGGACATAAGGGCCTTATCAAATTAGAATGTCAACAACAATGGTCACCAATCCGACATTCAATCACAGCAACGCTACTGAACCTCGTAGACCCGATCAATCTCCTCACAATTCAGTTCCAATTTCGTTAGCGTCGAAATAAATTCCGCTGGTACATAAATAAAGTTATTTATGTCCGATTTATAATAACCCGGATCAGTGGGTCATTTGATTGGATCGGCGCTAAGTAAGCGTGAAAAACAATGATATTTCAATTTGCGACTACTTTATGTATTTGTTCATTTATGTGGTAAGCCGTAATGTTTGGTACTTTGTAGCGGTAATTAATCGGTGTAGTGTGTGAACATTTTGTTTCGGATTCTCGCAGGTTTTTTCTGCGCCCACCTCTTGTCTTGCGCCGCATACCCTGTCACCTGTACATATGAGGAGCTTATGGCTGCGTCAGCAAACAGTGTTGCCGTTGCGTTGGTTGAGTACTGGGCCAAACATAAACTTTGATAAGTGTATTTGCTAAAAGATCGGTATGGTGTTACATGAGGATAGTGATTCATTTGTGCATTTCAGAGAAAAGGACATTGCCAGGACCTGGACCATGTGCTGCCCAGGATTTAATTCACCTTCTATTCTTATTACCTATATTTAAATATATACGGCACGGCATCACGCGTGAACGGCTGGACCAATTACGCTAATTCTTTTTTTGTTGTGTTCTTACTGTCAGGAGATGCTTCTTATGAAAGAAAATTTAAAAAATGAACATTACATCCGGGCGAAGCCGGGGCGGGCCACTAGTATACAATAACGAAAATGTTTTGTTGTTATTTAATTGTTATTTCGAGACGTTTTACTCTCCAAAATAAATAAATCCGCGTCTAGTAGACTCATTACACCCTCCCGTAGGACGCTGGCCAAAAAAACGTGCCCTTGTGAACCCTAAATCTATGTAGGTAGATTTTACTTTGCCGCAAAATGCCAAGAGTGAAGAACCGGTCTAAGAGAGTTAAAATCCGCAAAGCAGTTTATGGCGAACTGTTGAGCAGTTTTACCCCACAGACACGAACTCCAGGGAGAAATCTTGTTCCTCGTCTCCACATTGCCTTTATTGACCAGCTGGAGTGAAAAATAACGAGGAACCGAGCCACCTATACCTTGCCTTAATTGGGCGGCCTGAGTGGAGATTCGTAAGAGCAACAGTGTTTGAGAAAAGGATGTGTAATCTAGTAAGATGCTGGTAGGGCTCTTGACCGTAATTTTGAGATTGACACCGCCATTTACTACACCGGTCACGAACCTGACTCTCTTGCTCGCACTCTCCAAACATTCGCAAACATCTTGGGAAGAAAGGTTCAGGAAATGGAGAATCGAGGTTAACCCCGTCAAGAGTCGGGCGGTTCCCTCGTCCGTACATCATGTATGGCAAGCCGATACCCTGGGAGAAGCTAGCCAAATACCTGGCTGTCATCCTGGAGAGCCACCTCACCTTCGCTGAGCACATAAGGCAGGCCCTTTCTAGCGCCACCTTCGCTCATGGAAGGCTTCATTTCATCACGACCGCCCGTAGCAAATTGTCACTCAAGTCGACTATCCGCCGCGGTCATCCGTCCCATCATGACGTAAGCTTGCGCTGTCTTTCCACACGCAAAGCCTCGTCACCTCCACAGGATGCAGATGCTCCAAAATCTTTTCCTGCGCAAAATCACAGGTGGATGAGGATGTCCGAAATGAGACTCTACATGTAGATCTCAAATTGCCCACCATACAGCAGTTCGTGAAACGCATAGCCAAAAGTTTTTTCGACACAGCTGTAAAACACCGTAACGATAAGGGGTTATCGCATCGGCCGCCCGATACGAACCCTCCCGCATCTCCAAGGCACCGACCGAGGCATACCCACGTCACGCCCGACGACTCTACCACTCTTCTCCAAGAGAGTCGCAAAGAGACTAGCACTCTTCGCAAACCACAACCACCGTCCTTTCACCCTCGCCGCCGAGGCCCGCCGCGCCGCTGAGCCTGAAGTCTTGAATTCGTCCCCTTATAATAATTCTAGTTCAGTCCAGCCAGTCCCTAGCTGTCCTTCCCCCGGCGACGCCCTAAGCCGAGGCCCGTACCCCACAGGGGGTGCCCTTAGCATGCAGTCGCTTAGTTTTTAAGTATTTTTAAAAGCCCTGACTGGAGGCTTTAATATTTATGTATAAGGCCACCACAGGCAAGCCCGGTTAAGCAGTCGACAACCTCAGGTTGAACTGCGAGACGACACTCAAAATAAACGATTACATCAGAGTTAGGTAGTTAGTAGTCTATTATATTCGTGTGACTGGCTCTTTAACCTAAAAACCTATGTTTTATTGAAAAGTCCTGTAAAATAGACTCGGCCTTCGGTCTGCGGTCTAGGACTTCGCCCGTAGAACTTTAGGGTTTCCTAACTTTAACCTCTGGTGAGTCTCATCCTCATACTAAGAGACTGTTGACCTCATACTGAGAGATGTTGGAACATGCTCGGAAGCCGTGCTCATAAATAGCCGCGCTCCGGGGCTATTCTTCACTCCAAAGTCCGTTCAACTCGAATTGTGACCTTATCTTGAATGACAGCGACTGGATGCTGTCTTTTCCGATGAACTGATTCCTGACTCTTGAGTTAGGGATCCTTTGCTGTCACCCGGCGCAAGGCCGACACTCGCTCATGAACTCCTTTTTTTCCCATTTGGCATACATACCTATAGTGCATATCCTAGAAGAAGAGAAGCCGCGTTCGGAAGCAAGTATATAAAATAATAAATGTTTAAAAAAATATTTATTTACAGAATGTCACTTTATCTCGATGCTTAAACCCTCTTAGGCCCACTTGTACAAACCAAGGTTATTACTCTTCACTCCAAGTCAGCTCTAACTCAGAGCAAAAAGAAAGCCTATGTAATCTTTTAAATCAGAGCTAACACAACATTAAATAACGAATTTTCCATACTAATGACACCCGGTTAAAACAGACTTGGAGTTAAACAATTAATGTAGTCCATGCAAGTGGGCTTAAGATACACAGCCAAAAAAACCATACAAATTACAGTGACACATGAAAATTTATATAAGTGACAATGTTCGCAGTTGAATTGCAGCAACAGCCAACATTTACATAAAATCCTACAACGGGAATAAAATTGTGATCATGAATTAATTTATAGTTACGTTTTCTGAGTTGGTATGGTTGCTATCATCAGCAAAGGTGTGAGGACTCATCGTATCTCACAAAGTGAAGTCATCAGCGATTGCGATTGTCGAATGTTGTCAAACCATCGCTTGAAAATCGTTACTGCTGCGGGAATTTTAATTTATCTAAAGAACAATTTATTCTACTATTTTGCTAGTTCGATCCAGCCCGTCCCTAGCTGCCCTCTCTCCAGCGACGCCCTAAGCCGAGGCTTGTACCCTGCAGGGGGTGCTCTTAGCGTGTAGTCGCTTAGTTTGTACGTTTTTTTCAAAAGCCCTGGGGTTTTAATATTCATATTAAGGCCGGCACAGGAAAGTCCGGTTAAGCAGTCGACAACCTCCTAGGAAACTGCGAGAGGTTACACAAAAAATGAAAAAAAACGAGCGAGTCTTACAGTAGTCGCATAGGATGTGTAACATCTGACGTCTTACCTTGGTAAAAAGCAACATTTACATTAAAAGTACCAACTGACAGCCAACTCGACCACTGCGCGCGCTTATTGGTCAAAACGAGTAGGGCGCGCTCATTGGTCAAATCTATATTATATATAATAGCTTGCGCTTCGTCGGCTTCCTATTACACACACTTCCATCCCATTTCACGAAATCACTCCCACAGACTGCAGGAAAGCGAAAGGAAAGATGTTACACATAAGAAGGAACTACTTTTTTAAATCATCGTTCGCATTCGCAAACTCAGTCGCAATCTGTCAAAAACACTTAAATTCCCTACATTTTTGACAGATGACTGCGAACGCAAAACTTGCTAAAAAATTTGTGAATTGGCACTCTGGTGACTTCTATGATTACCTAGTGAACTTTACTGAAAAGGATATGATCCAGTACCTTAACTTTAAAGATAGATTGTGGGTATATTTGAATACTGAAACGAAGATAGAATGTGTCACTGACTTACGCATTAGTTAAACATTACTCTAAATTACAATTTCCTCGGTAGCCAAGTAACAAAGACTTGGAAGAGTCATCCAACTAAGGAAATGGATCGTTTAGCCGTTTGTGAATGATAAATGCCGACTAGTGTCTAATTTAAGATAAGTCATGCAGCCATAAATAGGATTCATTGTTCTTGCATGTATTATTTTAGTTGTCTTGCTACAAGATGGCTTCCGTTCTAGACTAAGTAGCACTTCAATATTTATAATTTTTTTTCTAGCAATCGATACTAATATTATATAAATGAGCAAGTCACTCAGTCTGTCTGTTTGTTTCTACTTCACGTCTTAACGGCTCAACGGATTTGCTCATATCCTAGAAAACCTCCCAATATTTTTTATCACGGGAATATGTTTCCTTGGGATTATGTTCGACACCCAGAAACAGAACAGTTGAAATAAATGAATCGTTTGACCGCTATTACAGCACGTACATCATCATCATCATATCAGCCGAAAGACGTCCACTGCTGGACATAAGCCTCCCCTAAGTGTCGCCACAAAAACCGATCCTGTGCATCTCGCATCCATCGGCTAACCGTGACCTTCACCAAGTCATCAGCACGTACAACTTATAGATATTCAACCCAAATCAAAATCATCAATCAAAGTGACAAAATATCGTGCCAAAACACCTCAGACTAAACTACTCAAGAACGCGAAGATCTTTAACAGATACAAAAGAATTATCTGCCTCATTCATCTCGATCAAATAAAACCGGGGAAGCCTTTAAACGCTTTCTACTCTCAACAAGATATTTTATAGTACAGTCCTTTGATCTGTAAACCTTTTTGTTGACCGCAATAACTGCCTCGCTTAAAGAGATAAAAGTAAGATTCCTTTGTGTAGAACTCGGTCAAATGACTTCAGTTGTAATGAAAATCTTTAGGTGCGCTAGGGAAATTTATTTGTTCCAATACTTGTTGTTTATCGTTTGCTCTTTATAGTGTACGGTAATTTGATTGTTTCCCTGTAAATCTTTTTGTTTACAATGTCAATGTTGCGGTGTTTGTGTTTGTGGTCGAGTTTTCGATGAAATTGTTACTATAATATTACTAGTTTGGTTTGGGTCATGGCACGAATTGAATTTTGTTAAGTAATGTTAGTCGAATATTTATTAGAATTTCACCGATAAACTAGGTGAGTTGTTTATGATTAACCTTTGAACGAGAGAGAATAAACGCATCGGCGAGCCTCGACGAAAAGTCACAAATTCGCCGTACTCTTTGTCACATATTTGTGACGTTTGGCGTACAGGGCGTAATATAATAGTAATAATAATAATAAACATTTATTTTGGAAGATATTCCATATTTGTTATTAACTATATAAAAGTATAAACTAGTGTTAGAAAACATATATTCTAAGCTAAAATATTCTAAGCTGCGTGAGGCACGCCGATCCTGGGCAATGTCTACTTGACTGCGTGCAGTCGTACCACCGCCCCAAGATCAGAGAGTCCCACCTATCAGCTAACGTACTGAGAATGGTGTTGGGGCTGGCGAACAATGGCGTTCAAAAGGTTAAATCTGTAATGAAGGTAAAATTATAATGAAGCAATAGTGCAGAGTAAATCACCGAATTATTGAACTCGATGCGCTATGAGCTGGATCCGAAATCTGTTATTGTGAAACCATAAATTGTCGTTAAAGCTATAAGATATCACATTCAAGGGAGACGATCTGGTAAATACTGTCACTAGAACGAACTATGTTTGCCACTAACACTTCACAACAAAAGTAGCAAAACAGTTGCATTATAACGCTCACTCTACAACTAAAATTTTCTGCTACATGCCAGTTATTTTACAAGCACCGACCCTATTACACACTCCCATAACGGCTTACGTATGCATTTACTATATGGGCCAGTTAAAGTTTTGCTGTCCCATAGGAGGGAAGGACGTGACAATACATAAATTAATATAATTATCAAAACGAAACGGGTCATTCTGTCGTGCAGCGTTGAGCTTGCATTCTGATACTTATGCGTTATGCAGTCTTTAATCCGCTTTTTGTGAATTCTAAATATGAATAACGTGATATGGATTCTTTTGTTGGTGTCGAAATGATTTCGTGTGGTCTCTGTCTGGAATAAGTTACTCAATTACGGATTAAGTATTATTAAAATTACCGACAGTATTAGTCGTCATTGAGATAATACCAAAATAAATATTATCACTCGTATTATCAATACTGGTTCAAAGTTGATACTATAATTATTAATAATGTTACAAACAATTACGAAAATAAAAATGCAAATACAGTAAAGTATCTACTTACTGACATATGTTCCTATGAATAAATACATAAAATACATATTACAGCGAAAAAAATAAAGAAGAACACTGTATTTCGCCTCATAACCCGTATTATTTTGATTAGAAAAAATACATCGAAAATAAAAATAATATAAAATTTCGTTAAAAGTCACATGATCAAAATTTTCAGAATTGAAGGTCGACAGATAATGGGAGTTGGACTCAAAAATACTTAAGTGCGAATAAAAAACGTATAGAATATTAGGAGTAATCTAGCTTTACTTCAGAAACTAAATGTGGTTGCAAACATTATTATAATAGTCCAAAGAGCGTCTCCACTTAAATAGCGCTCAAAAAGACACGGCACTAAGTAATTTCGCAACACCTTAGACACAAGAATGAACATATAAAAAATCTTATCGTATCATCAGAAGGAGAATACGAAATTAAGTAACGTGAGCTATTACAAGTAACTACAAAGAAATAAGGTACCCATTGTCTGATATGTCCTGGCCGGGACTTCGAGCGTGACGACCGATCTAATGCCGACGCACCGTCGCTCAACGCTGTCGCAACGCCCCGGTTAAAACGGACTGCTGACGTACGCCACTCGTTCGTAAGGTGGTCTGGACGTGTGGCACGGCTCACCAACGCGGCAACGGCTGCCTCGGATCGTGGGGTAAGGGGTGAACCGATATCCTTGTCGTCTGTCACGACCGATATCTATAGTGCTAAATGGATTATGAATACCATAATTCTCAAGCAGCTTTTTTATAAAGAAAGTAAAAATATTCACGTACCGGTTTTCAACAGGAATATCGTTTGGAAGCTAGCTCGTACCCAAAAAAAAATCACACTTCCTCCTAAGACAAACGGACAAATAAAATAGAATATTGAAGAACCTAAAAACCTATACTCTTAAAAAAGAATAAAACGAGAAATCCATACCAAGGACAACACCAACATTACACAACACAAAATCACTGAGACTACTTCAATATTCTCTGAGTAATTTGGAAATCAGTTTCAAAAATAAATTCGAACGACCTCACATTTCTTCATCAAGTGACATTTTTCTAGAAGATTTTCCATTGACACAGGAAGATTCCGAATTTGAAATAATTCTTAAAAGAAAATCTTGAATCCACAAATAAGGTCCAATATAATTTTGCAAGAAGGATTGTTGCCAAAAATTATAATGCTGTAGTATTTAACCTTATGAAAATTTTAGACCCATCTTAGAGAAACGTGTGCGCTAAAGTAAAGTAGTTCTACGGCAAATATAACGTCATGCTAAACATTATGCTGGAACTTCATTTGACCTATTTGCACAAATATTCGCCTAACTTCTTTGTTAAAAAACGAACTTTATTTCAATCAATTTAGGTTATATCTTCTATTGTCTAATTAACGCAAAGATTTGGACAAATACGCCAAGTGAAGTTCCTCCTAAACACCAAGATCACAAAAACCAAATCAAATAACATCTTACAATGTATCAACGTGTACCAAAGTAGATTGTAGAAGCTGCACTACTCGATACGGACATCGTCAAACAAATTGGTTTTCGGCAATATGTATTCCGATAGCACTTCGCTCATGCATTATAAGTAGTTGCTGACCTGAAGATGGGAACTAGGCCGAATCGAACTGATGGTCAAAGGGTTCGTATTGTATATTTCTAGTATAGCGTGAATATGATATGAGTTTAGGTATTCTGGTTCGGTTTTGTGAATGAATGATATGAATTTTTAGTTTGATTTTTGTACTTTTATATAATCTGCGCCTAATATTTAGATTTAATCGATTAATACTATTCAAAGCCAAGGTAAATTTATTTTATTTGATTGAGACCACAAAAGGCCCTTTAGAACGTCAACATTTACAGTTTAAAATATAACAATAAACTGCTAATTATATCCATTTGCAAAGTTCTAATGGAGAAGAACGGACAGGAAACTCAATGATAACTCTTTGATGATATGGTAGTCTTTCTCCAGACATAATTTCTCTATATCTGATTTAATCATTCGAGATAATATCAGTCCATCGCCACCAACTCCAAAATAGACTTTAGCGTTGCTGGATTTTAAGTTGCTTTTTAAGTGACCATCCACATTAAAAATGCCCCTTAAAAGTATGGGTCATAGAATTTTAACATTGGCACCAAATATCTATGACATTAAATTAAAGAAAGCACAATATTAGACAGTTGGCCATTGCTTGTGACTGGTTAACCGTATAATACCATACATTAGGCGTCGTCTCAGTAGTCACAGTATCACTGTTTCATCTCTCACACAGTCGATCCATCTTTTCATTGCCACTGCAGCAAAAATCTGAAATAAATATACATTTCAAAAAGTCACCACAGCAAAAACAAACCACAAACAAAATTACATCAAACAAACTTCCCCAACTTAAAACAAAACACGACACACATCTCATAATACAGACAATTGTCGACCATAAACAACAAGCGACCACAATAACGTGGTCGGTACAAAGTGCCAAGATCCTGTGGCACCACACAAAATATTAGACCGACCCAACCGGATTAGGGGAACCGGGTCAAAAGTGCTTCGGAACGTCCGAAACTTTGCCGCGAATTTTTGGTGGACCTAATTCCGTGGGATAGGATTTGTGGAAAGTGGAATGCAAAATAATAATTTGCTCGCGTTTGTTGGACGTTATTAAGGAGCTTGTGGCTAATACAGTAGCCGGTAATTTTATCTGCGAGAAGAACCCTGTTTTGAATATGAAGATGACCGTTTACGTTGAGACCCTTTCTCCGTTCTTCTCTTCTTTTACTACTACTACTAATTTTTAAACAACGTTCGCATGAAAAAAAATCCTTAATTTTCATACATCTTTGACAGATTGACACCGTTGCTTTAAAATTAGTAGAATTGCCTCTCTTATGCATTCACAATATATATATTTTAATTATATTGTAACTTCATAACATTTACTATCACGGATTTCTACGAATTAACGCCTAATTCTATTGGCCTATAGCTTATTATTGAAATCAATACCTACATTTGAATCGCCGTGGATGCTTTCATAATGGTTTTATATTTTCCGTTCTTGCTATTGTATTAACTTTATTGTATTTTCTACCTGTCCTTAATCACACACAATAAATGAATGAATAGTTCACAAATAAAAATCAGAACGGTATCAATGTGCAATTTTCCGACCATTCTTTATTCAACAATATTATACGGAACCGTGATTTTTATCAAGAGCACTCATTTATCGATACTAGTGTAAACTGAACGTTGTCTTTTCAATTCCAATTACCCCTAGGCAATATTTTCAATAAAATTGACTCGGAATTATTAATTTGGATTGTAATTTCATGATGGAAAGGTATTCTATCATTGTGGAGTTTGATTTCAAATTTTTAGGTTCTATCTAGAGTTTCACTGCAAGTTATTATAAGTCAGTTTCGTTATTTACCTTTTAAAAACGATTATCTAACTTTTCAATAAATAATTAAGATGCTGTTTAATAATTTTCTTTAAATGTCTGCCTGTTTGTAATTTTATTCCTTTGATAGAAATAAGGTAGGTTACTCAAGATTGAAAAATCATAACTTCAGCTCTAATTTTGTTTCATCGACTCGTATTAAACCTTTTCATAAACTTTGACATTAAAACGACATTTGACATAACGCAGCGTGTAAAGACTATAGAATCACTCGTCGAATTGCATTGTTATGTTCTGCAAATGTCATTCAACAAACGCGATGTTATTCAATGAATGGTTTTCAAATGAACAAAAGAATAGTTATGTCACAAAGGTTTATGTTGGACAGGCATTTATTTCTTAAATCAACTCGGTCTATTAGCCAATTCTAAGTTGCCTTACACTGTCCAAATCCTCTCTGCTTTTTGCATCCAGTGTGTCCCGACCATTTTGTGAAGGTCTTTGTCAGTAAGTAATTTTAAATAAAGATTATTTGAATTTACCTAGAGAATTACTTGCTTATTCATCTTCATTTCAACGTCCACTGGTGAGCCTAAGCCCAAGCGTTGCCAGATGGACTGGTCTTGACCTACTCGCATCCATCAGATGCCCACCACCAGTCGGCCTACTATTTGGCTGTTTTCATTTTACAAACTCACTGTATGTCTTAAAAATCTCATTATAATACACTTCACACTCCACATTCATGAAGATGTTGTTCCCTCCATAATAATGTACAATAAACGCGGAAAGCTGAGCTCTGCGACGTAACGATAAAACGCTTAGTCGACACGGTACGTCTGAACTGTGCCGGAGGAGTTTAGGCTTGTGGTGGATGGCTCAGCAGCTCGGCTTATATCAATAGATAAAGACGAAGATGGCAGCGGGGCTGAAATGTGAAATGTCCTTGTTAGTAGACTGTATTTTGTTTCGTGAAAAGATTGGGTGGCGTTCAATTTTGGAATCAATTTCGTATGTTTTTAAATTTCAATCAAGTTAGATTTCGAGATAATATTGTTGGAGTGGTCTTGTTCAAAAGTATAGAACAGCTGGATGTATTGCTTGCAGTTTGTATGATAAGCTTCACATGCTTGCCCTCTAAACTACATAATATGTTTGTTGTTATTACAAACTTCTATAAAACCAGTTGTACCTTATCACCTATTCAGTAGGAGGCAAAGATAGCTCATAAAGTTAAGGACCACGTTTATTGTTACATTATATCACAAGATCCTTTACCGAATCTAAGGCTCAACGGACATTCGGCCAGTATCCGAACATTGACACCACGTACCAAATACAGTAGCCAAAAAAAATAGCATCCAAGTACTTGGTATGAAAGATTATTTTTAATTTCCCAAATAGCGATTTCTCTGTGACAGCCCGGAGTTTGGAAGTTGGTGATGTGACACCCTCGTGCCTTGAAAAGCACGTTAAGCCGTTGGTCCTGCGCCAGATATCTCTCCGGTCGTGTCGGGTTGCCGTCCCATCGGAATATGAGAGAACGTAATGGAAGAAAGAGTGCACCTGTGTTTACGCACACACGTAGTGCACCATAAAATGTCCCGCGCCGATGACTAGTCTCGGTTGAGATTGGCCGCCCCATGGCCGAAATCGATCAAGAGGACTTTATGAAAGATTTCAATCCAGATAAATCGCGATAGTTCTCAATTTACGGCAAGCGCCAGACGCCTCTGGTAACAGCCTTGTTGCCTCGTTACTACTCGTGGAAGCTAGCGAATAAAGTTTTCTTTGCCGCATTTGCATTTACGATACACCTAGATCTTTTTAGATTTTATATAGGGAAATACTTGGTTGCAGCTGTTTCTGCATTTAGTGAAACAAGTGAATCTTGTACGGGGAATTATAAAAGAAGATTGAAGAGTTTGGCAGTTCAACCTATGAGGTTGTCGACTGCTTAACCCGATTTGCCTGTGGCGGCCTTAATATAAATATTAAAGCCTTCAGCCAGGGCTTATTAAAAACTTACAAACTAAGCGACTACACGTTAAGTGCACTCCCTGTGGGGTACGGGTCCGGCTTAGGGCCTCGCTGGGGGGAGGACAGCTAGGGACGGATACGATCGAACTAGAAGACTTGTCGTTCCTTATAGATATTGAGATTTTCAAGGCCAAGGAATATGCCTCCTTATTCAGCCCCATGAGTGACGCATTGTATCAGTTTATCAATGTGCAAAATACTGCGATTTATTTCTTCGACAGTCTTCCATTTGTTTTCAGCCAAGAGAGTTGTCAAATTTGTGTGTTTCGTGGATTATCCTAGCTATCCTTATAGCACTGATATAGTAACTAAATACTGGTCGTACTGTCAGCTGACACGAAAAGGAGAAGTGCTTTGATTTTCTCCTAACGTAAATAATCACAGAAAAGTTACTAAACGAGACCTAAGAGATCACAAAAACGCGGACATTACGCAAGAGGTATCATTAAAGTAAAAAAATAACGTGTAAACCTCTCCCACACCTAACAACAAGCCTTTAATTTTATTCGGACATTCAAGATCAGTTAAGACAGCGATATATCAGCCGGTTGCGAAGCTCCGCGTTGATTACACGATGTAAGTCTGATATGCATCGCGCTACTGACGCCCCGCCTGGCGTCAATCAGAGTCACGGACTAACAGTGTGCCAGAAAGCTAACATCTCTCTGCAATGTCCTCACATCTTCATTTGTATAATTTCAATAGCTCGTCGTGCTGTGCTGGTGCTGCCGCTGCGGCTGCTGAAATTCTCAAACGGTGGAAATATTATAACCTAGTTGACAATTATATTTTCGAGCCTTTCAGGGTTGAAACATTTGGACAGTGGGGTCCGAGTGCTCATGCGTTATTTATGGCGACAAAGGATACGCATTGCCATACAACTTGGCAATGCCGCGAGTCTTTTGGGCTCACTTCCAGTCGTCAACGATGCAGACGAATTTTTTGACGCTATATTTTAGTTCAGAGTTATTATATATGTTGATTAAATTAGTATTTAAATTATGATAGTTACAAAGTTTCAGTGATAAAAAATAATATGAATTGATGTAACCGATATTTAAAGTCCATGGATTTCCATGCACGCCCTTCTCCATAAAATTTTAACTGCAACTCTTTGCCGCGTTTTGGGTAGAATCTACTTATATTTTTCTTTGTGTTGATTGTTTTTGGCAGACAAATCAAATCCCATAGTAAAATCAAAAGCTGTTGTGAAATATGGTGATGCAAACAGAGAGACTTCTCAATTTCATTTTACGACAGTCGCAATCAGTAGTGACATGAACCTGCAACTGTCAGCGCAAGTTATTAAAACCAAACAAAGCCAATTACATTTCAACCCACGTCTAATTTGCAACGTATACGCTTATGAGAAAGCAAAGTTCCGTAGCGAAGAAGTTGCAAGCTCTTCGTGCGATTGCGCGCAGAAGTCTGCTTGGCATCATAACGTTCAACACTGACAACGAAGTTATACTCATTGAGATAAATAAGACCTCCATTCCCTATCTATTCTGTGTTCTGAATATTGCTGTGTAATGAAGTTATTTTCACTTGTTTCGCGTAGGAGTTCGGTTATTGTTTCGTTTGATTTGTATTCCCGAAATAGTGAGTGGGTATCGATACTGTTAGAAATAGCAAGCAACGATAACTTAATAATAGCTTTGTATATTCAGACTTATTTATGTACATTGAAAGATATATACCACGCAATTGTACACTGGACTCTCTCATGTGATCTTTACTTATCACTTAAAGGTTTGCTGGGAGAAAACTTAACTTTAAGTTTTCTCCCAGCAAACAGCAATTAAATTGTTAATGTACACAGGCGAGCTTCTGTGTACATTAACAATTTAATAACTGTGTACTTTGTTATAATTGGTGTGCAATAAAGAACTAAGAATAAATACTTTGAAAACTCAAGCTCAAAAAGCGCTTGCGACCAATGAGACTGAATAAAATTGCATTATGGGACTACATCGTTCAAAAGTTTCTTTGCAATTTTAACGAGTCTAGAGTTTTTAGTGAACATTTTTAGTTTTAGAATTTTGTTTTTAATTAGGGCTAAAAGTATTGAAAAACATTTTTAAAGTTTGTAGACAAGCTGTTTCTAAAACAAAACTACGAATTATTTGACCTTAATTCAGACAAGCCTTTTCATACCTACACACCGAACAATTTTACAAGCACTTTTCAAAAAGGTGGTCTATAAACTAAAACTTTGTTAAAAACAATTGTTCTAGAACATTAGAATTCAATTTACTTCAAAATACATAGTTCAAAACTCGATTGGCTCACTTGTTGTAAGTTTGTTGTTTAGAAAATCAATAACAAAAATAGCTTTACTGCATTCATTTTATTTTTCAATTTCTACTGCAGTAAATGTGTACTTGCACAAACGAGACATTGTGCAAGAACACATCGTATAATTCAACGTTTAGTTTACAGTTCTTGTAGTAACGAAGAAGTTTTAACTGTCAAAAGTAAATAAATACCTCTGTATCCACTGTCCAGATATATATATGATAATAATATAATAAAAGTAAAAATATATATATATATTCAATTCATATTAGGAGTGAGAACACACTAAAAACATATAATACAAAACTTATATTGTTGCTGCCCAAACATCATTCATTTATTTATTATATATTTAATTGTACACCTCATAATAAGAACAGGACAATCAATCATAAAAAGTATACAATAGGCGGTCTATCGCACAAGGCAATCATCAGTCTTTTACTTGCACCCCTTAATGACGTCATCACATAATCCAATGATGATGCAATGATGTATGCAGTTCATGAAGTAACATAGCAGCTTTCACTGCAACTGAAAAAAGATAATATTTTAACTGTCAAAAGTAAAATAATACCTAGTAATTATCGTGAACTTTGCTACCCATCCTCTTCAATGTCATCTATTCATAACTTTTAACGCAAGAGCTTCACCACTTAATAAGGTACAACACAATTTTATATCGAAAATAATTTCGAGCTTCCTTAACTTTATAATCATTCAAAAACACGTGCAAACAATTACCTACAAATAATTAATCACAAACATCTTCTCGTTAATTTGTTTAAAATTACTCCGTCTCATTACAATCCGTTTAATTACGATCGTAAACGGGAAATATAAATACTCTTTTTTATATTATCCGTACTAAAATTAAGTTGTTCTAGAACAATTTTCGCTAAAGCAATTAAGTTTGCAATTAAAAGCGAGGGTATTCGAGGAATGTCGGCTGGTTGGAATTTGTCAGCAACCAACCATTGTGGCCCGACCCTAACTGACCTTACCTTAAGTTTCAATTAATGGAACAATTACATTTGTAGGTTCACACGGCTGTCGGCTGTTGAATCGAAGTTTACGTCGAACACACGTAATCGGTTCCTGTAGCTTCATTATGGTTGAAAAATATTGTACTCATATAATCTTAAAGTGGTCCTAACTAGGCGTAGTATGGTACAGCTACCTAAAATGGGACGTGCAAGAGACGAGTTTGGACTGAATTTTTAGTTCTCTTACGAAGCACAAGCACCTTCGTTAAAAAAATAAAAATTGCGGTGCCTGTAATTGCCTGCATTGCGCCTGATCCAAAACTAGTGCTCTAAGACATCCTTCCCAGAAAATAATTTGATTAACTGAATGAAAACAGCCTTATTCAGGGTACACCCTAACTACAGCGGCTTTATTAACTTCTATTATAGAATTCGTGGAAAACAGACAGCGAAATTACACAGTCATGAATTGGCTTAAGGCTGACGAGAAATTGCTTCGTAGAATCATCCAATCACAGTGTACAGCCTATAAATAGTTGGTCTTATGGAGGAATTGCTTCGCGCTTTCATAAAACTAAGCGGGAACCTGAATCTGGATCTTATGACGATACGAGTTCATACGAGACATGCCTAAGCATACAACTTTCTTTTTCAAGGCCTTATGCTCTCAACAGAGTGTCAATGTTCAATTTGTATGTAATTAACACCACGTCATGTGATCAACCTTGTATATTTTGACCAGACTAAAATGTGCAATCCTTTACTTTTTTCCAGGTAATTCTGCGAAGATATCAGTCCAATGGCCAAGCAATCCACTGCTTGCAAAGTTTACATTCTGCAAAATATTCACAACCTCATGTGCAAAGTCACGACAACGTCAAGTTTTTCGACTTCATGAGTTTCATGCGAAGCAATGTTTTCACCAACTTAAAGTTTATAATCATATCCTGAATCCTTGTTTCATCCTTCTTGAGATTCTTGTAAACAGTTCCATTTATTTACACCAAGTTAGCTTCCATCTTCATAATACTTACTTATGTTTCATGGTGTAAGAAACTTCTGACACTTAAATATGAAGTTATTCACTTGTTTTGCTTTGGCTGCTTTTGGTTCCGTCTGAAGTATTACGACCCCTACTATGAAGCTCCTGTATAGCATTCATCACTTCTGTATATATGTTTATGTATACCAATAAATAACTAAGATCATGATAGTCACCATCATCACCAATTCAGCCGAAAGACGTTCACTACCATACCGAGGTGTTGCTACATCGACTGATCCTGTCCGTCTCACATTCAGCGGATTCCTGTGGTCTGAATTATCAGGCCGCAGGAATCAGGTTGAATATCACATTCAACCTAATATAAATCTTTAGGTACCTGTTGTTATTAAGGCTATCTGAAATTATAGTAAACATATTCCAGCCCCAGCACAGCTAGCAGGCGTCGCGTCAAACAACGCAGCAAATGTCGGGAGGGAGTTACAATGTTCCACTCTAGTCCAGAACCTATACAGCTGGCTACAGTGTCATAACAGCCCGAACATACAATCAAAACAGTAACATACTCCATCATATATTAGAGTCATGCGTAGTAGAATATACCACTATTGGCGTACTCAAGCAAGCTGATCGAATGACCTGTACCATCACTAGAGTAACATGAGAATCAAGCACCTTCGTAGAATCGAGCGTTCTTGCCACCATTAAATAAGATACTCCTGCAAGAGCCTTGACTGATGTTCAAATAGCTCGATAAAAGTAAGAGCAGAACTAAAAGTCCCTTTGTTTTACACTTCTCCAATAAATCCTCACTTTTCAATAGCATCAATAAATTATTGAAGGCCATTTCATTATCTTAATTAAAGAGCTTTTTGTTAAGATAAATTAGTTTAATATTGAAGAGCTCTTTATATTCTTTATAGTGGAATATTTTAGGTAGAGAATCGATTTTTTACTTTTCGGTACGAACTACTTTTGTTTTCTGTATGGGAAATCATGTTATGACTTCTCCCGCTCTATTCTCGCTTTCGAACAATTTTGCGACCCTCGCAGTCACTGGTCCTAGAAGACCCCATCCGGTACAAACTTCTTGAAGTTGAATATGATTTTCTGAAAAACAATAGAACAGAGGGCTTAGCACGAATGTTCTGACGTATAGTAACGTTGCAGTATCATTAACGTAAGTGAATTTTAAAACATAAAATACTACAACCCCATAGTATTTTGGTTAAATTTTATGCGACATACACAATTTGTATCGTACAAAAATATGAATATAGTATCCAATTCAAATAAATATTATGTGCGAAAGGAGTATTATAGTCATAGTAAAATTTTACGTTACGTTACTATACGTCAAAAACATTCGTGCTAGGCTCTCAGTACGCCACAAAACATTAGAAATGATTTCCGAAGTCTTATTCCGGAATAAAAGACCTACTCGAAACAAAAGAAACATTCATTCATTTCGTGCCGTTCGGGATTTGAACGCATGGTAAAACTCGAGCGCGACTACTTGCAAGTCACACAATTACACCCGCATCGCCAGAATGCGCAACTATCAAAGACGGTTCCCGCTCCGTGAGAAAATAACTCGCTCTACAAACACCAACGCGGCTTAAAGCGGGCACATCATAAAAGACCATTCCTCGCCACTCTACGAATGCACTACATTTATTTAAAAGTAAAAACATGAAAATCTTGGAGTTCGCTTAGCAAATGGGCAATGTTCTACGGTTTCAACTGTGATTCGCTAGGATAACTGTTTTATCTTTGTGTCTGACGTCAGATGTAATTTCGTTTTCAGTCGAGTCGCTTCACTGCCCGTTACTCTTTTTGAAATAAAACTGAGCAGACAGTTCTTATGTCTCTTTGCAATGGACAAATGAAAAAATGAGAGAATTTTATAAGTTTTCTTCAGTTGAGCGAATAAACCACGTTAGAGTTCTTTTGGCTTTGGTGCCATTAGAGACGGAACATTATTAACACACGTTACAATAAGCCAAGACTAAGTCATAAACCGAAAACTTCAGATTTCGCATAATTGTTCCGAAAGTATGAAGATATTCTTGAAGATATTTAGGTGCACGGTAGTGCGTCAGGCCAAGTTCCGGCCGAACGCATGCAGTGTGTTTATTACACGAAACATTTCAAGCTGTTTTACTCCCCTCATAACCCTGCTTGTAATAATCACAACTTGATGAAACTTGGTATCACCTAGTTGAAGATTACTGGAGAAAATGCTGTAACACACGAAAAATCGTTCGATTAAAAATATTAATCCCCATTATCAACTTGGCAAGGTTTTTTCTACAACGTCGATTGTACAATCAATTTAATAGAAACAAAGTTGCCAAGTTGATAAAAGGGTCATATTTAAAATAAAAAAAACGATTTTTCGAGTGTTTCATCATTTATATACGGTCAGGAAAATCCCAGCTTTCTGTTGTCTAGTATTCTCAAAAGACACATGTTAGATTTATGGACTATCCTACAGTTCTGAAATGCTTGGCCTATTATCATCTCACTACTTTCATAGGCCGAATTTTTGGGAATAAGAACTTGGCCTTTTTTTACTTTTTTGGTAACCATTACAAAGCCAAACATTGCGCCACGGGATCAATCGTCACCTTCAATAATTTCCCACTTAACTAAACAACTCATTTCGTAATAATTTTCAACAAACAACACCAATCATTAGCCTTAATTGTTCAAGGCAATTCGAAAGTGCCATAAGACTTTCGTTAAAAGTATTGAACACTCCTACGCAACGCCCACTATCTCTCATCAAGGCGCCTCATAAACTTTGTTTGAATTTTCGAGACGCAAGCTTCGACTAATAAGGCACCGCCTTAAATATTAATAAGTTACAAACAAGGATCAGAACTCGGTGATTCACACAAGTTTACAATTTAACTGAAGGAGCAGGTGGTGATTAGGTAAAAGTTTCTGTGGGTGACTACTGCATGGAGTAGAAAGCGAATGGAATATCTGGACAGCGGTTGCTATGGTGATGCTACACCATTAAACTCACACGGTAATTAATCTTGCACTCGTCGTTTACTCTGTACAATATTTTAGAAGAAAAAAATATAACTTTATACAATTTGTGTATTGGATTTGTATAAGGAATTGTATCCACATTTCTAATATCTAAAAATACTATTTATTTATTTTTATTATTTAGTAGCTTTTGCCCGCTACATTGTATACGTAAATCCCGTTTTTTTCCCGTTCCCATATAGTTTACTAGCTTCCGCCCGCGGCTTCGCCCGCGTGAAATTAGTTTTTGTCAATTCTGGTTCCTTATGTCTAAGAGACTCTTACAGGGGCCAGCCTCACGTTGTGTGCAAAAATATTTTTAAATTACCTATTTTAAAACATTTTTGTACACAACGTTTGCTGTTTTGTTATCATTTGTTAAAATGTGGAGATTGTTTGGACTCGACACTCGCGAGCAGGCCACGTAAAGTTGGCCATGCGAAAAACAGTTTTTCTCTAAATGGACACCCGCTACGTTAAGTGTTTGCCCTTGCGCTTTGTTAATGGTCATTGCGAAGGCTGGTTTGAGGGGAAACTGGATTCTTTTAAACTGAAACGGTAAATCTGTAGGGATCATGGGTATGCGTGGAATCAAAACTTCTTCATCTTTCGCTATACCTGTCATTATAATTGCTCTATGACGATCAGCGTCTAAATTATGACGGGTCTGCGTGTGCTCAAAAGTTTCAGCAGCCCTTTGAGCTGCGTGACGCTCGGCATCTAAAGTCCGACGGATCTGTGAATCCTCTTCCGATTCCAGTGATCTAGTAAGTTTAGCAGCCCGAGCTCTGCTAGAGCTATTAGCTAAATTGGACTTTCGTTTGCGAGGCATCGTAGAAAAACAAAAATAAAATGAATGGAATAAAACAGATGTACAGATTAAGATTTATTATATTAAAAAAACCTTTAATAAGCACCTACTTGGTAAAAATGATGCGCTCATCCCACGGCGATGTTAATTAAACACATCGTCCGTCACGTTTAAATGGAAAAAAGTAACAAAGAAATTAAATTATCAATACTTATTTACAACCAATGCAAAAAAAGTAGGAGTTAAGTAGGTCAGGTTAGTTTTACCCCTACTACGACCTATTAGATTAATTAAATAAAGGAAATATGAGCAAATCGGATTTTTTAAAAGTAACGAAAACTATCTTACCTACTTTTAACTATGAACTAAAAGAAATATCAAGTATATACAAAATTAATTTACAGGACCTAATTAATAAAAACACTAAAAAGTTATACGAAACAATAAAATAATTTTACTGGATCGAAAAATGTAATTCTCTATACCGCAAATTTCTCTAATCGCATGCGTCCGACAACGACGTCTGCCCTCACGTGTCTGCCCGTTCGGGTAAGCATAGTTAGAATCGTGCGCTCCCCCACCACACGACAGCGCCGCGCCATTGCCTGCAGCAGATACCGCGCCCGCCACACTTCAGCGAATGTGCGCGACAACGAACGATGACAGTGGCGGCGATGCAGAGTATTCGTTAAAAGGAATTTAAACTTTAAAAGCGAACTTTTTTGTAACTTGATACACCCAAAACTTCTAAATTACATGTTCCTAGATTCAGTGGTTAAGATTTCGTATACAAAAAGTTTGGATTTGTAGTTCTCGTTCCGAATCCGTTCCGTTCGAATTTCGGGAATTCCGTTTGTAGAAAAACTCTGCACATCCTATGAGACCTAGGTACCAAGATTCGTGGTCTTATCTTCAATTCAACCCCTATTTCACCCCCACACTGGTAAATATGCTAGAACAAACGATTTTTTGTTTCTTATAACGTGATATTTGACGACCTTGCATACTAACTTTCAACCCTTATTTCACCCCCTAGCTGGTCGAAATTTCAAAAATGCTGGAACAAATGTTTAATGATTTCATATCAAGTGCTTAAATATAAAGTTTCATGGTTTTATCTTTTAAAATTAAAAATTCCCATACAAACTTTCAACCCCTATTTCAACCCCTTCATCCCTTTTTTTTAAATAAAAAGTAGCCTATGTTTTGTCTCAGGGTCTAAAGATTGTCTGTACCAAATTTCATCAAAATCGGTTGCGGGGTTTAAGCGGGAAAGCGTAACAGACAGACAGACAGACAGAGTTACTTTCGCATTTATAATATTAGTTGGGATAAATAGCCTTACCCACGAATGTAAAAAAAGAATTTTGCAAATCCGACTGGCAGCAAACAAACTCTTCAGCATTATTATATTAGTATAGTATAGATAGTATTATAGTATAGATAACCGCATATGTATGTCGCGATGGTTTTAAATCGTCTGTGGTTGCACAGAACTTTAGAAAATAATAGAACATCAATTATTAACACTCCGTTTGACCATTGATATTAAACAACTCCATTGATCAATAAAGTTGTGTGAGGGCCAAGTTAAGCAGTAGTGCTATTATAAACCTGTTAAGTGAACGTAATTGCCATGTTGGAATAGATTATTTAAGAAATAAAAGAAAGAAAGAAAAATAAACATGTTGTGTATTTGACTGTTTTATATTTTATTACATTTCTCAAAACCTTTTTTTTTTTTTTTTATGGATGGGAAATCATCAAATGACTTCTTCCGCTCTGGGCGGAGCGGAAGGGCGTGTCAGACTCTTACTGACTAAAACCCATCCGTGTTCCTTCTAAAGCCCTTTGCGTTCCAGGGCCGCGGTGACTCTTTCGAACAAATTCCGCAACCCTGGCAGGCTCTGGCCCTAGCGGGCCCCGTCTTCTATGCTGACATCTCTTTGAGGCGCGCGTGAAACACAACGCGCCATCGACCCGGGCCTGGTGGTGATCGGACAGCGAGCCACCCAATGCTCGCCGTCCGCAGGCCCGCGCCTACGGTGGCCGGGGATCGCCCTGCGACTCCCGACGCCCGGGGCGTCTTCTCCTGTAGCGGCGGTTGGGGCGAAGGCCTTGCCTTTCCCTCGCGCGGCCCGCCTCCTCCTTCGCTAGCATTACTGCTTCGCAGAAGGAGGTGACCGCTCCCCAAGCCTCCTCGCTCCGGACCATGTATTCAACCAGGGCCGGACGCGAGAGGTCACCGCCGCCGATCGCCTCGACAAGGACACGGCGTTGCTCAGCCCAAGCAGGGCAGACCTCCACCGTATGCTCCACCGTGTCCTCCGGGCGATCCTCGCAGTGCTGACACCCGGGCGTGTCCTCCCGCTTAATCCGAAACAGGTACCTCCCGAAACAGCCGTGTCCGGTCAGTACCTGCGTCAGGCGGAAGGTGAGGACGCCGTGGCGCCTCTCCAGCCACTCCTCAAAGAGGGGCCCTACCGCCGCAATAGTGGCGTGCCCAACATTTCTCAAAACCTAGAGAGTAGACAAGACGCAGTAATTTTTTTTTCTTATAAATCTCAAAAAATGGCGGTGTTGTCAGCGTTTTAAAATCTGTGGAAAACAGACAGCACTTATTGCGTGTAAACCATTCAGTAGGTACAAACAACATTTTGTGTGGCAAGCTTGTAAGAATAACTTCAAAAGCCTTTAAATTGATCAAAATATGTATTAATTTTTTTAGTTATAAATGTTTATAAGATGAATTCTACTTTATTGGCTACTGTGCGCTGCGTTGGCGCTTTGTTGCAAACTGTTAGTAAAGTAAGCAAATGTTACGAAATAAATAAATAAATTCTTTGTTTTTCCACCAATTTTATTTATTTTTTCTGCAATCGTTTTGTTTTAATATTGTCTATCAAATAAGTATTAATTTATACAGATATTTCATAGTAGTCAAATAACCTATTGTATGAATTGTCATCTCACTTCGTGTTCACTACACCATCATTTGTAAGATGTTTGATGATTTGATGACGGTAAGATGTTTACAGAATAGATTAAGAGGGGCTTAAGGCTTAAGACGTCAACAGGCTGAAACAACACAACATCGGCAATCATCCTACGAAAAACACTTCTTCGCCACGACCACCTCTCAAATAAGAAACAGCATCGCAGTGCACTCCATTCCCTCCCTACTTCATGGCAACTGCATGTAATTAAATGGAGACGTAACTTAAACGAAGTCGGATACTACGACATGAATATTCCATTGCTGACTGGAACTGTAACTTTGAGCTGATATCAGTGTCGTGTAGCTATTCATAGATGTGCAGCGCCGTCATTCATATTTTAACTAGTTCGGAGTTAGGAAGTGGCGTGGTCGCGTCACGTCGTGAAGTTCACTTGGGTTAAGATTCTGAAATGTTATGCTGTCCGTGTTCTTGGCGGTAGTTAGTCATCATTGGTTCAGAGCTGCATGAATTGATTGGTAGGGAATTTCACAAAAAAATAAAGTGGCAAGAAGATCTGAAGGCCAATTCTCGTACTTAAAAGCTCAACCGTCGATTCGAAAACGCCTGGAGGAGCTACTGATCCACGAAGGCGCAAACGAAGGGTGACCTTCCTATCTCACTGAAGCGCAAGCTCGTCGACATGTGTATCCTTTTTTTTTTGAATCGTGGGGAATTCCTCATGGATGTCCTCCGCCCTGGGGCGGGTGGAGGGGTCTGTCAGTCTCTTACTGACTAAAACCACCCCGGTATTCCATCTGCCACCTACGCCGGGGATCACGGGAACGTATGTGACTTTCGCCTCTGCGGGCCACCTCGGGTCAACGAGAGGGTGAGGTGTTTGACTCCCCTCGCGACAGTGGTGGGTCACACTTACAGGATGCATCAAGACCTATGTGCCGGGATCATCACGCAATGGGTACCTGAGGAAGGGCGTCGTAGCTGAGGCAGACCAAAGAAACGCTGGCGGTGAAGACTTTAGACTTTAGTTCCTGACGGATTGGCTGGAGATGGCAAAACACAAAGAGTGTTGGAAGGCAATGGTGGAGAACTTTTCCAAAGGTTAGAGGAAAAAAAACTCGAGTCGCATATCAGCCACAATAAATGTCAAAAACTTGACAAAATGAGGGAAAATGAAATTGAGTTATTGATTAGAATGGAAATTGAGGTATCCTTGAAAGATTGCGACTGCGCTACGAATGCGAACGCTCCTTGATTATAAAAGATCAGTCTTCTCTGTACTCTTAAATTTTGATGCAATCTGAAGGTTTACGTTGTATATGAACTTAAATAAAATTAGAAGTAACCGCATAAAATTAAATTATTCCTAAACTAACGTGAAACAAATCGTGGCGGTACGTAAATAAGGTCCTGTTTTACGTAGCTAAGATTAAGTAAAGTAAAATCGAAATCAACTTTATTTATTTAATCTTTACTTTCAGTCAGCGGATAAATTTAAAATCCCGAGATACCAGTGTCATATCCATATTAATATCTACATTTAAGGCCATTCACCCCAAATAGCTCTACCTATTCCGACCACTGGTAATGACTAACACAAAAAACTAAATACTTTTACTAATTCAACTTGATGAGCACGAAATAGTGTCGTTAGAAAGATCCTCCCCATGTTACAATAAAAGATAAAATACTTACAAGTGCGAGGGGTGTCAGTGGCAGTCGAGGCACGTACGTTACGATGACATATGATTTAATTGCGACAAACTGCATTACGAACAATTTACTATTAGTATAGTCGTTTCGTTTTAGCGTGGCAGTAGCGGCCATTGCCCTTTTCCTTATACCTCATAGTAGAAACCTGAGCAACAAACTACTTTTCGGTTTACCTACATGTAAAGGGGTGAAATATAGAAGATTCTTATAGTTTTTTCTATTATGAAAAGAATGTTAATAATTGCAAGCGAACATGATCTAAGTCAATGACCACTATTTAATTTGCTCTATTTAAAGGCAATAGCTATAGAAAGAGCTTTCTGAATTGAGTATATTGAATTAAAAAATGTGTCAGACCCTACTTTCTTGCCTAGGATTGACAGGTTTTCAGGCTGCAGTAGGATTTGATGAAGCTCAGCATCATTATCATCATCATATCAGCCGAAAGACGTCCACTGTTGGACATAGGCCTGGAGGGGGATTTTCCATAATCGCCACGCTTGTCAGGCGGGTTGGCGATCGCAGTGTAGCTGTTGCAATGCACAGAGAATGCTGCTGCCCATACTCTGGTGAATCCCATGGTCGCCTCTTACGACACCCACGGGAAATGATGGGATGGTGCTATTATATATGTATTTTACGCAAGACATTTTTGACAAATACTCAACTGATTTTGCGTTGTTCGTCTCTAAGCATTGGTTGATGTCAGACTGAAAAAATACTCATAAATATCACTTAGTTTGTGTTGTAATAGAAGCAAGTTTACGTGAACGTAAACTTACAAATAGAAATAAATGACCATATTCCACATAAATTGTTTACCTATCTGGTACATAATGACGTAAGCGACTAAACCTCTTGGACTGATTACGAAACGTTTTAGAGCAATATAGCTTTAAATGGTAAGCTTGTACAAACCTCTAATTTGAATTTATTGTTGTTTTGACTTTGGTAGAACAATTTATACAAAACAAAGGCATTGTGTTTAAGGAAAACTTATCTCCATACATGTATTACAAGTGTGTGAAGATTGTGTGGACTTTGAATAAGACGAGGATAAATCACTTTAAGGAAATCACTCATTATTTCTTTAATAAAGGATTCTTCTTCGGAAAAGCAATACTCCATACCAAAGTAATAATAAAATCATTTGAAATCACTAAAACCAATTTAATAGAAATTAAGGTTACTGCAGAAATGATTGAAGCGTCACAAATTAAACACATGCCAAGTGATACGATTGGCTGTTGAAAACTAATTCAGCCAATGGCAGCAGCTAACGCGATTCTGACAACTTATTACTTTAATTATGAAAACATTTCCTTCATCATCTGGGCTTTTGGTTAGCACACTGTTTTGATCCTTTCTCCAATGAATACTTTCCTTTTTAGGACATTATTCACGTGTCCAGAACCTAGTCACTAAACTTTACAATTGAAATGGTAAATATTGAACCACATTTGACATTACTATTTATTACTAGGTTACAAAGACCCTACTTAATAGAGGTAATTAGAAAAGTGCCATTGGACACATTCTTAATAAAGACAATAATAACAGTTTAGGTTTTAATTACATTACGAATTAGTCTATAGATTGTAATAAGATTAGGGTCCATCCATTTGATGAGCACTAGGTTAAGCTAAAAAAAAACTAAGTGAAATCAATTTTGGACGGTGGGATATCCACCGGGATATCCCACCGTCTAAAATTGATTTGAATGCTATAGATACGGGTACTTGGTTTTCCTAAACCACCCCAATATTAGGGCGCACAAAATGAAAATTAAATAAGTCGAGCAATTTTAGTGTTTTTGCGATTATGTTTTAAAAACAATGAAAAAGTTTTTCACCATTTTTTACAAACATAAAAATCTTTTATAAACATCTGTCTCCACCCTAAGTACCCTTGGCACTCAGATATTTACCAGACTATATTAAAAGTCTGACAGTAAGTAGGCACAGATTTATTCACAAAAGATCTCTTTGACAGCGCCCCTACAGTATCTCCCCATATAAACATTAGTGAAAGTTTCCGAATAATTATAATGCGTTGCAGTGAGAGCGAGGGATCGAAGTGAGAAGTGTACTCCAGAATAATGACGCTCGAAGAGGGCGCGGATGTCGAATGGTAGAAGAAATTTACTGGATATGGTAAGACGCGATCGTCGAATATACCTTTAGCATGAAACTATGGAAAGCACAATAGTGCAATTGGCCATTGCATGTGACCGATTAACCGTATAATCATCTCTTTTGATTTGGGGTTGGTCTATCTCTCTCATACTTCTTTATTAGTCATCATTGATCGAAAAACTCATGACAAAATTATAAAGAATAATAATAATCCTAATCAATATATAAAAAATTCTTCCGTTACTGACTGATTGAGTAGCTGAGTGAGTTATTAGAGATACAGAGAGTAGAGTCCCGCAAACCTTCACTGTAAAGGGAGGATCCTCCGACCAGACGGTTGTTGCAACTGCCCGATAGTTGATGTTCGAAAGTATATGTTCAAATCACACGGAGAACTTTGGTTGCGCGGTGCAGGATTTCGTTGGTAGTTCGTCACTGACAGGACTGTTGCGGTTCTTTTTATTGCCGTACAAATTTTGCTGTTTAGTTTTTCATGTGGCGTTGTGACAACAACTGGTCGTAGAAAGCTGAAATTTGGCATGTAGGTTCCTTGGGGAGTGCAGGGGAGCACTGAGAGGATTTCTCGAAATTCCTACGGGAACGGGAAAACGGGATATGCGCGTAAGAATTTTTTGGAACAATAACACAAGAATAAGTACAACAAGTAAAACTATGAGAAGTTAGTTATATATAAAACAGCCGCATGGGTTTGTCTTCAAGGTTAAATAACCGAGGTCGGTCGGTGGGTGGGTAACCATCCGATAATACCAAATTTTTTCAGATGCCTACGAAAGTACGTTAAGCTGTATTAATTAAAATTATTAATACATAGCTATCAATGCCATCATGATTCCTTTGTGAAAAAAAGATCCTGTATAGCTCCGTCTCTCTCTCATAGCGGAATCATAATGGCATTGGAGCAGGTCGACAGGGACTTCCGTATTGACCTTCATGAACTAAAACAAATTGTAGAAACCAGTTTTAGTAGAACTAGAAATAACAATCAAAATAAATATGACTTAAGTTACTTAAGAACCAGTTTTACAATCTTCTTTTAAACTATACTACTCCTACAAATAAAGAAAATTGAAGTGTCTGTTTATAATATCAAAATAACAGCTTTTTACTAAATGCATACAGGTACGATACATAACAAAAAATAAAATTTTAAAATTGTTGTCTGTTGGTTTCTTCCGACTAATCTCCGAAACGGCTGGACCGATTTTAACGGAACTTTCACTTGCAGATAGCTGATGTTATAGGAAGTAACTTAGGCTACTTCTATTTTGGAAAAAGGATTAGAGAGTTTCGTGCATAAAAATGAAAAAAGCCCTGAAAAACTTTACAGGCGCGGGCGAAGTCGCGGGCAGAAATTAGTTCATCATAAAAAAGTATAATTACCTTTTTTAGCAACAGATGCTAGGTCATCATCTTTACAACTTTAGTAACCTTCGAGATATTTCACAGTGCATTTATAAATATTGTTTTAACTGATTAACTCGTTCTTTAACAAAAACAGACCTTTTCATTAAAAAAATACTAGACTTGAAACTAAACATTTCTTTAGATTTTCCTCATGAATTAGCCTGAAAATATCAACATTCGTAACAGACAGCATCACAGCTACCCCTACAGAAGAAGATGCCCCGGGCGTCGGGAGTCGCAGGACGATCCCCGGCCACCGTAGGCGCAGGCCTGCGGACGGCATGCCAGTACGGCTTTCGGCAAGGGTGCTCCACTGTCACGGCGATATCGCGAGTGAGAGTCCTGGCGGAGGAAGCGGTGTCGCGGGGCGGTGTGTTGTTGGCGGTGTCCTTGGACATCTCCAACGCCTTCAACACCCTGCCCTGGAGTTGTATTCGGGAGGCACTGCGTTATCATCGAGTGCCTCCCTACCTCCGTCGTGTCGTCGGGGCTTATTTGGCGGAAAGGTGTGTCACCTATCTGGGACG
>NDFZ01005382.1:110686-202098 GCA_002192655.3 Mamestra configurata
GGATGGGAAATCATCAAATGACTTCTTCCGCTCTGGGTGGAGCGGAAGGGCGTGTCAGACTCTTACTGACTAAAACCCATCCGTGTTCCTTCTAAAGCCCTTTGCGATCCGGGGCCGCGGTGACTCTTTCAAACAATTCCGCAACCCTGATGTAGATTCATCATATCAGCCGAAAAATGTCCACTGTTGAACATAGGCCTGCCAGGCACCACGCTTGGCAGGGGGGTTGGCGATCGCAGTGTAGCTGCCCATTCTCGGGTGATGTCGGTTAATGTCTGAGATATTCTTTTGAGGAAAGCACCACACAGATTTAAGTGGGCATGTCCAGACAGCGCAAATCTTTGTCAGTATTCGAGTAGCAAGTTTTTCCTTTACCATACTAGTCATCATTTTATCACAGGAATGCCATCAAAACGGCACGATTCTAGGGAAACAAGAAATTCGCGTTATTTACGTGTGATGTTATCATGAATACTTCCTACATGAGTATGATGCCGCGGTGCCGCCCGGCACAAGATTACGATCTAGTGGGTTTACAACACCCACTGAGAGAGACGAGCGTTTAAAAGTAGGTAGACATATTTTGTGGTTTATTTTGAACTAGCACATTTATGTAGAAGTGTTTTTATTACCTATTATTATAGTATACTTAATTAAATTTTGGACACAAACAAAGCAAGTGTGTAAGCTCATAAAAAAAGGCCTGCGGACGGCGAGCGTTGGGTGGCTCGCTGTCCGATTACCACCAGGCCCGGGTCAATGGTGCGTTGCGTTCCATGCGCGCATAGGAGACGGGGCCGTCTAGGGCCAATCCTACCAGGGTTGCGGAATTTGTTCAAAAGAGTCACCGCGGGCCTGGAACGCAAAGGGCTTTAGAAGGAACACGGATGGGTTTTAGTCAATAAGAGTCTGACACGTCCTTTCGCTCCACCCAGAGCGGAAGAAGTCATTTGATGATTTCCCATCCTTAAAAATAAAACCGCTACCCGAAAAGAAAGCCACACTTTTTCCCAACTACCGTCAAAATAAGGCGCCAACAATGTCCGCATTCAGCCACACTAATCTGTGTTTATCGCATTTATCTAATGCAGAGCGGAACACGTCTAGCATATAGATTTTATTCTACGAACGTGACCGGAATCCGTTGAGGAGTGTGAAGGGAAGCTCGAAGACACATTGTGTTTAGCAACCCTAGCGATGCGAAGTGAATCGATGGATGTAGTGGAGGATTTTTTTCTAATGAAACTTTACATAGTGCTGATTCTTCCAATACATGCAAGAGAATTTTTAGCCCTTCATTTTTTTAGGAACAGTTTCATGTATTTTTCAGGAACAGAATAATCCATGTTTGGTTATCTTTGAACAAGGCGATACTGATGTGGTTAATAATATTGCAATGCTAAAACTAATTTATTCAGCCAAATTCAATGTAGTTCGAAGCAAAGAAATCAAATCTTTAAAATTAAACGTCAACATTATTTGAGGTTTGTGGTTTAAATAATCGTAAAATACGAACCATAATGTACTAATTAAATTACGCTCATCAAAATTATGCAAATTATTGTAATGTAAAGAAGAAAGAGTACGGTGAAGTTGTCACGGCATTTAGTTAGAATTTGAAGTTCGATTACATTCCAAGTTTGCAGTGAGCACAACTATTGATTCAGAAACTGTTGATGGAGATGATGAAGATAAAGATATTTATTTGCTAAAACATGTGTAATACATACAAGAAAGACGTGCATGCAAGATGGTAACAACATTATTAGGCCCAGACTCTACTGGATGGAATAGAAATTGGTTTTGCTTTGACACAATGTTATATAATATTGGTAGTCCAGCTCTCCGCTATTTGAGACATTCTAGTCTACTCTTATATACATGCAATGACAAGTTCTAAAGCACTTCAAAGGTAGAAAGTAGGTTCGTAGTAAAAAAAGTAGACACACAAAGTCTCACCATAATGGTTCCATTTTACCTGAAAATAAATAATAATAATGTAAAATAGAACCCTACAGTTATATGCATTTTACGATCCGTCACATTTTAGTAGTTATAATAAAAACAAATAACTGAAACCACAGCGTGCACTTCGGTTAAAAATAAAAATGTAATTAATTATTTTAATCAATTCGGTAATTAAAAAAAACAACCTTTGTATCTACTCAATTGTTATTAATTAGTCGTTTTCTCATACAAGTATGTGAAATAAATGACCATAAATTATATCAAAAAGAATAATTAGGTGAGTATTTGTCTTTTCCACCACCATTCGCAATAATCATCAAAATAGAATTAAAACTCAAACAAAACTCCTCTTAACTTAATTTTATTACCAAAAGCACTATTAACCTGAACGCAGGTGCAGCGAGTGCAAAAGCCAACCCCACAGCAAGCGTAAGGACCATAACACTAAAGATACGGTACGTACCTTTTATACAAAAATAACGGCTTTTAGATATCTTTTATACAGAAATAACTGCTTTTCCAACGAGTTGGAAGACTATTATCTACTGATAGTGTTGTTTAAATTCTCTTGGTTGTCAAATACTAACAACTTTAAAAAATATATGAAAGAATTACAATAAACAGAAATGTGTTTTTTTTCCGAGATAAGACAACTTGACCTTGATCTCCGCTGGTTCCAATCATTCAGAGGGTTTTATAAACATTTAAATTCAAGGAAGCATGGAGACTTCACAAACAAGGGTGTTATGAAACTTCCATGTGTCAGCAACAAATTGATTGTCAGCAGAACCTGATCAGTAAGATCAATTATACAGTATTAATAATTATAGGTATCACTAGACTTATTACTTGAAAAATGGTCTTGGAGCATGCATAACATCAATATTCTTAGTCATTATCTGCACTCTATTCAACCCCTACTCAGCATACCTCAAACTAATTGACTTATTATTACAACTAATACTAGGCTGGTGTGGGTCGCGGGTAGCCGATGGATGAGAGACGCACAGGACCAGTTGTTGTGGCGACACTTGGGGGAGGCCTATGTCCAGCAGTGGACGTCTTTCGGTTGATGTGATGATTGATGTAATGATGATGATTGTGACGGCACCTGAGTCAAGTGGAGTGAAAGAATTTCCTGCAAAAAGACTTAAATTATGGGTGTTACTACAGAACATCCCTAGCTAAACAGACTGGATGAAAATATTCCCTAAAACACCCTTTCACCCTTTAGTTAAGAAAATAAAAAGCATTGAAAAATTTTGGCAGCCATGGTTTGCTAAACTCACATACGACCTGCATACGAGAATGTAGGTAGGTATCTTTTCTACCTGCATGAAAGGAGGTGCTGTGTAATGCTTTCTGAAACGAGCTAAACATCCTTTCAGGAAAAACTAACGTTGGACCATGTAGGACGTTAAAGGTGAAAAGGCGTTTTCTAATGGTTCGGGTATGAAGTACACATTCGATCTAGTTTTAGATTACGTGTCTGACATAATCACCGACGAAACCGATTCGGAACGATAACCATTTTCTCTAAAGGAAAAACAATATACACAATAAACATATATTAGTGAGAAAAGTCGAAGGTTCATCGTTTCAAGAAAATATACAGTACCTATTACTTGAACCAATAAATGTAAAATTAGCGTAAAACTAGAGTAATTAAGAACCAATATAATCGCCTTATATTTAGCTAGCCTGTAGCGAGACTAGGTAAATGAAGTGATTCTATTGGTTCACACAAACATATTCCTCGCTACGCGTCCTCGCACATCTCTGGTGAAAACGCAGCCTAAGTCAATACCCACTGCAAAAAATCACATCTTTGACCAAGACAAGCCACCCTCGAACACTTGAAGAGCTCGTGGCTTAACAGCGAACGTAAATTTTCAAGGTTAAGCAACGTTTGCCGAGATTTGCCGTTGGTCCCGGCTATCATTTGTAGATCTTTGACAGTCGTTACGGATAGTCAGAATCCAGTCAATCCGGCACCAGTCTTGCCAAGTGGTACTTATTAACCCATTACTGAACTGTGGAGGTTCGATACGCAGTCGCATTATGTAAAATACTGGTACCCAGCTGGAAGTTGACCCCAACATAGTTCGGAAAGGGCCAGGTAGATTGACTTTTAACGCCTTATCCCTAAAAGTGTTATCATAATAACAACACACTTTACACCATGTGATCTATATCACCGCATGTAAGTGGAGCGTCTCAGACCGTGCGATTACCTTGCGGGGCACGTGGCTTGTCCCGTCCATTTGCATGCTAATACCGCACAGCCGGAACCAGCCCGTCCGGCCGCCGCATTGTATTGTAAACAACGCGTGATTCACGTCACACAGGAGAGGTCTGCTGTTATTAGAATTCAGCTAAGCTTAGCCCTTAGAGGTGACACTTTCGCTGTTAGTTGGAAGATGGGTTTGGTTCCTTAATCCGTTTAATTTAATGTAATATTAAGTGACGGTCGCCTCAAAAACCGCGTTAAGCCGTTGGTCCCGGTTATCATTTGCAGATATGGCAGCAGCGGCGGCCTTTACAGTTGGGAGGCCCTGGGCGGCAGATCTTTGCGAGGCCCTGGGCGGCAAACCTCTGCAATTCGAATCATAATTCTTATTATGCTTGCGACTTTTCCTAAGACTAAAATTTAGATTTAACCATATCTTTTTCTGTATTTATGAAATAAATATCAATTACATTACAAATCGATCTTGACATCTCTAGAGTTAACAGCTTCGCTGCCAGTTCCGCGAATTAGCGGGGTGCGGGGTGAGCCCGAGGTGCCGGCCCCGCTAATATGCGGAGTAGCGCCGTTCGGTTTCTATGAATTAGTACGAGTCCGGCTCTGCGCTTGGCGACACGTTTGGAGGCTGGCACTGCGCTTGAATAATACAAAATACCGTTACAAGTTATGGTTTTTGAATATTTACTTTTATTCTCATACAAATAAGGTTCAAATATGGATGACGAAGCTGGGCCGTCAAGGCCAAAATGATGTAAACTGCCATTAAATTATAATATTACGGACAGTGATATTGAAGATCAGCTCTTTGGAGGTGATGACAGTGACGATGACTACCATTTTGAGGACTTGGATATCTCATCAGATGACGAAGAAGAGGCCGCTGACCGGCGGTATATTCAGCAAAATTTTATGGTTAGGAAACTGTGATTATTTTAAGAGGTTTTGTGTTTATTTTTAATTAGAATGCAGCTATTTTTGTTGTAATCGTAAGTTACTTCCAATTTTTTTTTTTTTTTTTACTATTTTTTTGTAAGATTATCCTATGAAAGACTTTAGTAAATGTTACCAAAGGTAGAATTAAGCAAACTACTATTATCTTGTGTTCAAATATCATAGATACTTTTAAATAAACCAAAATACATTAAAGAAACCACTCCGCAAAATTGCGGACCCAAGCACTGGGGTTGAAACTTTCAATCTCAATGCCAGGTCCGCAAATTCGCGGGTTTTTTTTTTTAGCTTTTTCTCAACAAAAACTCCTAAAAATTGTTAAATATATCCAAAATAACAATATTGACACGTCCCTCACGCATATGTTACAAAAAAAATACATGGATTTTTCCATGACGTCACCATATACCAGCTGGCAGCGAAGCTGTTAATTAGATCAAGAGCGAGCGAAGCAAACTCGCGAACTGAGGGCATCTGGGTTAGGCGATCTGTCAAAAATGTAAGAAAATTGAGGCATTTTTGACAGATTGCGACGAACGAACGTTGCTTCAAAAATATTGGAATTTTCACTCTGATACCTCTAATTTATTTTTGACACTGAATTCTTGCTGAGATGGTATTGCGCCTCAAATTTAAACGCTTTCTAATAGGTAGATACTTAGAAAGCGAGAAGTAGCCTTCTTGGCTAAAATAACACATCTAGATGATTGCTTCCCCCGACAAATTGCATTTGTGTCCCTAAATCCAACATCTAAAAACAACTCTAAATAGTCGATGTCGGTTCAAAGGTGCACAGTCAATCGTGAAGTAAACTTGGACCGTAGTCCCCAATGCTTTGAGGGAGACCGTTGAATTTTGTATGAAATAGCTGATGCGACCGAACCCGCTAGATAGATGATATTTCCTCTCGTAGACTTCTTAGCACAGCATCAAATATGTACGCTGTATTTTCACTTCTCGATTTTATGTTCTAATAAATGTCAATTTTCAGTTCTGCTGTATCGGTAAAATACTAAAAAATGATTAGTTCCGTGATATTATTTGGGAAACGTTGAGTAATTGAATTTGAGGCGATGTTGACACAGCAGGAAAAATTTTGCACCACGCTCAGGTATAAATTCCGCAGCGTAGATCCTATTTCAGCATCACTATGAGCATCACTGTTGATTAAACTTTTTATAATCTTATAAGGTTTATGTACGGAACCTGTGAAACGACAATTTTATGCTGAAATATTTATTTACAAAGGTTTTTATTGATCATTATGTCGACGATCATAATAATGCAGTTAATCCGGTAATATCCTTCATATGAGTTTTGATATACTACTGATATCATCATTGATCTAAACCAAATGTAAGCATTTTCCATAATTCAGCCACTACCATTTGTAAAGCCAAAATACAGAGATACCTTTGTACCAACAGGCCTCATGGTTGACTGCATTTGACATGCAGTTTAGACGGACTAAAGCCATAAATAGCCTTTGAAATGAACCACGCAATTTGCTTCATGCAATCACCGTTAATATATACTCAGACTTAGCTGTTCGTTTATCTTTAATAAAACATCTAATTTTACAATAATAACTTGTTGGAAAAAAAAAAATTGTAAAAGAGATCGAGTTTTACAAGTAGATCAGAAAATCAAACATTTATAATCCGTGCAACTATCCCATTTTTTAAAGAACAAGAACAAACTAAAAATTTGGTGCTTTCATTTCATAAAACAACTTAATTAAATATCTCAATTCGCTAACCAACAAAATTGAAAATTATCTTTCAGCGCAAGCTTTTATTATAAGTTTTGCGATAGCGATTCAGTCAAAAATGTAACTGAATTAAATTGGATTCAATTTTAATTTACAGGTCATGCGTGATTTCGTATTAATTTTTAACGACATTACTCAGGGCGAAAATGTCTGATTCTGACTTACATTTCAATAGTTTAACTTATTATTTACATGTTGTAAAAAGAAAATTAGATAAACTTGGTTTTCCTCGCTTTTATTACGCGTTTCTGTTTTTTTTTTTCAGAATGACTAAGTTATGGAAAATGTTATATAAGAGAAAAAAAAAAAAATAGTTTCATGAATAATGGTATGACCTAAAATCAAATACACGATTCAAGATAAAAATCCGAGTTATGAATTTGCGCAAGGTTCAAAGATTATTCAACATGTATATGGTAATTGTTAACTAAGAGCAAAATATGTTACAATGTTGACGGATATAGCAAAGTAGTTATAACAATTAATATTATTTTAAACCCGGAAGCTCAGTGCAAAGCTGAACTAGTAAACTTCATTTTTTTTGGAATACTCGTTACTTCCACATATAATATCTGTGCTAATATTTTATTTTTTTCCATCTAATTTGCATACTCAATCAAAGGCTCAGTTACCGCAGAAGATAACTACGATTACATTGGATAATTTTATTATAAGACCAACGAATCAAGTCTTCAATCAAGTTTTCTTCACAAAATAGCTAAAAAACTTTGTCGAATGTAGCTATATAACGTGCAATTTTTGCAAAATCGTCCAGTGTTCTGATAGTTCTAAGCTGTAGATTGTGCATCTTCTGATACAATGTTGTCAAAGTGATTGATATTGTGGATTGGTTACTTTGTAGCAAGTACAAATGCTGGTGTTGGTAAGGGATTGAATACATTTAATAATAACATTTAGTGTAGCTTAAGGACGATCCTCTGGGTAGCAACGCTTGACGAGGTCAGTCTTTAGATGGATTATAAACTATTACATACCAAGTCCCATCTGCATCAAGGAAATCTTACGTACTTTGCATTTATACGGTTTCATATATAATTAATCCCATCCAAATTCAATCATGTCTTAAATTTAAGAAAAAATCGTTTACAATTTCACGCGATATTTTACAATCTTACAACGTTTGCAATTTCCCGGTGACATATACTTTGAACGTAAGCATACCTTATAGCTTGGTTCGACTTCTATGTTCCAAACATTTCGATACTGAGAAAATGTCGTTCATTTACAATAATTTAATTTAATTAGACCTACTCTGAGATGATGATGAATGATGATGATTTTGATACCTCTACCCAAGAGGTATCAAAAGTTGGTTTTGACACGTAGATTACGATTATCATTTAGTTTTATTAGATATGCTGCCATCTTGAGGCCTCTACCGGTCCTTGAAGTTTTTCAAATGTGTAATTTTTAGGGGTTCCTAACATTAACAATAAATAATACAAAAATAACGTTTGAAAGGTTTTTTAATAAATTTAAGGGTACACAATGAGTCACATCAAGGTTTAAAATTGCCGAAAATGAATGAAATTAACAAGTACTTTAAAAACGGAACTGGTTTTTGTGCCCAAAACTATGCATTTCTGCGCGAGATTTTAATCTGTTCCTAATAAACCCATCCCGGGCTTTGGCGTCCGTGACGCTTTGAGAAACCTCCGTCACTAATTTAACACACCGTTCTACTGACTATGTGTGACAAGGAAAGTCAACAATATCGAGGCTTTGCTCTTTTGCCTTAATTCTTAGTTCATCGTTAGAGACGTGTCGCAGAATCGATGGAGCTGATATCTCACACTCTTGCCAAAATATCTCATCAATATAATCTTGTGCGAAAGTTAAGCTTTGGTGCTTTAAATACCCTTAGAGAGCTGCTCTTTTCTGCTTCTCTAGCTCTTAATATTTTTCGAGATGCAAGCTTTCGAATATGGTCTCTGTCATCGAATAACATGGCAATTAGCAAGTTTTCGGGGTGCGCAAAAAAAGCGTTTCTCTCGATTATTGCATCTATAATAGATCTCTCTTTTTCAGGCAAAAATCGAGAGTACCTTATCATTTCAAAAATATGCTTGGGGCCATCTTTAAATGATGGATTTTTCTTGATGAGGAACCACACAGGACCGTAGACTTTCACCACATAGTTCACAAGCAACTGCAAATTATTTGACGGCGAAATAGTACATACGTAAAGTCTGAGTATGCGATTGGCACTTCACTTTGCTTTCGTAGCTATCATTTCTTTTATTTTTGGGATATCTTATTAATGATAGGTATTTCTCGAAATATGATTTCAGCAATTGCGTCACTCGTTCTTTGGATACAACAGGAGTCGAGGCTTTGGTCCAAATGATATGAAGTTTTTCAGAAACGATTGAAAACACTTCTGTGTTAGAAGGATTTCTCCCATTTTGCTGCTGTTTCAGTTCATTTTTAGTGTATAAAATAAATTTGATGACGTCACTTATATTTAGTAACTGGCGATCGTCAAGTTCTTTATATGGTCCTAATATAGCACACGTAGTCTCACTTCATCTTGAACCCATTATTGTTTGTAACTAAAACACGTATTTTATTACAAGGAAGTGCGGAACGACACCTTACAGCAATAAAACCGTAATAGAAATGAGATGAACTGTCTCGTCGCAGATGTAGAAAATTAGAGAAAAACAAGTCAAAACATGAATTTCGCGAGTTTGAACCAAACTTATTCCTAACTGGAAACAACCTGTCGTTGCCTACAAATCGTAACTTTGGGTTCCACTATCATTGTAATTACAAAATATAATGGAATTTTTGTGAAAAAAATAGAATAGAAGATATGCACTGAAGTGCTATTTCAGTGATTTTTCGAAAAATAAAAATACCTGTTGAGCCCTGGAGATATTTTTTGATATTTTCTTATTTTTTTTACGGTAATCTACAACTTATGACGCAACTTTTGAGGGGTATTTAATTGTGTAGCGAAAACAGAAAAAAAAATATTTCGGGACACCCTAATGTGCATGCCTGTAAGTGACTTGTTTACAGAGGATCTTCTAGAAATTGTTTGAAAATATTGATTTGTAAATGAGTTGTTGGTGTGCCTATGTTAAATATTTAAAAAAAATAACGTCTGGGGGCTTTGAGATCTTGTAATACTGCAGACTACAGGTAATCAGTAGCCTGAATGTGTGAAAATCCAAACCAACCAAATAGAGTGGCCAAACAGGATGTAGGTACACAACTTTGTAAATATACTATACTAGCGGACGTCACGCGGTTTCACCCGCGTAGTTCTCGGTCCCGTGAGAGTACGGGGATAAAATATAGCATAGTGTTACTCGCTGATAATGTAGCTATCCAATGCTGAAATATAAATATTTTTTCAAATCGATCCAGTAGTTTCTAGATAAGGTCCCATTAAAATAGATAGACAGACTTTTAGAAATCATTCAGACCACCAAAATAAGAACAATGGCAAAAAATAATAAGAAAAACGCATTAGCAACTGTCAAGACGAAAAAAAACAGCTAACAAAAATACACTAGAAATGTTGGTTACCCAATGCATAAACACATCCATGTCTTTGTTATCTTATAATTCTGATGCTACAGGCGCACGTGCCTACCAATTACTTACCCATTATGGATGCGTTTATTCTAGTGTGCCGAAAAAATATTAATTTTGGTCAAAATAAAATCACTTTAATCAATGTTTTTTTTTTGCTAGGATATCTTTGGATTGACGTATGTACTGAACGCTGTGTTAAAATTGTCCACATATTTTAATCAAAATCAAAAGTCATTTATTCAAATTAGGTTGAGTGCCAGCACTTTTTGAACGTCAAAGTTCTACATAAAGACAGTCCCCCAAAACGCCCGCCCGTCACCACTTCCTAGTGTTATAGCTGGGAAGAAGAAATGGCGCAACAAACTCCCCAGTATGGGACCTTATATTATCATAGAATATCGTACCCGTACCGTTACCGTAGGTATTTAACTAGGTTTTGGAGAACAGTCTTTCTGACGCCCTTTGTAAATAGTATACTAGCTCCTTTCAAAATACTGGTAGCCGCATCCGGTTATACTGGTAGCCTTTTTTTTCGTCTAAGGACTCCCCGTCCTTAGACGAGAGAACATATTCTCACCAAAGAGGCTCGCCGCGTCTCAGGACTCTGCATTGCTAACCTTTCAATGAACCACTCGGCAAATGATGTAGATGATGAGAGATGAGGTAGGCGCATCGGGTATTCTTAAAAGATGTTTTATTTTATTTTATGTATCTATCGACCTATCTATATTTATCCTATTGCTGAACAAAAACCTTCTTCTCCCTTTTCCACACAAGTTAGGACAGTCTTTCAGTTTTTTAGGGTTCCGTATGCAAAGAGTAATCAACCCCATTACTAAACTTACGCTGTCCGTCCGTCCGTCTGTCAGCGGGCTGTTTGCCAAGAACCGTAATAGGTAGATAGCTGATAGTTTTCACAGTGTGTTGCCGCCTATAACAACAAATAATAAAAAAATAAAATTAAAAATTAAAGGGCTCCCTTACAAGAAACGTGTGTTTTTTTTTCGGTTTATGGTATGGAACCCTTCGTGGGAAAGTGAGTCCGACTCACAGTAGGCCGGTTTTTATTTTCCTTATGTTTCAGTGTCTTGGATAAAGCCATGTGCCCCATTAGACTCGGCATGTATAATAAAGTCCGCCGAGTTCGCTTTGCCATACGTTGCTAAAGGTGTCGAAGAGCTTGGTATTCCAGCCATTGAGCCCATGAGTATAAAAGATACCATTGCTGTCTCAGGAGAGCTTAAAGTGAAGTTCCGAAACGTGAAGATCCATCAACTTAGCAAATGCAAGTTTGAATCGTTTACGTGAGTACCAGTAGCAAATGATACTGTATAAGATTTTGCAGATTACAATGCCTGTATGGTGTCGGATGTTAAAGAATAGCACCATCCTATCACTTCCCGTGGGTGTCGTAAGAGGCGACTAAGGGACTCACCAGAGAATGGGCAGTAGCATTCTCTGTACATTGCAAACAGCTACACTGCGATCACTAACCCGCCTGCCAAGCATGGGGATTATGGCAACTCCCTTTGGGGGAGGCCTATGATATAATGATACACAAAACACATGCTTTCCTAGTTAGGAAGAGTGGTCAAAAATAATTGTGTCAGTTTTAACAGCTCTTAGTGTAATTTTTAAGCGTAACAATATTTGGTCATCCGCGGGTAATAATACAAATAAATTATTATAAATGACGTATGATTTTTCAGTGATCATAATATTTCTGAATATTAGTTTCCGACAATAACACCATATTTCAACCAACAGCTGTTTAATCATCCAGTGATTAAACAGCTATTGAATCAAAAAGGATGCATCAAAACACGTTCAACACTTATTAAAATGTAAATGTCAATACGGAAATGAATACAAAACAAATCAAAATATTGATTTGTCCTAACTCATTCAACCGTACCGGCTGCAGCTATCAACTAAAAAGATACTGTCCGTATATTTGACTTCACTGAATCATTTATTCGATCATTAATTAATTATTGTTTTATTATTGACAGGCGGGATCCTGTTAAATCAACGGCGAGCTCCGCAGTTACCTGTCCAACTGTTATAAAGGGAGAATACTCGATGAATGGAACGATTTTTTTACTCAATATTTTCGGAGATGGTGCATTTTCGATCGAAGATGGTAAGTACGCCAAATCGCTTTTAAAAGTAAGTACAGCGGTGCACCCAAGATCTTAACCAAATCGGCACAGCACCGGACCAGCTAGACATAAAGGGACATGCATTTTCTTTTTTAAAATACGCCAGATCGCTTTTAAAAGTAGGTACAGCAGTGCACCCAAGATCTTAACCAAAACGGCCCAGCCCCGGACCAGCTGGACATAAAGGGAGATGCATTTTTTTTTAAAGTACGCCAGATCGCTTTTAAAAGTAGGTACAGCAGTGCACCCAAGATCTTAACCAAAACGGCCCAGCCCCGGACCAGCTGGACATAAAGGGAGAGGCATTTGGGTTTGCCGTCCGTCAGCTGGCGATTGTGTTCTGGGTGGATATATTTTGCTCATCATGAACCCATTCTCAGTGTTATTCTTCACATAGTTATCGAATAGCCAGACTAAAGTGACAGAAACTTATGAATTTCCTTGAAATATATTTGTTCCTGAAACCGCATTCTTTCTGACAACTGCAGTAGCAGTCTTCAGATTATTTTAAATATGAGCAAGAAAGACATACTAAGATAAAAAATAACAATAATTACTCATCTATCTTTATTAAAACAATGTGTAGGTACGTTATGTTAATATGACGACACAGATGGTGCAGTGGTTGAGTGATTGGCTGCTGCGCTGCGTGTCGCGGATTCGATTGCCGCACGGAACAAATATTTGTTTGGCCTACAGATAGTTGTTCCGGGTCTGGCTGTTTGTGTATGTGAGTTTGTATGTTTCTAAACGCACCCACGATACCGGAGAAATACCTAGTGTGGGGCAACGTCTGAAAAAAAAGTTTTTTTCTGTTATTTCTCTTTTAAAAGGTAGATTAAACGATGTCTGTACTAGTATTCACTGTGTGACAGACACCGGTGCCTTAATTCCTTCTTTAATAACCACGAAGCCAGACAGAGAACATAATTTTTCGACCTCGGATTTTTCTCCAAATACATATTATGTATTAAAATTATTGCATCAACCTCTTTCATTGTAATATCTTTAATATATAATAGATGGTCCACTGGCTGACTCCGAGTTATTATATAATATTATCTTCAAAACCAGTTGGGTGGCCTTGATCTAAATTAATAGATGTGGTATATTTTTTTGTTTATGTATTAACAAAAAGGTATTCGCTTAATTGATTTATTTATTTATTGCACACAATTTACACAGTTACAGACTCAACTAAACTATGTGAGTACATTACCCTGTTAGGGCGCAGCAATCAACTTATAGATAATGATAAAATAATTATCTTCAACAAAATAATAATCTTTATATAAAAATAATAAAACACTAACATTATTATTAAGAACTATAGCTGTAAATTTTTGGGTATACGTTTGGTTAAATTTTTACTGAAAAATACTTAAGTAATTATTATATAAATGTTTGACAAAACTGTTGCTCTGTAGGTACAAAATGTTATAAATTTACAAAACACTAAAAATATATAGGTAATGCTCTATTTTAAGGTAGTATCATCAAACAATTATTTAATGCAATAATAACTTTTTTGTAAGAGTATTGATTTAAGTCTAGCTTTTAATATACATAATGTTTTTATGGACCGTATTGTTTCGGGTAATCTATTGTATATTCGGATGCTTCGGTATTCTGGGCTATTTCTGTACATCTCTAGTGTCGGTACTGGTAGAATTAATTTGATTTTACGGCGCTCATTCTTGTCAAAATCAAATAAGTTTATATTCTTTTTAACAGATTATATTTTTTTTAATTTCAGGTACAATGCACACAACAACCGACTATAAACTGAAATCTTTCACGAAACAAGGCAAAAAACATTACAAAGTCAGCAGCTTTGATTACAAGTTTGAACCTGTGACCAAGAATACGATCAAATTCGAGAACTTATTAAACGGCGACAAGGAACAAGGTGTGTATACTTAATTTCTCTTTATATATGTCACCGGAAAATAGCAAACTCCGTAAGATTATAAAATAACTTGAGAAATTGTAAACTCTCGATAAATTGTCAACCGAACATTTGGAATACTATTTAACGCATTAAAATTTAATAGTCTATAATCTCGCGAAGTCTTCGCGAAGACAAGAGAAATTGTGGATTATAATAAAATGGCCACCAATCAAAGCACAATTGGAAACAAAACTCTCATTGGTGTTTTCAGAAAAAACAAAGACCAATGAGAGGCCAAGTTTCCAATTTAACTATCACACACCAAAACAGATAAATTGTAGACCAGACAGCTGCTTGGTCGCCAGTTTATGTTAGTCCACAATTTCTCGGAATGACTTCACGAGATTATAGACTATCAAATTTTGATGCGTAAAATAGTGTTACAAATGTTCAGTTGACAATTTATCGAGAGTTTACAATCTCTCAAGTTATTTTATAATATTACGGAGTTTGCTATTTTCCGGTGACATACATTGGAAATATAAAAAACTAAGAGAAGCCGTTGAACTTATTTCAACACCGCTTCATCTTCTTACTTCATCGCTCAAATGGAGAATGAAAACATCGAGGGGGAACTAGTATTTTCTTGAACCCAAATTTATATAGAGGTAATTATCACCACCAATACGCTGGGCCCATGTAGTGCGTAACTGCTCAGCAACGCTCAAGGTAAGGACTTAGGGTGCTACCTCACCAATCGATCGATCGATTGCAGAATTGATTAGTCGACGTTGATCAATAGTTTCTACTACACAAATCGATCGATGCCATCAATCGACGTTGATCAATTGATGTGGTAGAAGTAGAAGCCATCGATCGAACAAATTCATTCTACCATCGATCGACATCGATCGACGTTGATCAATTGGTGTGGGTTTCAAATGTTTATCGCCCGGTATCCCTCCATCAGCCAAAACTGCCACACCAATCGATCAACGTCGATCGAAGACGATCGATGGCATCGATCAATTGGTGTGGTAACACCCTTACTCACCTACTCTCCTCAGTGTGACCTATGTCTTGGAACTGGCACTCAGGACCCACTGCTCCTGATAATTATAATCATAGAAAACATCTCTTTCTCACGAGATCATTCAAAGAGTATGATCTCTATATATATAAAGATATAGGCCTCTCCATCAATTTGAACAGATCGGTCCCGGCTGTTATTTGTAGATCTTTAGCAGTCGTTACGGATAGTCAGAAGCCAAAAAATCTGACATCAGTCTTAACAAGGAGTACCTACCGTGTTACCCAGTTAATGGATTGTGGAAGCCTGGGAGGCACCCGCTCCACGTAAAATACTGGTATTCAGCTGAATCCGGTTTGACTGGAAGCCGACCCTAATATAATTGGAAAGGCTAGGCAGATGATGAGTCCAGATATTGTCTCATATTCGAACTAACGTTGTAACGTTACGGCTCACCCGACTTGATAATGTCTGTATGCACCGCAAGGAACAAATTATGGAGAAGTTCTCATATCCTCGTTTTGAAACCCTAGTATCTTGATATCAAGTATCCTGAGATCCTAGTATTTTGACGAACTTCTTCACCATGTAGTAGGCAGCCACAGATATAGACAGCTCTTCAAAGTTCTGCCAGGGTTGCGGAATTTGTTCGAAAGAGTCACCGCGGTCCTGGAACGCAAAGGGCTTTAGAAGGAACACGGATGGCTTTTAGTCAGTAAGAGTCTGACGCTCCCTCCCTCTTCGCTCAGAGCGGAAGGAGTCATTTGATGATTAAAAAAAGGTACAGTCATGCCACACATTAATATAAGATTTTTAAATACAATTAAATACTATCTTCCGCCCGCGACTTCCTCTGAGTAGAGATCTTTAGGTTTGGGTTTAGAGAGAAATTAAAAAATATAATCTTGCCCTTCCGCTCCACCCAGAGCGGAAGAAGTCATTTGATGATTTCCCAACATTAAATAAAAAGAAAGCTGTTCAAAGTTCGGGTTCAAGGCCACAACGTCATGCAGCAGAGACACTTGTTGGCTTGAATAAGGCCTTTCACAACGTCTAGTACTAGGAAATAAGATCTCATAAGATACTACACTCAACCTATTGCTTATTTTTTTATTTATTTATTATATACTTTATTGTACACCTCATAATAAGAATAGGACAATCAGACATAATCATCATTTATTTATTTATTTAAACTTCATGTACAATAGTGGTACATGGGTGAACTTAATGCATCAAAGCATTCTCTACCAGTCAACCTTTGGGTTATAAAGACTATACTGTGGTAGGTGCACAATCAATAAAAATTGAATTTTAACGTTTCGAAAAGAATATACAGATAATATATATAATACTAATAAAATACAGTCATATTTATGCTAAAATAATGAACTAATAAATATGATTTATAATAATTATACCGATTAAGAGAATTCAAAATAATCATCAAAATAATAACAATCTTCTTAAAATAAAACAAACGACCTGTGTAGTTAAATATAATTTCAACCACACTAGCAGTACTAATTAGTTAATATATTTAATTACGGAAGCCAAGCGATATTAACAGTTCCTACAGTTAATATACCCACTAAAAGGTACTTGAAGATATTCGATTAAATAGCTAAATTGATGCGAATATAATTATCACCTACAGGAACCTTTAATCATTTTCCATCGATTGATCAAGTCAAGTCAAGTCAAGTCAAGTCAATTCATTTATTTCAACTAGACCATTAAAAGGCACTTTTGAACGTCAAATTTACAGTTTAAAATTAAAATATAAGTGACTCTAGTTGTCCATTCGCAAAAAGTAGATTCTTATGGAGAAGAACGTGATCACGTATGAGATTAATAGTTTCTATCGTTATAAGTATTATTTAATACTAGCTTTTGCCCACGACTTCGTCCGCGTGGAATAGTTACTTTGGGCAGCCATTATTATTTTTAAGATACTAATTTTTCAAAAATGCTTGAGCATTATATATTTATTTGTTTTTATCAAGTGCCTAAATACAAAGGTTCGCGGTTATATCTTCAATAATGACGGACTCCTATACAAGCTTTCATCCCCTATTTCAACCCCTTCAAGCCCTCTTCTCGTGACAAAAGGTATACCCTTCTCAAAAGTCTAATCTATCTCTGTACCAAATTTCATCAAAAACGATTCAGCGGTTTAGGTGTGAAAGCATAACAGACAGACAGCGCGTCATCGACTTTTGTGGTGGTCAGATACGCAGTCGTACTTTGTAGAATCTTAGCACTCAGCTTCGGACATTTAGATTGGAAACCAGGGTTGGTTTCCAATCTAAATGTCCGAATTTGCTTTGGGGTCGAAATGTATTTGGGAAAAAACGAGGTAAACGATAATCACAAAAACTTTTTTTTTTTTTTTACTCTTTTAAGTGGTATTTTTTTTAGTGTGGGGGCACACTTAACAACACCACTGGAAAGCCACAGGAACGCAAAACACGCATTTTCGGTTATTTCATTTACTTGGATGATATATTTTTTATTTCTCCCTAGCAGCTGGAGGAAATAGAAAATATATCATTATTTTTTATTGAAAAACCAAACTACTAAACTGATTTTTATAAAATTCCTCATCATCTGCCTAGCCTTTTTCCTATTGGGGTCGGCTTCCAGTCAAACCGGATTCAGGTGAATACCAGTATTTTACGTGGAGCGGCTGCCTACCAGACCTCCACAACCCATTAACTGGGTAGCACGGTAGTTCTTGGCAAGACTGGTGTCAGATTTACTGGCTTCTGACAATCCGTAATGACTGCCAAAAATCTACAAATGACAGCCGGGACCAACGGCTTAACGTGTTTCCCGAAGCACGGAGGAAACTCGGCATGTGAAGATGGTCACCCATCCACAGACCAACCTTGGCAAGCGTTGCTTAACCTTGAAGATCAACCCGTGTGGATGTAATTATTTAGCCATGAGCTCTATAATCTCTATACAATTCCTGTGGGCCCAATAAAAAAAACATCCGAAGTGAAAAGCTCCTCCTTTTTTTTGAAGTCGATATTAATAAGAATATAATATACTATATACTTTGGTTTTTGCAAGATATGACACTAAGATGCAACTCTTAACCCTGTGTTCTAAGGACCTACAAAAAGTCTTTGACATACAAAAAATCTTTTCTCAACATCACTCAATGATAGCTGTCAGAAATCCCCATGACGCGAAATATGACAACGAATGACAATGAGTGTCATGTATGTCATGTATAAGTGTGCAATAGTGTCAGCTATTCTAGAAAGGCTTTATTCATAAAAACGTTATAACAATAATATCTATAGCTAAAATACGGATAAGCATATTCTTTATTCAACATTTTCTTTGGCGAATTTGAATAATAATCTCTTAAACAGTATTTTAACTAAGACATGTTTAATATTTTTTTTATGAATAAGGGGGTTAGTTTATAACTATTTTAATATTTTAATTTTCACGGTCCAATTAAATCTATACTTTTTTATTTTAATATCTGTACTAATATAATAAAGCTGAAGTGCTTGTTTGTTTGAACGCGCTAATCTCTGGAACTACCTGTCGGATTTGGAAAATTATTTTTGTATATGATAGCCATGAGGAATGCTATAGGCTATACGGGAAAGGAAACAAAATACGGGAACGGGAAAAAACGGGATATGCGCATACGAAGTCGTCAAAAGCCAATTAAAAATAAAATTCAAACTCCGCAGACGGTAATAAGGGCATAAAAAACCAGCCAAATGCAAGTCTGACTGAGTCTTCCAAACCATTCATATTTTTTTTTAAATGTCATTATAATATCACAGACTCGCAGAAAGCATTTTATTAAAAATTATGATCACACGGTAAGTTTTAAAAACTTTCTTCTCTAATTTATCCCCCAAAATTGTTCTCATTCTCAAAATATTCGTATTTCTGACCCAATAAATCTGTTTTAAAATTTTAACTGAATCGCTCCAGAAGAAGGGAAAATCGGCTGTGACAGACGGACAGACAGACACACGAGTGATCCCATAAAGTCAAGAAGCAATCGTAACTTTTAGTTCTATAGTTAGCTGAATTTGGCCCAGTATAGTCCATGCCCACTCTCCCGTCAAATGAATGGAGAAAGAGAATTGGCACCGACGAAGGAAAATTATACTTGTTTAAAAGCTGCCGTCTGGAATGTCCGCAATTCCGAATCCAACCTAGCTTTGCTGTGTGTGTGGAAGTATCATTAGTCAAGTATATTTACTTATATGTTTCGAATTTGCAACGCTAGATGGCACAGTCTTCTTCGTGCACGTTCCCCTAAACAGAGCGTGCAGGAACTGCACAGGTGGCAGCACAGAAGTGTCATTGTCAAGTATATTTACTTACAAGTTTCGAATTTGCAACGCTAGATGACATAGTCTACTTCATGCACAGTCCCCTAAACAGAGCGTGCAGGAACTACAGGTGGCAGCACAGAAGTGTCATTGTCAAGTATATTTACTTACAAGTTTCGAATTTGCAATGCTAGATGACATAGTCTACTTCATGCACAGTCCCCTAAACATAGCGTGCAGGAACTACAGGTGGCAGCACAGAAGTGTCATTGTCAAAAAAGTTTCGAATTTTCAACGCTAGATGGCACAGTCTTCTTCGTGCACGTTCTCCTAAACAGAGCGTGCAGGAACTACAGGTGGCAGCACAGAAGTGTCATTGTCAAAAAAGTTTCGAATTTTCAACGCTAGATGGCACAGTCTTCTTCGTGCACGTTCTCCTAAACAGAGCGTGCAGGAACTACAGGTGGCAGCACAGAAGTGTCATTGTCAAAAAAGTTTCGAATTTGCAGCACTAGATGGCATAGTCACCGCCGTGCACGTTCCCTATGGTCGTTTTCATCCCGAGTTGTGATGAAAACGACCATAGGAAACGTCTTGCATTCGACAGACGTAACTAGCCAACTCCCATTTTTACATTCGTGTTTTATGTTTCCATAATTACAAATGCCTAATCATTATTTTCACAGCCGAACCCGTCGAAAAGATCATGAACGACGCTTGGAAGGAACTGATCTTGGATCTCGGCCAACCTATCATGAAGGAGTCAATGACAACTTTAGCCAGTACCATCGACAAGGTGTTCAAAGCGATACCTGCAGAAGAATTGGAAATAGCGTAATATGGAATTGTTATTAGGTAGTATGGTCATTTAATACAAGAGGAAACTGAAAAAGTTGTTTTTTTAGCGTTCGTACCACAAGGGTAACCAACGGAACCCAGTAGGGTTACCCGATAGGGGTAGCGGAGGCTTCCACTGTCCGTCCGTCTGTATGTCAGCGGGCTGTATCTCAAGAACCGTAATAGGTAGACAGTTGCAATTTTTGAAGTGTATAATTCTATTGCCGCTATAACAACAGCTAAAAACAATAATTAATTCATATTTAAGGGGACGAAACCAAAAAACCCATACAAGAAACGTGTTTTTTTTTCGGTTTATGGTACGGAATCCTTCGTGTGTGTTTTTTATGTACTTCCGTGAAGTAGTACTCCATCCATACCGTACTGTATTTTTTTTTTAAATGCACTCGTAAAAAGCTCTGTACAAACGCGGACATAATACATACACTACCGGTCGATTCTAGAAAGAAACTTATACGTGTATTGAAAAATTAGGTAAAGTAAGCTGTCCAGAAGTAGTGACGTTCACTCCATCTGATTTTTTTTCCAGTCATCCTATCTTAATGGCACACTTTTCTTAGTCTACAAACTTTTTTTATGAGAAATCATCAAATGACTCCTCCTGCTCTGGGCGGAGCGAAAAGGAGTGCCAAACTCTTTACTGACTATAACTACCCGAGTTCAAATGCCCTTTGCGTTCCAGGGCCACGGTAACTCGTTCGATCAAGCCCGTCCCTAGCTGTCCTCCCCCCAGCGACGTCCTAATCCGAGGCCCGTACCCCATAGGGGGTGCCCTTAGCGTGTAGTCCCTTAGTTTGTAAGTTTTAATAAGCCCTGGCTGGAGGCTTTAATATTTACATTAAGGTTACCACAAGCAAGCCGGGTTGAACTGCGAGAAAAAAAAAGGTAAGTAACTCTTTCGAACAAATTTCGCAACTCTGGCAGGCAACAGTCTACACATTACTACTAAGATTTCAGGGTGAAATGTCCACAGAATCGTCCAAAATGCGGAAATTGATGCAAAGGATTGACAGCTCACTTCACGTAAGTTATCAAAGTTATATTGTTAGAGAATAGCACACTTCATGTAGTTTTAATAATATGGTGAAAGTCTTATTTCTATATTCTACACCATTTATATCTTAAAAAACGGCTAGACCGATTTTAAAATCTTTAGTTTAAGTATTGTATTTGTTTTTGCCAATAACTATTAACACATTCGAAAAAAATAAAGAAAAAGAAAATATGTCCAAAAATCATTTTCGAATGCAACGCTATTTCTGATACATGACAAAAACAATACACAGCAAAAATGTACTCTGAGGCGGTACAAAGTTCGCCGGGACCACTAGTTATTGATAAATAAAATGATCACTCTGCTACGGAGCACAGATCTCTCCAATATACAACTTCTCGTTTAGTGTTAAAACTACCTAATATAAGCAACCTTCTTAATAAAATTGTTGAATCATACACGAGCTCTCAAGTGACATGTACACAATTACTTGAACAAACATTTTAATTTTTTGTTAGAATTGCTACACCACTATCATTTATATAGATACTATATGTAATAACTACTACATTTTTATACTATACTGGTACTATATGTACTATATGTAGTAATGAATTTTTTGGGTCCTCATATTAGGAAAACGTCATAACGTATCCTTAATATGAGGACCCAAAAAATCCATTACTCGTTCTAGAATTTCCATTACATTCTATTCATAGATTTTGTCATTGAACGTCAATGTTCTATAATTATTCTGTCTTCATTTATGCAAGTTCGTCGACCATAAACAATAAAACAAAAAATAATACATTATTTTAGGTATATTTAATTAACATATTTCATGGTTCGTAAATACATTCCAAATCCGCTAATAGACATTAAATTCTGGACTTAGAACTCTTTACGAGTATCTCCCTCTAGATATGCAAGATATAGAACCTTTTTTCGTGAATATCCTGAAGAATACTCTTTCTTGTGAGACGATTGACTCTTCCCAGCTTCGCCAAATTAAGTAACATTATGGCCCATATCAGCATACACAGGCTTATACCTATTACCATATGATAACTTTAAATATTTAAATCTGAATAAAGAATCTGCTGATTCGCATTTAAACTACTCACGTGGTTCCAAAAGCATTGATGTATATGGCACTAAGTAATATGTTGATGATTCAAAAGATACTTGAACTGACTTATCTGATGACTTACAAGATGTCGAAATTTCGACCGCTCAAAAAAAAATTTAAAAGGTGCAGAATGGTCTGCCTCATAGGTACAATCCCAGCATATCAAGCTACAACAATCTATCAAATTTCTTTAAAAGATTTTCAACTTTATCGCTAAAGCATTAGATTCAAGATTGAATGGAAAAAAATGACAGTTTTGGGTAGCTTGATGTGCTGGCATCCGTACAACGAACGAAAACACACACACACACACACCATGACACACTTCGAATAGTGAGTGCAAGCGCACTTAGGACTCACTTCTTACAATCAAAATGTATGGATAACATTCCCATAATATTTCGATAGACATGGAAAAAATAATGAATTGATCGACAACTTTAGATGGTAATAAAATATCCAAAATCATCATATCCATACAATCCTCAAGTTTCTAAACAGAATTTACGAAGCCTCCTTTTAAGCTCGGCGTAGTACGGTGTCACAAATTACAGCCCTAATCCATAGAGCCGGCAATGGCTTCTATTAGACACAACTTAAGCCTCCCCGGAGACCGCTGCCGCACGCAATGGTCTTGTGTAGTCTGCCATAATAAATGACAATGATGTTTACTGCGACTATTATGGCTGAACAGGCTGTTAGTGTGTGTTTGATTGGGCATCTCTCTTAAAAATTGAAATAATTACTATGAGCTTGCAGGCTGCAACAACAGTAGTGCTATTTTGTAACATGTTTACACCGTGAAACTTAGGTGAAGTGACTATGAGGTGAGCTGTCAATTTATCTAATCAAGGTAGGATGACCGTTTCTCTGCACTTAAGTTTTCACGTTGAAATATTTACAGAATGGAACGAAATTTCACCGCGACCTTGGAACGCATGGGATTTTTTTTGCATTAGGAGGAACACGGATGGGTTTTAGTCAGTAAAAGTCTGACACTCCCTTCAGGAGTCATTTGATGATTTCCAATCCTTTAAAAAAAGGACCACCGGATGACATTTTCATTCACCTTGAGACAGTAGTCAGCAAATCTCATTGAAGAAGTGGTATTGCTAGATCCAGCGACAAGCCAGGTTTTAAAAATTGCTGTACTGTGCTTTGTCAGGATCCTCCTAAAACCTACTGCCTCCACGAGACTCAAATATTTATTCATTGAACACAATGCACACCAAAATGTACAGAAGTGGAGTTAATGACATCCATAGCATAGGCATTTTCTACCAGTCAACCTTCGGGTGATGCAGAGACAAACACGCGTACGTAAATATCAAGCGAAAAAACGTCCGTCCGTTGTTAAATGCAGGCCTCGCCCAATGATTGATTCTGTGTTCATATAGTAATCGTAAACAATTTTTCTGATAAAAGTTAAAACAGGTTCATCATGGATCTCCTCATGAAATCTTCCTTTTTTTATTTACGAGACGAAACACACAACTCACGTAACAAGAGAACCTTTCACAATAAGCTCTGCAGTGTCGGACAAGCCGTAAATATTCAAGAGTGACGTAATGCTCCTACAAGCCCCGATTTTAGTCTAACTAGCAACAGGACTGAGTCATACCGATCGTTCGTACTTCGAACACGAGCTGCGCTAGCCGTAAATGTTCAAAATACGACGTGCAGCAGGCCAGTATGGAGTCGAGTGACGACCGTAACGGCCGAAATCGACATGTATGCAAGACACTTTATGCCTAGCCGGCCGATACATTTCAGGATTGGGCTGCAAATGTCTAGCGTATGGAAATTTAGGCTGGTTTAGTAGCGAGAAAGCTGTTTATGAGTTAGAGTTTAAGTATAGTGCTGGAAAGATTGTATCTGATTTATTTTTGCAGACTTTGACTGTTTAAGGTCGCAAATCGTATTTTTATCAACATATAACCTGACACTGACCTGCAAACTGCAAAAAACGTATGAAAATTTGAATTTCGCGGACTACCCTGGCGCTTTCACCTTAAGAGATTATGCGAAATGGAAATATACAAAAAAAGCCCACTAAAACGATACTGAAAAGAACTTCATTCTCCATTAGATAACATTTAGCCCACTCTATTTTAAAACCGTTTATTTTGAAAATGCATGTCCTATTTTAAATTTACATACACGCGACGCCTTGCTATCAGTCAAAGGTTTTATCTACGACGGGAAGCAAAAAAATAAAAAAAAACTGCAAAGAACCTAATTTCAGTAAATTGAGAAGTCACGAACGTTACTGAAGTAATTAATTGTTAAGATAAAGTAAATAACAGGTGCAATCTAGTTCTACTGTGGCACAAAGCCAAACGCGGAGGCTCTGCGAACAAATAGAATTCCACAAGTTTTAATTTTGGTACATACCAGACAACATTGTTAAACCAACTAGGGTAGGTATGCACTAATCTCTAGAATCTAAAGATTAGTAGGTAAGATGAAGAATCAGCATTATCTTGAGCTTAGACAATGTTGTTTCTGCATCTTAGCGACTTAATTTCCCTACAAAGTTGCACCCCATGAAAATTGCTGCCGCTGCCTGTGGACAATTCTTTCCAGTCAAACCGGATTCAGCTGAATACTAATATTTTACGTGGAGCGGCTGCCTACCGGACCTCCACAACCCATTATCCTGGGTAACACGGTACTCCTTGGGAAGACTGGTGTCAGATTTACTGGCTTCTGACAATCCGTAACGACTGCCAAAGATCTACTAATGACTGCCGGGACCAACGGCTTAACGTGCTTTCCGGTAAGTTAAGATGGTCACCCATCCACAGACCAACCTTGGCAAGCGTTGCTTAACCTTGATCGACCCGTGCGGCTGATATTCTTTGGCCACGAGCTCCGCCCCTAGAATATTTATTATAGAATATTTATTTTTAAAGGTTCATTAAAAAACCAGCGTCAGACAGCATAAGTCTGTATGTCATATCGCTGAAATGGACCTTTTTAGTGCAGCCGTGAGACGCACACTTAGTTTTTGACAGAACTACCTTTTTCTTGTTTTTTTTTACCGTGCGTGTTTCATGTAGGTACCTGCGCTAAATAAATTTTATTCTTCCATTCTTTAATATTTTTTGTGTGAAAGATGTTATACTAGAGAATACTTTCATTTTGTATGCAGCTGAGCAGTGGAATTCCTTGTCAGAGTGTTTGTTTCATAGAAATATAATATCTATGGTTTGTTTCCTAATAGATTCAACTTGGGGTTCTTTCAATAGAAAATCAAGAGTGAACAGGTTACTTCTAGGCAAGCGTTCTGCATCGTCCACATAATCGCTTTCCTAAGGTAAGATTAATATAAAAAACCGGCCAAGTGCAAGTCGGACTCGCGCACAAGGGGTTCCATCGTACAAGATTTAATCATTATTTGATTTTATCATTTGTTGTTATAGCGGCAACAACTGTGAAAACTGTCTACCTGCTAAGGTTCATGAGATACGCCCGCTGATAGACAGACGGACAGCGGAGGCTCAGTAATAGGGTCCCGTTGGCCTTTGAAAACGGAGCCGGATGAAAGTAAATACCTAAACTGTAAGATGGCGAAAAGAACAAAAGCGCTGTATTGGCCTCAAATATTTTTTAATAAGACCAAGAGGGTGGTGAAGATAACAACACACGTTTACAACCCTATTACCGACTAGAAATAAAGTTAAAATGCTTGAAGTGTCTATTTTTCTAATATTAACTTGTTTAAGCTTTATGTACAGTACTGAATTTATAATGTAAAACAATTACAAATCAACGGCTGGAAATTGGGTACTTTTTATCCCGGTACAAAGTTCCCGTGGAATAATTATCGACTCTCACGCAAAAATTTGTTCTTTAATATTATGAATGTGGTCAAGGTGGTCAATGATACAGCAACAAATAGTTTGTTTTGCCTTTTATTCCCAAAGGCCAGGTTAAGTATTTGACCGGTGTGAATGCCCTGTTCTATACGGCCACGTAACTCCTAAGCAGATAAACCGATTTCAATAAATAAAACACCATATTTTTTTAAATATTTGTACGAGTGTCACATTAAAAAATTATAAAAAGATTGGTATAAAAAAAGGTTTCAAGAAAATTGGAAACCAATTTCATTTCTATAGATTTTATTGCAATTGGTCCCGCTTTCTTCTTTCTTTTTTTGGGTTTATGTATCTCCCAGCCAATTTGCTCCGAATCTTATAACGTAAATATATATATTGTTAATATGGGGAAGTGACCCCATATTAACAATATATTTATTTACGTTATTGGGAGCAAATTGGAAAATTTAAAAATAAAGTTTTTCAATTTGTGCCGTGCAACATATCAAATGGTAGAGCTTTTTAATTGTGAGATAACGTAAATAAATACATTTTGAATATGGGGTCACTTATTGGAAAAAAATGAGAAGATTTAATAATAAAGTGTTTCAATCTGTGTCGTGCGACATATAAAATAAGCTTTTTTATTGTGAGAGTCAATTTTTTTTTATTTTCATCAGATTTAAAATGTTTAATTTTGAAGTTATTCAAGATAATACTTGATTGTCCATTCGTCTCCTTCCCCCATTAATCTCCGAAACAATTGAGACAAAAAAATAAAAAAAATACAAATAATGATTATAGGAAAGTCTATAAAAGTATATGGTTTCAAAGTGACACGTTAAAAAATATGATTGCACTTCAAAATGTTGCAATAAAATACCTCCCCATTTATTGGAACTAAATGGGACAATATTTAAACCTTGTATTAAACGCACACAAAGCAGGCAAGCATATTATAAGTTGGGGGATTACATTGAAGATAAAAATGCTTGGCTCAATGCTGGTCCTGCTCCACAGCCACTAGGGCGCACAAACTAATCTGTTAGCATTTGGAATCATTGTTGGACCGGCTGAAGATTGTAAGAACACAATATTTTCATTGTATAGACTAAATTTATTTAGCATTGTATAATTTTATGCATTAACAGCACATGTGTGAGCACTGTGTACAGTGTGTCTTAAACTACAACTATCCGTTTTGGGTATCTTTGACTCGAATGTACCCTGGGTTGGGAGTGCCATGCTCACTCAAAAGTCTGGCTGATGGTGGTGCATGCGTTGGATCATTTGGCTCCCTTCAAAATGATTGAGCCGAATGGTGCTAGCGCATGCATCATGTTCGTGAACGGGCGCCGTCAGCTAGGACTGGCTGCCACGGTTTATTTTAATTGTTTCTTTTTAAACCCCGGCGCAAAAACGACGGGGTGTTATAAGTTTGACGTGTGTGTGTGTGTTTACTCCGGACGCTTTTATCCTGCGCGTCTTTTACATCGTTCTGACATATGTATATGTATAATTTCAACAGGAATGATGTAACCATAACTTTAAAAAAAAAAATATTTTAAAAGAGTATCCGTGAAGCTTCTTGCACGTTCGAACGTGCAAATAGCTTCATATTTTTGACCGACCGACCTTGACAATTCAAAAGTGCTTGTAAATGGTCTAATTGAAATAAATGCTTTGAGTTTAATGGTTTTTTATTGTAGAAAAACAACCACATGTGCCTCAACTAAATTCATGGTTTTATTACGTACGGGTCAGCAACACCGTCAGTACACCTGTTTTCAAAGGTTAGAAACGTGAATCATTACAAATAGTATGTATGTCTCCAGACGATGTTGAGCTATGCTAATAGTATGCTTTTTTTGTAAATATTGACGCACGTACTTTTTGTATATTTACTTTCTGTCTTTTTCTTTTATTTATTGATCTTCTTGACTTTGACTAAGTGTGGCCAGCTACATAATGTGCACTTGAATGAAGGTTCAAAGTTTTTAAACATTGTATGATGTCACATGATATAATGTAATGATATTTTCGCGCTGTCGCAATTTAAATTTAAAAGCATGGTTTTACCATTTCTTGCAAGTCGCCCATAGGACGGACGCTCTTGTCATCTGCTTCCTTCGATTCTTCCGTATATAGTGTTTTTCTTCTAAATGTATACATATATATATTTTTTATTCTTTTCATTTAACATACGTTCGTTATCTATCATACTCCGATGTCACTTCGTGGACAATGGTATGGGTTATACGTTTTTTCGACTGTAATATAACTACCTTTTGTAAATACTGGAATGTATAACTGTTTTTTGTGCCAAATAAATAAAATAAAATAAATTTATGTCTTCTTTGGAGGCAGGCAAAAAAGTACTGTCATCCAGTTACCACGAATCCGACTTAGTATTATAAACGCGAAAGTTGAGGATGGGATGGGTGGATGTTTGTTACTTCCCAAGCACAAAAAAAATGTGAAGATTTTGATGAAACTTTACAGTAAATGATAAATGATATTTATTCTTTTACATGTCATTTTTTTTTTGTTATAATAATCTAGATGTGGCCGGTGTTCCTAGCTGACTACCCTAGGAAGAAATACCGAAACAAACTCAGAGGTCAGTCTTTTTTGAAGTTCAAATAATGGTCAAAACATTTGAATACCATGTAGGTTCACGTAAAATAGCCTGGTGACATAGCTTATGAATACATAGGCTGTAAATAACGATATAGTCTAATATTATCAAGTACTAATTCTATATGTGCAGGGAAATATTCCCTGCATGTGACTATTGGACTCTTACAAACTGGGTAAAATCCTTGAAGAAATAGGACCTACAATCATGGAAAGTGCTTACCCAAACGTAGCTTTTGATTGATTGACCTGATGACATGACGTCTCCATCATTCACCAATCTATCAGTAAGAAAGTTATTTATTATTTATTTATTCTATACTTTATTGTACACCTCATAATAAGAACAGGACAATCAAACATAAAATAAGTGTACAATGGGCGGTCTTATCGCACAAGGCAATCTCTTCCAGACAACCTTTGGATGGATTGAACGAAGGGAGATAGATTTAGGGCTGTCAGTGTACAAACGTTTTAAACAATACTAATTAGATATAATAATATAAAATACATAAATACAATACCAATTTATATAGTAATAAATTTCAAATATATAATTGAGACAGGAGCGGAAAAATTAAAGTGAAAGGTAATGCTCCTTCACCGTTCTTTTAAACGGTGGTTGCGTTTGGGCACGCCTCACTTCTATGGGTAATGCATTCCACAAACGAGCTGCTTGTATGCTGAAAGATTTGTCAAAGAAGGAAGTGGAATGCATACGAATACTTAGTTTTAGATTCTCCGATGATCTCAAAGACCTAGAATGTGTGTCACAGAGGAACTGAAAGCGTTCTTTAAGATAGAAAGGAGTAGAAGGATTAAAGAGTACATTATAAAGTAGAGAAAGTATGTGGGCATTCCGACGAAGGCGAATAGGAAGCCATTTGAGCTTAGTACGAAATTCAGATACGTGGTCATACTTGCGCAAGCCAAATATAAACCTGATACAGAGATTTTGAAGTTACCTTATATTTTGTAGAAATGTAATGCTGAACATAACTGAGGTAATCTAAGGAGTGGAGTTGTAGAGTTTCTTGCACGTTCTTCTCCATAGAGATCTACGCTTTGGAATGTGCAAATAGCTTCATGTTTTTGACGGACTGACTTTGACAATTCAAAAGTACCTGATAATGGTTTATTTGAAATAAATGCTTTGAGTTTGAGTTTCAAGGATAAACTTGTAACTATTGTTGCACAAATATTATTTGTCTTAAACTTCAAGAAGTTGGAAAACATAATTATATTATTATAATACATAGTTATATTATAATGTGACATAATTAAACTCACATATTCATGAGCTAATTTAAATTAATGGCTCGTTAACAACAATGAGGCCTATGTTCCGCAAATGAACACAATCAAAGAAACTGAGAATTTTAAGTTAAAAAAAGGTTATATATTTAAAGTGATCCGTACTAATATTATAAATGCGAAAGTTACTCTGTCCGTGTGTTCGTTATCTGCTGAAAACTGAACAGATTCAGATGAAACTTGGCACACGAGTCGACCAAATCCTGGAAAAAGGCATTTTCTTATATCTTTTTATCGAGGAACTCGTGGCTAAATAATAACAGCCGCACGGGTCGATCTTCAAGGTTAAGCAACGCTCACCGAGGTTAGTCTGTGGATGGGTGACCATCTTAACATACCGAGACTCTTCCGTGCCTCGAAAAGCACGCTAAGCCGTTGGTCCCGACTGTCATTTGTAGATCTTTAGCAGTCGTTACAGGTAATCAGAAGCCAGAAAATCTGATACCAGTCTTGTCTTGCTTGTATGCAGCTGAATCCGGATGGTCTGGAAGCCGACTCTAATATAGTTGGGAAAAGGCTAGGCAGATGATGATGATCTTGTTTATTCCAGGAGTATGTTGCCTTGGAATAATTTTCGAGTTTCACAGGGCGAAGTAATTATTTGAAAGAGGTAAAATTGCGTGGTTGTTCATGTTCACATCAGGTTACCTGAGGAAGTTCTGATCCGATTACGAAAATTCTTTCACTGGCAGAAAGCTACACTTGCTATCGCTAAGTATCATTGACAATATTATCCTGTGCCAGCTATCCTCATCATCATCATCATATCAGCCGAAAGACGTCCACTGCTGGACATAGGCCTCCAGAACTTTTCGGCCTCATCGACCATCTGTTCTGCGAGCAATGTGCCCTGCCCACTGCCACTTCAGTTAGACAATCTTTCGGGCTATGTCGGTAACGTTGGTTCTCTTGCGGATATCCTCAGCCTTCCTACAGAAAAAAAAACACGTTTTTTTAAGGATGGAAGTGGACACTACAGGCTCATAATTATAATAATAATTGGAAATCATCAAATGACTTTTTCCACTCTGGGCGGAGCGGAAGGGCGTGTCAGACACTTACTGTCCAAAACCCATCCGTGTTCTTTCTAAAGCCCTTTTGCGCTCCAGGGCCGTGGTGAATCTTTACAGCAAATTCCGCAACCCTGGCAGACTCTGGCCCTAGCGGGCCCCGTCTCCTATGCTGACATCTCTTTTGAGGCGCGCTTGGAATACAAAGCACCATCAACCCGGGCCTGGTTATGACCGGACAGCGAGCCACCCAACAACACACCGAAGCATATATTTTGGGAGCGAAGCTGCGGAAAAGAGCTAGTTCTAAAACAATAAACTGAATAGACTGCTAACAAAGCAAGGTTAGAAGCTTTTAAAACAAAAAAAAATATTAGGACGCAACCCGTATGACCGACACAACACTATAAATTGAGTCGCTTCTTGAAGATCATCATCAGTCTTGTCCTCACAGCACAATAAGAGGAGCTTACTAATAATATAGAATTAGTCATTATTACAAAAATGTTGTCTCAGTGTTTGTTCTTGTGTTTCTGCTTCGTCGTTGGCTCTTATAGCCACGCTACGGACAATTTGGGTAAGATATTTTAGTTATCTAAACACCATGCTTTCAGGGGCTAATTCCCATGTTATTTATTTCAAATAGTTGGAGAATTTCAAAGATTTCGCCCACATTTGTTTTGCATTTAAAAATAATTTATTCATATTTTCTTGACGAAAAAATGGTAGTGATATTTTTTTCGTTTTTGTTTTGAATGGAACGTGCTTAAAACCGCATTTTCAAGCCAACATTTATTTTAGACGGGCTTGAAAAATAACCACCATTTAACCTTTTGAACGCCAGAGCATAAACGCATCGGCGTGCCCCCGGCAAGCTACAAATTTGCCTTACTTTTTGTCACATATTTGTGACGTTTGGCATACCGGGTACGCGCTTGCTTGTCATGTATACGTGACAATGGCATTCAAAAGGTTAAAAATAATAGCCATAGGGGCAAATCTCATATTATTAAGCAACGTTCACATTCGCACCGCTAGTCGCAAACGATAAAAAACTCTAAATTCCCTACTTTTTTTAAATTGATGGTCGCTGAGATAATATTAAGAATTGAATTTATAACGCTTTTTATTTAGAAAATTGACCTTCATGGATATTATCTAAAAACTAGGTAAAAAACATGTCACATTTTTTTAATTTCATTTTTTTCTGTCCTCTTCAGTACCATTCATTGAGAAGTGTGTATGGAATGACCAGGCTTGCTTAGTGGCATCCACGAACAAGGCTTTACCTTACTTCGCCAAAGGTTTGCCTGAATTCGGATTAGAACCCATGGATCCCCTGAAAATGAACAAAGTCACTTTAGCAGAGGGAGAATTAAAAGTCGTGTTTACGAAAATGGATGTAACTGGAACCAGCAAGTGCAATGTATTAAAAGTAAAGTAAGTATCTGTTTGTTCGACTAGACTTAAATAATAGCATATAAGCAAATAAGGAATTTATAAAGTATTTGAACAAATAGACAAATACATTGTCAAATTTACTCTTTATTACACCGTACATACAACAAGGTATAAAAAATAATAGGTTGGAGTGTAGGATGCATATCGATGCCAGAAGTATCAATTAACGTAAGGGACATTTTAGCATTTGTGGTAAATGCCATTTAATACCAATTGTTGTAAGGTACATTTTGGGTAAATGTTCTTAAGTTACTGATACTTCCGGAATCGAAATGGTGAGAATCTACCAATTCCAACCACAGTTATTTTATATTTTGCTTAGAATTTTGTACCTATGCCGAATTGTACTGCTTCAATGTGTATGTTAACTTCATTATTTACTTAAATGTTATTTTTGAGATCGACCAACTCTTCGCTGGAGTGAAGCTCACTCCATCATTTAGGGTCTCCTCGTCATTTTTCGCCGGACATGTCTGTACTGAGTCGTCGAGACATCTACGTATGCTAATATTAGGGGCTCTAGACAAAGTGAAAGAACTATTTAGTTAGTTAGGTTTTAGTATACGTGATATTTGAGAAGTACGTGTCAATCTCATACAATTTTTTAGTTTTCGACAACCATTTTCGCTGATAGGATATAATTTTGACAGTTTAAAGGCTTATTAACTAAATGTTTTGTTTTCACAGGCGTGACATAAAGAAAAACTCATTAAAGATTGTGGCCGAGTGTCCAATTGACGTGATTGGTCACTACGATGCTTCTGGAAAACTGTTGTTTGTACCAATCGAAGGAAATGGCGCATTCCGTGTGAACTGTAGTAAGTATTTTACTCAATTAATTTAGTGAAGCTACGAGTATACAAAACTATAATAGCCAAACAGACAAACAACCAATTTCGCATATTGGGTTTAAAGATTCTTTATTTTATTCTTAAAGAACATACATTGTTTACTTAGCGAATAAATAGCTCTGGGCCTAGACCGGTATTGCTGGAAGCCATAACGAGGGCTTTGCCCAACAGTGGAATGAAACAAGTCAGCAACTAGATAAATGGAAATGGGATAAAATTGTGGCCAGGAGCATGCTACTACCCGCATGCGGAACTGATCCGCATGCGGGCAGATATCCACAAGACAAGAAAAAGGCCCTATAAACCCACAATTTCACCTCACCGTCTATATTTAATTTAAAAAGATTACAGGAAATTAATGGTAATTTTTTTTACAGAACTCATCCGCATCGAAGTTTTAGTTGACTTAAATGCAGTCGCTGGTCCAGACGGTGTAAGTTACTGGAAGATTGGCAAAGCTAGCCACTCATACGAAGCTAAAGAGAAGTGCACGTTCGATTTCAAGAATTTGTTTAATGGAGACAAGGAAAAGGGTAAGATTATGGACAAATTAAATTAAAGTCTCGTAACATATTGAAGGTCGTAATTGCTTGTGTCTCTCTCATGCTAGGTCTACTGGTTAACTTCGCGGGTAGCCGAAGTTGTCCAACGGTCATGTATAAACACCTTTGATATCAATCCAGAATTTGAATAATTATCATTTTTTGACAACAATCTCTATGCAAGACCAAACAAGGTTTAAATTCATTTGAAATCCAGATTTTTTTAGGGTGAATTGTAAAACAAATGGTTGCTTGAATATCAACAAATAATACATTAAGCTAAAATCGATACTTGAGTTGGTGACGATAAATTCAAATAGACATGGGATTAAAACATAACTTTCGAAATTTGGATGCACTGAAGGTACTCCTCTGCCTAAACCTTCGAGGAAGCTAGCATGTTGTAATGTGTGTATCTACAGCGGGAACCAGCACTGTGTCTAACCTACTATCAGCTGATTTGTTAGGTTTCCGAACCTCTGTATGAAAAAACGGAACCCTTATAGGATCACTCGGTTGTCTGTCTGTTCGTCTGTCACGGCCGATTTTCTCCGAATCTACTGGACCGATTCAGTTGAAATTTTGTATAAGTACATATAATCTTCTGTGGCCCAAACACGGAAGCGTAACAAAATTAATACTTCTTGAAAATGGGGGCACTTTTTGGGAGGCAAACTAGAATGGAAACAAAAAGTTTTTCTAACTCAAATGGAGTCCCCATTTGAGTTAGAAAAACTTTTTGTTTCCATTTCCCCATTCCAATGGGGGGTCTCAAATGTATTTTTTTATCATTTTAAAATGTTCCATTCCGAAGTTAATAAAGAAAATAGATGAAGATTAACCCAAAAGGTTGACTGGTAGAGAATGCCTTGATGCTTTAAGTCCGCACATGTACCACATACAGTTTAAATAAATAAATAAGATTGACAATTCCCGCCCCCTTATCTCCAAAACTGCTGAGCCTAAAATTTTGAATAAAAAATACAGATGAATGTTTGGTTTTCCAATAATAGGTAAAGACCTACTTTACCTATTATTGGAAAACCAAAAAAATCTATGATTTTAAAGTAACATTAAAAAAATATTATTTGTTCGGAACCCTTTGCACGCGAGTTCGACTCGCACTAGACCATATTTTTTTTATATTTAACTAGCTTTTGCCCACGACTTTGTACGCTCATATCTCGTTTTTTCCGCTTTGGTAAGAATTTCGGGAAATCCTGCCCTGTGTAGAGAACCGCATGCCAAATTTCAGCTTTCTACGACCGAGTAGTTTCGGCTGTGCGTTGACTGTCAGTGGCTCAGTCACCAGTTGCGGAAGTTTTATATGGATGCATTTAAAACTCTTCCGGGTAATAATATAATAAGGCCAAAGTTGCCTTAGGTACTTACCAACTTAGAAAAAAAAAATACATTTCAAGCAGTTTGAAGCAGTTGGTGGCATTTATTTGACATTTATCAGCCAGCTTTAAAAGTGTTGTTTTTTCTGTTTAGTCGTTTTTTGAGGTCGGGTTTTTGATAAAACTCGTTTATTTTTTTATATACCGTGTTTATTTGTCAGCTTACCTTAAATATGACCACACACTTCTGAAAAACCTTTTATAGTATTAGTGGGATAGGAAAGTTACTTGACTAACCAAATTTCTTTTTTTCCAGCTCAACCTATATTGGATGTCTTCGATGCGGCTTGGAAAGAAATTATGGAATCAATTGGCAAACCCATTGTGGATAAGGTGATCGATGAAATAGTCGACCATGTGCAAACTTTCTGCTCCAAAGTACCTGCCAATCAACTTGAAAAACAATGAAAAGATCTTGCCTTCGCCTTATTTGAATGTTTAATAAACATCGTCATAAGATTGTTTACTTTTTAATGCTGAATTGTTTAACATCATTGTCTATAGACCCGTTATCAAGTAGTTTTTTTTATAGATTTATGAATTAAATAAAACATGAATTATAATTTATTTTTATTTCGAAACTGTGTTAATTATTATGGCACTTTTGTAAACAAACACATTCGCTTGTTCATTTTATTTTAAAAAATCTTCTCAGCTTCCCCCGATGTTAACTAAAATAAAATAACTTAACTACCAAAACAATTAATCACTTAACGTTCCAGACAACACCACGTTTTTATTAGTATTTGAGAATTTAATTAATAGTAAAGCGGACAACTGAACGAGCTGGTGTATTAATTAAACAATTCTATAAGTAGCCAGTTATAAACGTAATATTTATTTATACAGTAAACACAGTAGGTGGTGCAGTAGCCATAAATGCATCATTAATATTTTATCGTTAAAAATATTTACGATTATTTAATTAAGCCGTATGTAAAGGTAATTAAAAGCTTACAATTTACTCAACTGCATGTCTACTAAATGTTGTTTAACTTCAAGATTTTATAAGCAATCTGTTAGTACTTTTTAGGGTTTCTTACATCCGAATCAAAAACGGAGCCCTTATAGGACTCACTAGTGGTTCTGTATGTTATTCTGTCACAACAAATTTGCTGAAAATCTAGTGGACCGATCCACTTGAAATTTGTACACATTATGGACTTCTATTACCCAAATACGGACGCGAAACGTTACCAAATAAATTTTGAGAAAGTAATGGGGAAAAAATAAAAATAAAGTTTGACATATAGAAACAAATAAAAAGTATTTAATTGCCACAAAACGACATACCTACATACATAAGTTTATTTCGCTTAAACTAAACCCTAAACGAATCAAATGAAAGGGCTCACGTTCATCATAGGAAACAATCAAAATTTAAAATTCAAATTATTTTATTTCACATAGTTCGTTCGTTACTTATAAATCGACAAAAGCTAATGCATGGTTCGAATTTGTAGTTTCCTAACGAGAAGAACCAGCAGGCACTCGGACAGACAATCATACGGACAAGCGAACTAAATTCACATCGCATCGCTTCTGCGTCAATATTCAGAGCTGTCAGCTGAGTGGCCTAATTTCAACGGCTGCCCGTGAAGGCTGACGTCACAGGACAGAACAAATGACGCTTCGAATAATGGAGTAGGTGTACTAGTAGGCACGCTTCTTGCATTTTAAATGTCACCACTGAGCAGTTCGAAGGAAGGAAATTTGTTTTCGTGAATTGGTTGATCTGCTTTTGTTTTCATTTCAAGTTTTGCATTTCATTGTTCTTTAAGCGTTGATTTACAATATAAATAAACAGAGATTAGTATTATGTATACTATTTTGTAGACTAGCAAAACTCCAGTCGTGCTTTATAGCATAAAGGGTTACTTTTAACACATTGGCAATCTTCAGGGGTTCAATGTAATCTTCTACATATTAAATGGTATTAAACAATACTTTTCAAATTGATTTCATTCATCCTGACGTCGTTTTCACTGTGTGACCAGCCTCACACAGTGAAAACGACAAGTAAGAAAACAGAAATTTGGAGAAAGATTATTAAAATTTCAGCTTTAAAGGGGGAAATGAAAAGGTAACTGTGTATGAAAGTCTTTGGATTTTGTTATGGTTTTCACTAATAGAAAGAACAATAAACGGGTAAAGTTTGTGTATACAATTTGCAACCGTGGACCAACTTTGTCATATGATAAAATATGTGACAGAACAGATATTTTTTTCATTTTACAGTCAGTACAGTCATATGTATTCAAAAGTACCTACCTATTCTTACGGCGTGACAAAGTATCCTTGTAAATACAATTTAGAAAATAATAGTAACATATACCCAAGCCGATGACTATTAAACAAATTAAAACTAAAGATTATTTTATTACTACAAAATAACTGTATTAACTTAGTCATAAAATGCTTCAACGAAAAGTAATTTTTTAAAAGGTTTTAAGTATAAGACAAGGATGAGTAACACACAAAAGGCCAACTGTTATTTGGGTTTTTAAGAGTCAATATTTGTATTATGAAAGGCTTTGGACTTATGTAAAAGAAAAATAAATCAGCTGTTCAGTTTCATTATTCATCATGTTATAGAATTATAATAATAAAATAATAATCTAGTTATTTCAGAAATAATTCCATTTCAATAATTTCATACACATTAATTTGTCGGCACAATTGCTACTTACAAGACTTTGTTAGAATACAAAGCTATTAGTAACTTAATGACTAGTACTAGTATTTTTTTATAAATGTCAGGAGCAGTTTTTTTGTCGAGATGTCGGCTTCAGTTTTGGTCTCAAAGTAAGAGTTGTTCATAATGATGAGCACCCCTTTTCAGGTTTGCGTTCATTCTTTTACATGTTGTATAATCCTCCCGACCCGATTTACTACTAGCAGTATCCCGCGGATTCACGCTCGTGGCAACAGGAACATTATTATATAACTTTCGGGATAAAAAGTAGTTTGTTCGAAGATTGAAAGAATTGTCCTTAAAGATCATTTACTTCAAGTAACACTTACTTTAGTTCAAGGTACTTTCACAAATTACCTTTTGAAACGAATAAACAACTATACCTATTTTTTTAATATGATTTTATTTTTAAAATATTATTGTAGATGTAGTTTAGTCTCCTTGTACTTCTGCTCCAGTCTGCTTCCATGTAAGCCATCAGTTGTTCTCCATTATATTGAACAAGTAAACTGAGGGATAAAACTCGTAAACTTACAGCTATAAACTAACAATTTTTTTAGATGTTCAACGTGGTCGACCGCAGAATATTATTAACAGATTTTATAATGGATCTCGTAAAACGTTTTATTTTCTTATTTTCTAAACAGTATCGCGCCTGTTTTTTACTCTATTATTGCTATTATAGTTGTCTGTCTACTTTTTTAATCGACCTGTTTTAACGAGGATTGGATTATTGTTTATTTTCATGCCATTTTAAAATGAAGTAATTGGTCATTTCTTGTGAAGTTTAAATGTCAGTATCATTTTTTTCTATCATTATTCTTTTTGAGAACACTTCGCGGGGACGGTGTCAGAGTGTGAGGCAGAACAGCAAACTTATAGAATAGAAAGTTTTTATTAAAGACCGGAGACCATAGAGTTAGTTACAATTTTACTTAAGTTCTAGTGTTTACAGACACAGATGAAAATATACAATCACAATCACAATTCAGCATGGAGCCGCACCCACCTCCGCAACAATCCCACCGATCCGCGAATACACTGAAAATACTGTTGTTGCTGCCGCAAACACGAGTCATCAGGGATGCACATCTGTTTCTAATAATAGCGGCAAAACCATCAATATTATTATCTACAAACATCCCCGACGCACTACTACGCCACGGCAGCCGCAGCAGCACCCTCAGTACATTATTGTATTGAACGCGTAGGTCGCTGTATTTCCGCTGAGTAAAATTGACTCACAGGCTACAAGCTTAAACGAGTGTAACAAAATTCTCAATAAAACAACCATTCTAAGACTATCGTCACCGCTTTCTCAATAGAATTAATACAGAAAGCTAGACAATCAATGCCGCACTTGACCAAATCAAGTTTTTACAATACCACCTAAAACTACGTAACCCAAGCTACCTAAACTCACCTACAGTAAGTACTTAGTACCAATAGAGTTGTACCAAGTTCAGTCGTAAAGCTTCAACTGTGAATTCACAGATGCGACGAATACAGCTTAAGTGAAAAGTTTGACGTTAGACTCGTATCAAGTAACTTGTAAAATAAAACGTCCGACGACGGGTTTTTTTTTTTCATGGAGAATGAAAAAATGGAATAAAATGATACAAATAAAGAAAGAAAGAAAAGAGTTTATTTGCGTCAAGCAGACCAAAAAATAAAAAGACAAATATTTTAAAAGTACACAAGTTGGGGAGATTTGCGTCACATTCACACAAAACGGCCATCACACAGCATAATGCTGGGACTCGTGTGCGAGACAGAGTCACAGCGCTGGTTTTCAGCGACAGCCGGCGTTGACAGAATGTCGTCATCTGCTATCTTGAAGTGCAGTAGTCATGTGTTTGCCGCCTAGTTACTATTTGAGTAGACGCCTGTTTTATTATTGACTTGCACAACAAAATCTTTAAAGATGTAGGTTTTGCTCAGTCCAAAATATACTTACTTGAGGTCTAATTGCAAAAAACTCACTCACCCATTGTGATGCGTGAGCACATTTTTGAAGTTTAGCTTTGATATCATTGACATGGGTTTTCAAATCATCAAATGACGTCTTCCGCTCTGGTTGAGCTGTCAATCCGTATAATGAAGATGTCACGTGATCACGAAGTGAGCTGTCATTCCATCTTGATTATATGGATTGACAGCTCACCTCGTGATCACTTCACCTAAGCCTTCACTTCGACATGTTAACAGAATCGACCGGCTGGCTTCGCACAGGTACGATTTAAATACACAAGCTTTCCTTGTTTATCCATCTTACTATTCGTGAAAACCGTAAGTGGAGTAACAGACAGAGACAGGTAACTTAGGTTGGCTTAGGTTTAAAATGTATGATGATGTAATTCTAAAATTGTCAACCAGCTTTAGCAAACGTGATTATTTTTTGTTGGCATTTTCCCTGCAGTGGGACGGTTATTGTAGTGTACTATTATATTAGACCTCCATTCCTTCACTACTCTGTGTTCGTTCTTACTTCACTGTACTGCAGTTTGCACTGACGAACTTAACTTGTGTTTTATGTTAAGTCTTTTGTTACGAAGATTTATTGCTCTCTTTGAAGTTACGGACTGTGATCTTGGACAAGCATTATCTACTTTCAGTGGTTGCGGTTTGAAGTTTATAAAATAGTTGTACATACTTATTGACATTATAAAGCAGCTAGGTTATTCAATGAAACTGTGGTTGTACGTTTAGAAGACGGTTAATCACTTCTTAAATATTAATTAAATAACTGTTTTTGTTGTGTTTTTGTTTTCGGCCATGGCGGCCAATCTCAACAGAGACTAGCCTTAGGCGCGTGACATATTATAGTGAACAAGTGTGTGCACAAACACAGGTGCACTCCCTCTTCCATTACTCTCATATTTTTAATTAATATCATACCATGTAGGTATACATGTAACTATGCCTGTAGGTATATATCATAAGACTTGGAAACGCCGGAGAGGACGCCCTGCTAGGACATACGTAGACATTATTGATGAAGTAGTCACAAGAACATGATAAATTGGCACAAGAAAAGAGAGGCTTAGTAGTGATTGGTGAAATTCTTCAGAAAGACACATCATTCGCAATCGGGTATGACCTGGCCAGTCCGTTATTGTCACCAGACGATACTTATCCAGTTTCAATACAAATTTGTTTTTACACTAACTCGATCGATGGCAGAGAATGTCTAATGTCATGATCTCAACAAATTAACTTATAGGTTCTGAATTCTCTGTAGAGAATTTAAATTAGAATCTGCTAATGAGTTAGATTTTTTTTAATAATATGGCTACATATTCTGTATAGTATACGCCTAATATTCTATTATTAAATTCTTAAATAACTTACGCACACAATATTGTACATCAAATACCACGAATATTTCATATCATACACATATCAAATGCTGAAATAACTTCGTTAGGAGTAATGAAGTCGCGGCATCACAGGTGGCTTTCATGAAATTCAGTTATATGTAAATTACCTTGGCTCTCATTTTCCATTTAATTTATGAAATGCATTATTTTGCTCTACACTCACACTACATGAGTATATTAAACAGGATATTGCGTGTGTTATGTTAATTTTAATTAAGTTCTAATTTTGGGTTAGGAACAGAAAATAGATTTATTTTGGTGAAGTACTCTCATAATGTTTACCAAAACCCACTGTTCACGTATTCGTTATTATATAATTCCATCCTTATTATACAAAATGATTTTCTGCCTTCATAGTCGTTGTAGTGTAGATAACATTGAAAGTAATATCTTTATGATCTTATTGCCTATTTTAATAACTCGATTGAGTGTAATGAGAGAGTTAATAAGCTTGGTAGCATCTAATGTGCAAACACGTTCCTACATTTCATGTTTTGACAACTCGACAAAATGTACTGAACAACTGAGTTTAGGGTTGTCCTCATAGTTAAAGTTGTTCATGATAATGAGTACATTGACTCATTTCAGGTTTTACGTTTTATCTGTTACACCTTGTATAAGTAAATGATTCCATTTCCCTGTGTAAACTTAAGTGTATTAGCTTAATAAACCACGTCGTAAACCACAAACTGGGTTAAACATGGGACCGCAAATCTCTTAGAGGATGGACCAGCAATCTCTCAGCGTTTGTGTCGATTGACATACATTATTTAAACTGTATGTCACGGCTTCGTACGGATAGAAATAGAAATATAGGACTTGAGTTTATTCTGCGGTGGATGTATGTAGGTACATACCATTAGGTCACCTCAGCCCACTTCTGGGAAAACAGGTTTGTGTTGTATTTATTATGTTTCCTGTATAGAAAAATATAACCTCGGTAATTCTATTTAATACCTACGTATTTTTTGCCTTTCCAAATTAATCAAATTGACAATCATAAAAGCGTAGGTACCTATCGAATTTCAGGAGTGGGGGCTGATGATGTCACTTGTTGCATTTTTTGGAGTTTGCAATAATCTGATGACAATACCAAAGTTACGTCTATTCTCGCAATTAGATATTATGGCGAAACAACGAATGCCTCTGCTTTCCAAAACCACTTTAGAATATGTCTTCTTTAAATGTCGGTTTTGTACTGCTTACCTTATAAGTTCAAAATATTCAAAGCCCTGTCATTTCATAACAATAATTTAAATAGGAATATCATAGAAAACAAAATCAAATCCCATAGCTGCCGGAGTAGATAAAATGGCAAGACAAACTATCCTACTTCACTTAGGTACAAGCACATGCTTGTAAACCTTCTAACGGTCATTATCTTTGACAATCGCATGCATTTATAATGCATTAATAGGGGCAAAATGCTACCTTATACATGATAAATATAGCCTTCCAATTAGTCTAGCTGGTTAGCTTCTAGATAATTTTCTATAATGTTGCTAGACAGTTATGGTAGCAGCTATTCTTTGAAAATATGATTTAACCAATCATTACATGGAATTAATTGATTAACTAAAACTCCATCGTATGGACTTGTGCAAAATGTGTGTTATAGTGGGTTCACGCGACACCAACTTTTGTCTGCGCAGACTTTGAACTCTGAATAAAATATGGTATTGTATGTTTACACAGACTTACAAAAATATCTGCGCAGACTAATGTCGGTCGGACGGCGAGCGTTGGATGGCTCGCTGTCCGATCACTACCAGGCCCGAGTCGATAGCGCGTCGTGTTCCACGCGCGCCTCAGAGAGATGTCAGTATAGAAGACGGGGCCCGTTAGTGCCAGAGCTTGCCGGAATTAGTTCGAAAGAGTCACCGCGGCCCTGGAATGCAAAGGGCTTTAGAAGGAACACGGATGGGTTTTAGTCAGTAAGAGTCTGACACGCCCTTTCGCTCCACTCGGAGCGGAAGAAGTCAATTGATGATTTCCCACCCTAATAAAAAAAAAAAAAAGACTAATGTCGGTGTGATAGATGTTTTTTATTCAGAGTTCAAAGTCTGCGCAGACAAGTCTGTATCGTGTGAACCCACTATAAGTCATGGCCGTTTTTACTGACAATAAGGCCACTTGCGCAGAATATGGTCGACGCCAGATAAATTTGCAATAACGGTCATTGCCCTTTCTGCAGTATGGCTAGCCTAGTTATGATTTTTTAATATGCTGCTCGGATCACTACCAGTAGTGTATATCCAAGTTTGCAGCTTCAAAAGACCTGTGCTAACTTTGCAGTACTCGAAAAACCGAGAAATTTTCGCACTTTATTTGTTATTCTCAATATAACTCCTAAACCTTGCGTTTTTATGAAATATTTCCCATTTACATTTTTAAAGTAAACTAAAGTAACTACAATTGGATACCAAAACTAGCTCTGTAGGTTCATAATTAACCCAGATACAGCTTACCATGCCTAATTCAGTAATCAGAGTACTTTGAAGTGTCTAGCAAGTTAGATATCTAACAGTGCAATAAATACGTGTCTTAGTTACGTGCTTTTAATGAAGAGAGACATGATTCAGAGCTTTTAAATAAAAACATTGTATATTTATAATGAAACATTTTCCATTTAATAAAATCATTGGCATATCGCTCGTTTCAGGGCCACAATCAAAGTCAATGTCAAAGTATTAATTTCAAATAAACCATTAACAGATACTTTTGAATTGTCAAAGTTAGTCCGTCAAATACATGAAGCTATTTACACGTTCCAAAGCGTAGATCTCTATGGAGAAGAACGTGCAAGAAACTCAACGGACAGTCACATGGACAATCACATGTTTCTTACGTCTCCAGGCCACAACGAATAGAAATACTGAATGAATACATTAATTACCGTGTCTCTCATTCATTTTCATTCAACTTAGTGCCTAATGACTTACGTAATGCAATTACTATAAACTACGATCGTAATATGAAAGAGGTAATTATTGACACATTTTTTTTAAGGATTGGAAATCATCAAATGACTTCTGCCGCTCTGGGTGGAGCGGAAGGGCGTGTCAGACTCTTACTGACTAAAACCCATCCGTGTTCCTTCTTAAGCCCTTTGCGTTCCAGGGCCGCGGTGACTCTTTCGAATAAATTCCTCAACCCTGGCAGGCTCTGGCCCTAGCGGGCCCCGTCTTCCATGCTGAAATTATTGAGACATGGATAACTATGTCTTTTCTATTTCTTCATCGCTTATTTCTTTATCAATTATTTCTCATTCTGTATTTTCACTATCATGTTCATCTATTCGTCTTAAAAAAAATAAACATTGTGTTGTTTATTTTGTGATTAAAGTAATTACGTGCTTCTTTATAAAAAAACAACAAGAAAATTTTCAACTAGACTAAATAAATCTTATTTGTTTTACTAAACTAAAATAATAAAGGTGTCCCACTTAACCAAATAAAACAACGATTTAGAACAACTTGAATAATGTGTCTAAAAAGTTTTATTCACTTGGCCATTTTATTTTATTTTGAAACAATGAATCAAACACTCGTAGGTAAACTTTTTAACATATTAACTATGTAGGTTTTAGCAATAAAATAAAAACTTAGTCTACAAATTATTTATCTTTGTATGACAGAGATAAATACACCTAAGAGCTATGAAAAATAAAACGAGTTTCAGTAGCATTTACACAAAAGCGAATGGCAGAAAAGGTATCTTAGAAAAGTCAACGTGAAAAAGCCAAGTCGGCACTCTTAAGTAATCAAGTAATTGTTCTTTAATTCCGTACAAAGTTGCGTTTTGTGGGGAAAATACTGAATAGGTTGCTTTTTTGACGTTTTTGTTTCTTAACTTGAAACGGAGGAAATGCCACGTTAGAGAAGTCTTTTCAAACAGCATAATAAATCATCTACCCTTGGCCGTTGGTCTTATTTCTAAACATAACTTGGAAGAGGAAGTAACGTATTATCTTACCAAAATTGGTTTCAGTGTCCATCTGCAATCCATCTCGTAGCTTGGCATTGGCAAAAACATCGAATGATGATCGATGGAGCCATAACCTTAAAATATGAATTGAATTAAAGTTTATGTTCAAGAAAATTAACAGCAGAAGGTGTAACCATCTTTCTGTGATCTGATCAGCCAGCCCCGTACGAGGCAGCAGAATAATTCAAAATGGATTAGATACCTACCTAAAGTCTTGAAAGGGTTTTCCTAATTTACAACAATCGAAAGCTTAAAAAGATTACTTACTCATTTTAAACACTCCATTAATTCTAGCCATCCTTATCATTTCCATTAGAATAAAGTGAGAAGCCAATACACTAAAACCTAAAAACACGTTTTTGAGCCCTGGCTGGAGGCTTTAATACTACATATATTAAAGCCAACACAGGCAAGCCCGGTTAAGCAGTCGACAACCTTATAGGTTGAACTGCGAGCCGCCAAGCACAAAAAAAAAACACGTTTTTGAAAAAGGAACCATCGCGTGAAATCTGTCAAACAATAGCCAAACTATCATACTTCTCAATCAACATCAAACCATCACGCGTTGGACACGACAAGACATGCTCAAAGCAAACAGTTTGAGGTATAACTTGAAGGCAAGCGAGCAAGCCAGCCACTGTCATCAATGTGTTACTACAGACGCTGGCAGCTCAGTAATTAAACCGGACGATACCAGACTTGGTCCCGGATGTACGATACAAGGGAGCTGGGAAATTAGCTGGGAATTTGTACAAACAGATCGTGAAGTGGGGAATTAACTGGGAATTTGTTCAAACAGACACAGAGCTGTGTTGCGTTTGTGGAATGATAGTTGAACTAAAGTGAAGTAGTTTAATTATTGTTGAGTTCTGTTAGCGATACAAGTTTATTGCGGTGGTGGCTTATCCGCTTCTCAGATTCTCAGTGCAGAGTCTGGATTATTGTTAACTAGTATGTGAAGCAAGTTTTGTGGATTTAATTTTAATTGTAGGTATGACAAAGCTTCTGTAAGGTAAATTGTATTTCTTCCAATAGCTGTTTCAGTGACCAACACTAATAGAAGTTTGATGCAAATGAAACCACTGAATCTATGAGCCCTTTTGTCTATGCCACCGTGCTGTCAAAGTTAATTTTAATATTTGAGGTGTTGTCGTACGACAAAAGCAAAGAACAAGAACGAAAAGGGTCCAAAACGAAAATACCATAATTAAGGTTCTTCTTTTTTACGAGTCGATGGTTAACTCCTTAGATTTTTTGAGCCCCGTAGGTGGCCACGACAATTGCAGCATCGGTGGCATTCATCAAATCCCCAGAAGTACAGTTGCATGGGCACTTGGGGCACTCGGACGTGTGACTCATGTTTTGAACAGGAGCACCGCACTCACATTGTGTACCCGATGGGTCTATGAATTTCCATTTTGCCACGTTGCACCAATTCAGTGGTTTCCATAGAGGCCACTACAGATCACGTCCAGATGGCAGATGTTCCTGCGGTTGCAAGTAGTCGGGTGGTGGTGGATGATGTGTTTCCCAAAGCTTAGTTCTCACCTTAGGACGGTCTTGGATTGCCTCTGTGCAACGAAGAAAACTCTTCAAGCTCTTAAGCCTATCCGGGACTGTTGTGTAATCGTAGAGGGGATATAATCGGATTGTTGGACCTTTTTTCAAACGCGCTTGTGAGATCCCTACGTACTTACTGGTGGTGAAATACCAATCAACGGGTAGAGTTTATTGAGCGAATTCGTCGAAGAATATTGAGGTCTTGTATTGCATCATCATCTGCCTAGCCTTTTCCCAATTATATTGGGGTCGGCTTCCAGTCAAACCGGATTCAGCTGATTAAGTATTTTACGTGGAGCGGCTGCCTACCAGACCTCCACAACCCATTAACTGGGTAACACGGTACTCCTTGGCAAGACTGGTGTCAGATTATCTGGCTTCTGACTATACGTAACGACTGCCAAAGATCTACAAATGACAGCCGGGACCAACGGCTTAACGTGCTTTCCGAGGCACGAAGGAGTCTCGGTATGTTAAGATGGTCACCCATCCACAGACCAACCTCGGCAAGCGTTGCTTAACCTTGAAGATCGACCCGTGCGGCTGTTATTATTTAGCCACGAGCTCCTATATCTAGGTCTTGTATTGCATATTGAATAAAATATTTCTATCTATTCATCTGGTTGGCAACAAGCACGAAGGAACATTCCCATGACACCTTATCTCTTAAAATTACACAAAATATGGCAAACAAATCACGCGTTATATCACACAGAAAGATCCCAAAAGGAAGAAGTAACTACCTAATCACCATACATATCCATAAACTCTTAAGTCTTGATAAAAATAAATCACAAACGTAATTTCTAAATGCAACGACGCATTGCCTGAAGCGACAGGTTACAAAGGGGAACAAATACATTGGCAACAATATCGGTCCCCTCGCAGCCATAATACATAAAGTCTTACATATGGGAAGAAACATTCGAAAGAAAAAACATCATTCCCTTAAGTTATGTTTGTTTTTTTTACACATGACTGATGAGAACGGAGGACTGTTATGATACTGGTTGTTTACTTCTGTGTCCTTATGTTTTGTGTCGTTGTGTTTAATCGCTAGATTTGATGTGCATTTGTTTTATTTGTTTGAATAAGGAATGCCTTGATGTGACTCAAATTGACAAAGGTTGGCTACAAAAATTCTCGTATTTTTAATTAAAGAATCGTTCGCATTTGCATCATAGTCGCAAATTGCCAGAATCACCTCTATTTTCTCTACATTTTGACAAGTTCACACACACAAATTCAATATCATCTGTAACGATATTGAATGTGTGTGTGAACTTGTGATATATTTCAAAACATTGATTTATTTGCTGTGATGATATTTAATTTATTTTATTGATATCACTACCTACTTGAATTTGAACGCTTTTAAAATACGAGAATTGGTGTTCTGATTACATTGTTCTTCATTGTAGAGCAAACAAAGAAAACAACACAAAAATACATACTGCAAAAAGCAATTTCGTCTTACTGATTTTGATGGAATTTGGCAAACTTAAAACCCGGAAAAAGAAATTGGGTACTTTTGCCCCGGAAGCTTAACTTTCCTGACCCCTCGAGCCACCCTAGGGTTAATATGCAGTCTTTGCAATAAATATTAAATAAGAAATCGCAACGTCAAACAGCAACATGATGACCCTTAGCTGTGAAACTAAGCTAAGCTACCTACTTGAAAACGATTAAGATTATGAAATCTTAATCATTTTTGAGTAGATACGAAAGTATCTAGTATATATTCTTATTTAAAACTAGTTCCTGGAAGCAACGTCTTCGTCCGCGTGAAAGTCGAAAATCATCCCAAGGGACTTTCCGGACAAAAGTGTATCCTGAGTCCTAATCCAAGACATGGTTACTCGTGTGCCAAGTTTCATCAAAATCCGTTCAGCCATTAAGATGTGAAGAGGTAACTAACAGATAAACGGACAAAAGAGATTGACTTAAGAGACTGACGGACAAACTGACAGAGTTAATTTCGCTTTTGTAATATTAGACGTGTGTAACTTAACCAAATATATTTTCTTTCGATTTCAATATTATGTATTTGTTGTACACCTACCTACCACAGTGTACCTTGTATTTTTAAACCCGAAGGTTGACTGGCTGAGAATGCTTTGTTGCGTTCAGTCCGCCAATGTACAGACACCAGCACATCAAGATACAAAAATCTGTCTAATTTCTTTAATAGATTTCAACTTTATTGCTAAAGTAGGTATTAGGTTCAAAGTTGGTTGGGAAAATTTGACAGTTTCGAGTAGCTTGATGTGCTGGCGTCTGTACCAATACTGGACATAAAATTTAGATGAATGAATAATAATATAATAATAACAAATAATTTTATTTTGTACGGAATACAAAGATAGTACAGAATTGTGTCTTAAAAGTAAGTTGTACAACAGTGACAAAATATCAAGGTCGAACGTCTGACTTCTAAACTAGTATTGCCTAGTTTAGAAGTCAGACGTTCGACCTTGAATTTTTGTCACTGTATCTTGCATCAGCCTGTATCTTAGAAGCCAATGCTCCCCGAAATTGCGGTGACATACAACTAAATTGCGGTGAAAATATCACATCCTCGAACAAACGCATCCACAACTTAGTACATTAGCGTCTGAAACCCATAAATATTCATCCTCTGAACTCAACAGACTGGCGCAAGTGGAAATTGAAGGCATTCCACGCTGCCCGCTCGATATATCGAGATATATTGATATGTATCGCGCGATATATATCGCACACCGAATGCTATCGGCCATCGTTCAATCCGACACCTTTATCTGTATTGTAACTGTGGGTTATTGGATTCAGGAAGAATTTTAGGAAGTTTGGCGTATCTACTACGGGGCAAACTTCAAAAGCAGTATATATTTTTTTTTATTTAATATGGGTTTGCTCTTGACTCTAGTCTAGGTCATAGATGACAGAGACAAAGTCGACGATGGAGCGAGCTTACCCAGAAGAAGCCTGTTCACTCTAATTTTGAAGAGATTAGGGTCGTATGCGTTCGGAAACACAGACGCAGGCAGAGAGTTATTATATGGAGATCTATTTCTACTCTCAAACGGTTTGCCCAATCAAGCTTTTAAACTAAATGAGTTTTTATCTTTCAAATTATGTAGGGTGAAAAAAAAAAGATTAAATTGATAATTCTTAAAGAAAGTCTCTCCTTCTACTTTGTCTTTATATTTTCCCATTTTCCTAAAGGAAACAATATTTTTTTCTATGCTGAATTATTGTTACTGAACAAGTCTAGTACTAGCTTTTGCCCGCGACTTTGTACACGTATATCCCGTTTTTTCTCGTTCCCGTATAGCCTATAGCCTTCCTCATGAATGTGGTAATCATATAAGAAAATAATGTTTCAAATCCGACTGTTGGTTCCAGAGATTAGCGCGTTCAAACAAACAAACTCTTCAGCTTTATTATTAGTATAGATATAGATAGATATAATTAATATACATAAGATATAATTAAGTGTAGATCAAGGTGCGTGGTACTTCCCTTTTATAAATTATAGCATGAACTATAATTTATAGAAAGGGGTGTTGTTCTGATGTATAAGCTATTTTACTGTCAAGTTTCATCAAAATCCGTCAATACTTTTTGCGTGAAAGAGCAAAAAATATCCGTTCAGTCACCCATCCACCCACACAAACTTTCGTAGTTATAATAGTATGAGTATGTCCTTTAACTAATACATTCGTAAAGGACACAGTATTGACCGCTCTAATCAATAGCTTATCCGCAGACGTACGGCATTCTCCACCATGATTCAATCTGACACCTTTATCTGTTCGCTGGCTATCGTTACCGATGCTACAGTGATGGCATTGATTTTGAAAGGATTGTATTATTCATACAAACACTAGATATTTTGAAAGGCTTGCGTTCTGAAATGGACATTAATACGTGAGCTGTAAAATTGTTAGTAAATGGTAGCTCAAATCCATTTATTTAGAAGCCATTAAACATTATTATAGTTTTTTTCAGTCGTGAAACTAAGGGCTGATATTAAATTAAAGAATGAATTTGGCTGCTTGATATCATTATTTACTATACAAAAGCTGTCCAACCGCCATTTTTAATGCTCATGTAAAAGTAATCCGAATATTGAGAAACCGGCCGTAAATTGTAGGTATAGGTACATGCTTCAAATTAATTTAAACAAACAAAACAAATATTCATGCGGTAAGATAACAAAGGAACTCTCATAAACCATCCATTCACCATAAAACCACGAAATCTGTATCCACAAAATTTCCCTGCATTTTTATCGCCGCGTAAATGTTAACAAAATATTTGGCCAGCTTTGATACTGACGTACCCTTCGTATTAATCTCCTACAAAGATAAGGAGCATTTCTGTCTCGACAAGAAATGCTAACGTTTTTCACGGAACGAGGGAAAAACTGAAGTATCGATTGCGAAGACATGATTCGACACGCCACTCGAGGGCTCTCCTTTCCAAATGGTTCGAGAAAACGACTTGAAACAGATTTTATATCCCTTTGTGTTTTATGTTTAATATCATAGCTTTTACGTCACAAAAGATATCGGGAACGGACTACTTGATTTTCTTTGTGGAATTAATACTGATATCTAGATCTCATTTTGTTTACTGTTCGCAAGGAAACGCTTCACAAAAACGTGTCATATTATTAAAGATGTTACTTCGGCTCTCTCGAATGTGTGTAATGAACGCACATTCAATTTATTTCAGCCCTAGCGAAAATCCCGGAAAAAGCCAACAGAATGAATTCTCCGAGCTCTCAATTGTTTTTTCGTGGAAGCTGCTCTATCCATTAGTGGGATAATGATGAGTTGACATGTCACTGAAAGTCTTTCTATTTAGCCAGTACTTTCTACTGAGTTTTTGTGGAGACAAAAATATATGCTCAGAAAGACGAAAGTTACGTTTCGATATAAATCCTTTGATACTGTAGGGTAAAATACGCCGTTGTTTACATACTCCCTGCACCGAAAACACGACACAGAACGAGTCACAAAGCCTTCCGTGTAACACGAAATGAAATAAACCCAATACCGTATCATCATTGTCTATCCACATTTGGTATTTATGTAATATCGGGTTCAATAATCCGAGAGTGAAGGCGGCTGCGAGCGACACAGCCGCGGGCTCGCGTCAAGGGTGCTTTGGGGGAAGAAAACCCCGCTTTATAAATTGCCCCGCTATCTAAATCTGAGAGATAAGTGCCTCTGAACTTTCCAATTTCGCTACACATCAATAACACTGACAACGTCGCTGGGATAACAAATCAAAAATCTAACTCTTATGGGGGTGACGAATGGTATACGTGACAGATACAACGATATTTGTTCGCGACGCGACGGTAAATGGAATCGAACGTTTATGTATATGTTTATTATACGAGAGTCGGAAGCACGGAAAATATTCTTTGGTGAAGTATGTTATCACGCATAGATATGTAAATTGGCAAACTTAACTTATTTTCCTACTTTCCCTTTGTTCGACAATATGTAAGTCTTTTCTTTTTTGTGCGTATTTGAACAACACTCATTTACGGTATTATGTTTAGCAGAAATATCGCGATAGTTTCAGATGCTATCCACCATTTAGTTTCACGATATTTTTGGTATTTACTTTCTGGACTTAAAAATAAAACTTTGAACCCCAAGTATGTTTCACCTTTTCTTCTCTAGGGTAATCAGACAATAATGTCGACTCCATCTAGACTTTTTGATGTTCTATTAATATAGAATAAATATAACATCAGTTCATTCTAAATTTTTTTCATACCATCCTGATCTGTGTAATATGTACATTAGTATTAATTTATTAATTATTTAATAAAAGTTTAGAGACTACATGCTTTATTGTTTTTTTTTTTTAATTTAAGTTAATGAAATTTGTAATTTGTTTGACTAAAAATGACATTCTGTATTTATAATTTTTATTTTTATAATTTGTTTAAGTAATAGGTATTTATATATTTTAACATCTTTTACATGCTCCTCCTCACGAGTAAAGAATCATGTTAAAACGTATGTTTAAGAAGCAATTTTTTACGTAAGTGCTGTGTATGCCTGTAAATAACTAATTCACCATAACCCAATGCATGTGTAATTTTTATTATGTTAATGTCTCTAGTGACGAGGTCGTTGGTGTACCTATCAAATAAAAAAATAAATAAAAAAAATGCTGAAAAAAGTATGCACTAAACTCATGTTTGAGCAAATAAATGATTATCTTATCTTACCAGTCAATAACCAAAGACGTAAGTAAACGTATACCTAGCTTTGTGATCACCATTTAAGCTAATCTATCCAGCTAAGCTACCTTCACCAAAGCTCATAGACAACGGACTACAAGCTGTCACTGGTTAGGGTAGCCTGTCGGGTAAGCGATAACATAATGGCGCTTACAGGCGATGAACCGACAGCTTATCAAGAGTACGGATAATAAACTGCCACGATGTATGTATCAGGTCTTCGTAGCCTGGAGCAATGATAACTAGTAGCTTTAAAAACTAGCTTTTTAACATTTTTGACAGAATTGAAGGTGTACCAGGTGGTTCGTTTATTATTATAAGAGAAGTAAATTAAGGAAGGAAGAAAGAAAGTTAGGAACCAGGATTCAATCCATGGTCCGGAGCGAGGAAGCATGGGAAGCAGTCATCACCTTCTGCGAAGCAGTAATGCTAGTAAATGAATACGCGGACCACGTCAGGAAGAGGCAAACTTCACGCCCCATCCGCCGCTACAGAAGGAGACGCTTCGGGCGTCGGGAGTCGCAGGGTGATTCCCGGCCACGTGGCGAGCGTTGGGTGGCGCGCTATTTAATTTGTTCGAAAGAGTCACCGCGGTCCTGGAATGGAATGCAAAGGGCATTTGGAGGAACACGGATGGGTTTAAGTCAGTAAAAGTCTGAGTCACTCCCTTTCGCTCCTCCCAGAGCGGAAGAAGTCATTTAATGAATTCCCATCCTTAAAAAAAAAGGATTATTCTAACCTGTCCGTCTCGGGGTGCCCTAAGCTCACGATATTATACCGCGAAGAGTTAGGCTTGCATGCAAAAACCTGTTTAAACATGCAACAAGTGCAGTACAAATCGAAGTTTGACCGAGACTAGGAAAAATATGTCAGTCAAAGACCGAAATATGAACCTATTTCGTGGTTTGACGAAAGGCGTCGGCCAAACCTAGGATAAACGAGTCATTCCGCGAACAGACTGCATATTGACCTTTAACTATAACATATACATAAAACGTGTGAATTTATTTATTTATAATGTATGTTAATATGTAATATAAAATAAAAACATTAAATAAAAAACCAACGACCATTGACGAATCAATCGATGGAATGTGCAAGTGGAAATCTATGGTCACCTGTCAAAATGTAAAAAGGTTGAAAACTATTTAATAAAACAAAACAAAAGGTCATAGCGACTTTAGCATTCAAAACAGCGTTAAGGTATAGATTGAACTGCCGGTCGATTCTGTAAACATGTCGAAGTGAAGGCTTGGATGAAGTGATCACGAAGTGAGCTGTCATTCCATTTTGATTACATTTTTACAGAATCGCACTGCCGAAGTGGTTCGAGTGTTATTGAATAGTTACGGACTGTGAAGTGTTGAGCTTGTCGCAGTAATAGTTGTACTGTCAACTTGCTGCTGAGAACGAGAAACTCAAGTCATCAATTCGAACTGCCTGGAGAACCCTGGGTAAGTTCATGTTATGGTTTCTTTTTGAATGCGTAGTGGGTGTTGCTAAATTAAAATAAAAAATCTTTCGGAAGCAGTTTTATTATTTATTATTATTTATTTTTAGCCAATTGTGTCCCACTGCAGGGCAAAGGCCTCCCTTTCTTCCTTCCATTCCTCCCGGCTTTGGGCAAGTCTGGACCAATCTGGCCGATAGGCGTCAAGTTCGAAGCAGTTTTGAGAATGTAATAAAAAAATCCAGTCGAATACCACATTTTCAAAAAGTCCAAAAAGCTGATAGAATCGTATTTTCTCTAGGCCCTTTTCTTTATGTACCCTCAAAAAGTGGGACTATTGAAATTACACCCTCAAGTTACGTGAATTCAAAACAAGTTTATATTAAACAAACATGAATAATTGGCACGTTGTCCTCACGTCAACTCACGCAGGCGAATGGAAGCGTAATGAATTTAATTTAGGCAATATCTGATACGCAAATAGCAGGTGTCAAATGTCCAAAATGACGAGGGTAAAAGTAAGAGTGAAAGAGAAGGAGGGAATACACTTCCATATGCCTAGGATTTGGGTGCGAACCCCGCTAAGCGTAGCTTTGGCAATTAAAAGGGGTGATTTGAAATTGATTGTCAAGTGCGATTTTTATTAATATTTTTATCAATCTTGGATGGAAAGTCAGGATTAATTGATTACAACAATAATTCTCAGTAAATTGGAATTTCACCAACTGACTCATAGACTAATGACGTGCAACATGCAAGTGACCCTCAATCTTAAGGGAATCTAAACTAATATTATAAAGAGGAATTTTTTTTTTGTTTGTTTGTTGGTTGCGATTTGGCTCAAAAACTACAGTACCGATTTTAAAAACTCTTTCGTCATTTTAAAGCTGCATTATTGATTTAAAACATAGGCTATATTTTATTTTCGAAAAAGTAGAGATCCCTAAGAAAATTGCAATAATGTAACACAAAGTAGCAAAATTTTGTCTAATAAATTCATTATTTAGCGTGCGCTGTGAAAACTATTGATGATACATAAAAATAATGTAGTACATAATTAAAGTAGTCGAGCATGTTTCTTGTATTTTATAAAGAAGAGAAACTGGTCAGACCATTGCTTTACTTCTTTCGTTTTTCGTTGATAACTCTCCTTCACAAAAAAAGAGATGGGATAGGAGATAGGATGTGACCTCAGTAACTATAGACCAATTTTATTAGCCTTATGACATTATAAAATTTACTTAATTTCAAAAATACTGTTAAATAGACTTACAATAACTCTAGACGAAAATCAACCCCGGGAACAAGCTGGTTTTTTTATTTTATTTAATATGGGTTTGCTCTTGACTGTAGTCTAGGTCATAGATGACAGAGACAAAGTCGACGATGGAGCGAGCTTACCCAGAAGAAGCCTGTTCACTCTAATTTTGAAGAGATTTTGGATTCCGTAAACACTAGATATTCAACAACTGACCACATACAAGTGGTTGCACAAATAGTAGAGAAGGTCAAAGAATATGGCAAGACTGTACTTATGCTTCATCGATTACACCAAGGCATTCGATTCTCTGGAATTTAGTGCAATATGGAAGACACTAGTGGAACAAGGAATTGACATAAAATATGTAGAGTTACTCCATAGCATTTATTCTAAATAGTCCGCAAGAATAAAGTTAGATGTTGAAGGACCAACTTTTCCTATTAGAAAAGGCGTCAGGCAGGGTGACCCGCTGTCACCTAAGATATTTTCGTCTGTTCTGGAGACAATATTTAGAAACCTTGATTGGGAATGCAAAGGCGTGAAATCGACGGTGAGCATCTAAGCCATTTACGTTTTGCAGACGATATCGTTGTGTTTACAGAAGAGTCCGCACATTTAGAGACCCTGTTGCAAGAACTGGTGGAGAAGAGCAGGATTTCACTTATACTGACGTCACACCAGTTTTCAACGCATTGAATCCTCTTCATTCTTTCCAGTAAAAAGTGTACTGACACTTTTTACTGGAAAGTGTTACAAGCCCCCACTTAACGAATGATCTTAGATGCGTTTTATCTTCGTATTTTTTTATTGATTTGATAAAATAAAAAAATAGGTATTCAATGTTTTTCGATAATGTAACTGGCGGACTAAATAGAATAATATGTTTTAACCCCAGGAACATCCCAATTCTTTTTGGTAAGATTCTTTGATTGAGTCAGATTACGTTGCTTTGTTCAATAACATCCATTTTAATTTAATATTTTTTAAGCATATTTGCGCGTTTCGCGTATGTTTTTTTATTTTCCCATCTTGTAAAGACCAGTTTTTTATTATGGGTCCGTACCTAAAGTGTTAAAACGAGACCCTATTGCTAAGACTCTACTGTCCGTCTGTCTGTAACCAGGCTGTATCTCATGAACCGTGATAGCAAGACAGTTGAAATTTTCACAGATGATATTTTTCTGTTGCCGCTATAGCAACAAATAATAAAAATAAAATAAAAATAAAAGGGGCCTCCCAATCCCCCTTAAAAGAAACCCTTCGTGTACAAGTCCAACTTACACTTGGCCGGTTTTTTTGTTATGGTATGCGGCATACCTCACGCAAATAACCTCTTTTTTTCTTTCTTGCATTACCATTTCATCCGAAAGAGAACTTTTGCTGAGCATACGTCCCAATCGATTGCCCAGCCAGTCGTACCCATGAGTTAGCTAGGTAAAATATTCTGGTTTTTATAATGATGTTTACAACCACTGTTTAGTAAACAACTTTACCGTAAACACGGTTCTGCGCTATGGCAACTGACAAGTTGTTTTTCACAAGCGTAATCCTACTTCACTTAAGTATTTTGATCAAATAATTCTTCCCTATAAACATCAACACAATTTTCGCAACCACTAAGGGACAAATAAATCCAGGAAAACATTTATTAGCCACAATTATGTTCGAAATATACTAAAGTACGTTAATGACTGGTCCTCAAAGAAACACGGAAGCCTAACCAAACAAATTCTTCATAAATAACTCGATGCTAGATAATAACGCAACCATTAGCCGTTAGTGATGCGATGTAAATGCGCGGCCGATGCTCAAGCCACAGTATAGTTTGTTCCAAAAGGTTAGCTTCGCACACAGAGCAAAAAATCACTTTCACATAGACGGCTTGACAAAATGCGAGTGCAAGCGCACTCTAGGATTGCATTTGTTAGAAGATCTTTCCGAAACTAATATGTATCTGTGGTATAGAAAGCGTCTTTGTTCGTTTGATATCCTTCAATTCCATTCTTACCTGACTTTCAGTTACGATGCTTGTCTTATTATTTTTCCTTTGGTGTTACAACCCTATGTACTGTACAATGTACAACCCTAACTCCTCAACGCTCTTTTTCCATTCAGCTCTGTCTCTGGCCTCCTTCACCAAGATGTTTTATGCCTATAGGCATAAAACATCTTGGTGATCTTGGTGATCTTCCCTTAAATCTTCCTCGACTAAATGTGTTCCTCTTGTCTATTGTTTATGTTTAGACCGTTTTGTGACCCGGAGTTCGCCTTCTGCATCCTATTATATGTACAGGCGACGTATTCAGGCAAGCCAAATGATGCGCGACGTATAATATTAATATCATCCTTAAATGCATCGTTGGCTGCAATAGCGTTTGTGTGAATCGACAGCTATTTACGTCTTAATGGTTTCGGGACATATTTTATTATTGAATAATCTTTGGGAATGGCAATAATGAGGTTTTATTGGAGGGATTCGAAGATAAATTGTTAGGACAATATTTTGGACTGTTATGTTTGATGGTTATTGAGATGACGGGAAAATATGATGATGGGTATTATCAAACTATTTATAAGAAAATTGGAAAGCAAACACTTTAAAAGAAAAAACAAATTTTTATATCAAATTTATATAATAGGTACGAATCTAATTTCACAGTTTGCCTAAAAAATTTAAACCCGACGAATACTTTATCAAACTGTACACACTACCCAAACAAAAAGATTCCCAATCTAGACCTACCGATCCGAAACTAACAGAAAAAGCGTCCCCTCACTAAATTCAATATTCGAAATATTTGACAATGGCCACTCGACCGCAGAGTGCTGACTGCTACATTACTCTCGTTACGCAGGCAGGTACAGACTAAGCGAACGAACAGACGAACATGCCGCACGCTTTCCTTTGGCTTATAGAAAAGTGTCATTGTACCAACGATAGTCGAAAAGCAAATAATTATAGGATTTACATGCGCTATCGAAATGGCATGTAGATTTATTAGGAAGATTATTTTTTTAGGAACTTTCGCGGCAACCTGACAAAACACACCTGCAATTTCTTTACATTTTTAAAATTGATCGTCACTCATATAATAGTGAGACTTGAATTTTAACATTTTTGAAACACAAGAATTGACCTTACAAGGCATTTTGGCATTTCAAAAAATCTCCATGGCCGATAGAATACCTATACATTTACGAGAACTTAAACACTCAATTCCGATCGTTGGCAAACGTTCGTTTGCCTTAGTTCGCTTTGTTTGTATCAGACAGAAGCTAAGCGAGCGAGAGACGTCCATCAGCGATTCATGCTTTCATATGCGTTTGTGTGCTTAGTCTATACCCGGCGTTACGATGCCTGGTCTCAACGCTCCACCAACCTCGGTCAACGTTCAGTGCTCTTGATAAATAAACGGAGTAGTCAATGCGTACTATCACTCTGTTAAGACTCCTGCAGACAGGTGTGGTGCGACAATATGAAAACGTGGCGACCACCGTCACCTTCACCTTCACTTAAGTCTTCAGGATATAAATCAGTGACCAATCGACTGACTATAACTTTATTAAGTCTCTCTGAAAAAGGTGTGATGTGTAAATACAACACTGTGATGTTACTATTACGAATACGATACATATTTCTATATTATGGCGACATCATATTATGAATTTGAATTAAATCGAATGATATTATGCATTGCATCGCCACAAACGAACAACAAACCAATCCTGACGTCAAACAAATCCTGCATCGCTCAAGCTAAGCTAGCCGTGCTATTAGCATTTATACAACGGCCCCACACATATTTAAGCATTCGGGCGGTTACCCAACAGACACAACACCGGTCAAGTCGAAGGAACCTCCTATTTTATAGAATTTGAAAAACTTTACATTTTGTTCCTCATATCTATACTTAACATAATAAAGCTTTTGAACGCGCTAATCTACCACTATCACTACCAATCGGATTTGGAAAATTATTTTTGAATATTAGTAGGCATATTATAGCCACATTCATGTGGAATGCTATAATTATGGGAATGGGAAAAACTGATATGCGCGTACGAAGTCGCGGGCAATAGCTAGCCATAATATAAACTGCACTACGACAATCCAACAATTCCTAAAAAATCCGCTGTCGCATTATCGCGACGCGCCTGTTTGCGGAGACCTTAAACTGACGAATCAATGCCGGCCACCACTCAGTTATACAACGAGCACGCGTGCCTTTGTTTGTGAAGGCTAATGTCAAGAGCAAGTACACTGAAATGTTCTTGAGACGTCTTCAAGAAGCCGTCTGGCTTCGCGAAGGAATGGTTTATGTTTCTTGTTCATGGAATTTTATTTAGTGGTATACATATTTATCTATGTGTCTTCCAGGATTTAGCCAGTAAGGGCTTCAAAAATTAAGAGCAAAGCGGAATCCAAAACCTCATAGTCTCGTTTCTTCGAATGAAACCCATTGTCTTCCGATAAAATTATAAAACGCTTGCTTCTTCCCGTGATTTCGCTGCAGTAGCTTATCGCGCAGAAACGGCACAATTTTTCTGAACATAAAATCTGAGAGCCAGCTATATAGGATGTACCTAAACTGAGTGGTGTGTTCTGTAGCTGCTACAGAAAAAAAAAAATTGACTTTTTCCAAAAAAACCCGACTTCGATAATCGACTAAAAAGTTCCAAATAAACACTTTTCAAGCAGTCTGATACAGTCGGTAGCATAGGATCTGTGATTGAACTAAAATAAACACCTGTAACTGCATCAGACATATTATAAAGTATTTTTTTCTTACCTTCATTTTAAACGGTTGGGTTTTTTTTAAAAAAACAGTAATATTTATTTTGATATTTTTCTTACTTGTACAGCTGATACATAACAACACCCAAACGTGAACACGCACTTCTGGAACACCCTAGATCTCTATCAGTGAAAAAGTTTTCGCAATCGAATCAGTACTTGTAGCCATTACTTCTACATCAAACAATTTTACCCTTTCAAATATTACTAACATAAAAGCTGCCTCACCCACGTGAAATTCCAATATAATTCCAAGAGAACATTCTCCTGGGATAAAACCTATTCTAAGTCCTATTCATCCAAATCAGTTCAGCCGTTAAGACGAGAAGAATAAACAAAAAGACAGACATAGAGAGTTACTTTCTTATTTATAATATTAGTATGGATTAGTGGTCGTAACAAACAAATCTTACCAATCATAGTTATTTTGGGTGCATTGTCCTCACATAATATAATCAATTTATTAATGTAAACAAAATATGTTCTGAATGGTGTCGGACGTAAAAGAATTGTACCATCCCATCACTTCCCGTGGGTGCCGTAAGAGGCGACTAAGGGACTCACCAGAGAATGGGCAGCATCAGCATTCTCTGTGGATTACAACAGCTACACTGCGATCGCCAACCCGCCTGCCAAGCGTGACGATGATGGCAAAACCCCCCTTTGGGAGAGGCCTATGTCCAGCAGTGGACGTCATTCGGCTGATGATGAAACAAAATATTGTAAAACTTATATTTGATAAAAGTAACTATGGAGTATCTTGTCCGTTCATCTCCATAAGAATCTACTTATTGCGAATGGACAACTAGAGTCACTATAATATTTTTTTTTCAAACTGTAAATTTGACGTTCAAAAGTGCATTTTAATAGTCTAGTTGAAATAAATGAATTGACTTTGACTTTGATATATTTGAACTCACACGTATTTCCCATGAGGCACAAACTGCAGAACGCGCTACGCTACGATAAAATGTCCGTTGAAATTATGATCGTTAGCTTTTTAAAATACTTTATTATATTAATTGCCATGTCCCCTAAGTCTCCTCGCAAATTAAAAAAACAACAAGTCTACACGCTACCATGTCAGACCACTAACGACATGATATAAATATGGTATAATATACCGTAACAAATATATTCCACCGTGGGCGTTGCGGTTAGATGATAAACACGTACATTTCTTTTAGCCAAAAATAAATGGAAGACAACGACAACTTTGCTACATGTTTGCTTAAACCTACAAGTTTTCAGACCTTAATAACTAAACCTTAATAAAATGATGGGTAAACCAATGTCAGACGAGAAGTGGGCAAAAAGAACCACCGAATGGCTCCCATTAAATACCAAAGAAATCGCGGCAGACCAAAGCGAAGATGGCGGGACGAGCTCGACTCCTACCGAAAGGATTGGCCTGATATAGCAAAGAACATAGTTGGGTGGAAAAGGGAGAGGGAGGCCTTTGCCCAGCGGTGGGACAAAATAGGCTAGAACTTTATATACATAATTCTTCTGTGCGTATGTATGTGACTGAACTCCTCCTAAACGACTCGACCGATTTTGAAGAAATTTTGTGTGTGTATTTCAGTGGATTCGAGGATGGCTTAGATACAATTGGATCCGATAGGTGGTGCTGCAATCGATTTTTATAATTTTTCGTCAGACACAAAGCAAACGTTCGGACAGGACAACGTCTGTCGGGACCGCTAGTAGATGGATAAAACTCAATGCAGAGCCTATGGAAGAACGATAAGAGGGAGTTTACAGCACACACAGTACAGTACAGTTTCCAAGCCTAGTATTCCGAAAATCTAGAATTTAGAGAAATATTGGCCTATACAGGGTTAGATTTCAATGACTTATACGCCGACATATCCGATATATATATCTCGATGCCGAGTTATACGAGAAAAAAGTACTAGACAGTGTGACGTTTGTTTTTTTTTAAGAGTTGTTTTTTTCCATAAATCGTGTCTGTATGATAACTCGGAAAATAACGCCGTATATGTTAGCCTTAGGTTGCGTTAGTTATCTTTTTGAGAGCCACCTTTGTCTCACCAGTTGCGGAATTTGTTCGAAAGAGTCACCGCGGCCCTGGAACGCAAAGGGCTTTGGTAGGAACGGATGGGCTTTAGTCAGTAAGAGTCTGACACGCCCTTCCACTCCACCCAGAGCGAAAGAAGTCATTTGATGATTTACCATCATAAAAAAAACCTTTGTCACACTAAGTAATGCAATAACCTATTCATAAGTCCAATTATTGCAAATTCAACTCAACAGAATTTATTCTGCAATTAATAAAAGTAACAAGTCGTTGAAAAATGTAGCCAGTAATTGGCCTGTCAAACAAACAAGCGAAAAAGAATTTTACACTCGTCCGTCCCAATCAATTCTTAACACGTCGCCATAGCAAATAGAAAACGCTAAAACATAATTATAATTTAAAAACACAAATGATTCTCGATTCAAAGGTCCGAAACAATCGAGTCGAGAGAGCACTATCAAATGAACGCTTTTATTTTATTTTCGCTGCTCTCATTTACAAACAATGAGAAGCCGACGGCGGAGATTTCATCAGCGATTATCTCTCGTTGTGTGGCGAGCCTTTTATTTTTATATTTTTTCTATCCTGAACAAGGACGGTTGTCTGCTGGTAAAACAAAGAGGGCATAATGATTGAATTGGGGTACTAAAGTCGGATCGCGCGTCATCGGAATGTGTTTTTATCGAAAGTAATTTATACAAACAGTTTTGAAGACGTCATTCAGCTGCCGAAATGTTTCTTAAATCTATTAATGTTTTTATGAACTTCATAAACGTTGACCAGGTTTCAATTTCTGGTCTGGCCGACTAACGCTGTATAAAATAAAACATCGAAATTGGTTCATAACAGAGTGCATTAACTTTACTTACTAAACTAAACCTTGGATTCTTTCCACGCCAATAGTAAATACGTGAAAATATGGTAGAACGATTGTTATGCTGTTTTTTTAACTCATTTATGCAGCCATCGTTGTTTGAAATTAAAGCCCCATAGTATACGTAGGTCTTGACCACGTCACAGTTTGACATCTGTGTCACTTCAGGCGAGTTGTCATTGACGCGGTCGACGATTATCATCTTGATCTTAGCTCGGTTTATCTTCAACCCAAACGTAAGGCTCACTCACTCCACTCTGAGAAGTAATTCCTCCATGAGGCCAGCGTTACTCGCATTTAATGTGGTGTCATCTGCGTACCGCTAATTCGCAATTTTGTCCACCAATCGCCATGCATCGGTCCACTCTTCGTGAGTGATTCGCATTGCAAGCCCGGTGGTGGTGTTAAATAGTAAAGGTGATATTATGCATCCCTGTCGCACAATTTCACACCGTACGTTAAAAACACTTTTCCCATAACAATCCGGATATCATTGTTCGACTATGTGAGAATTAACTTCAGTGAAAGCATTTCCGATGACAGATAACAGGGACCACAGGACAAAACAAAGGCTAATTTGAGGCGAATGATATCAATCGGGCACATCATCTGCCTAGCCTTTTAACAATTATATTGTCGTCGGCTTCCAGTCAAACCGGATTTAGCTGAATACCAGTATTTTACGGGGAGCGCCTGCCTACCAGACCTCCACAACCCATTAACTGGGTAACACGGTACTCCTTGGTAAGACTGGTGTCAAATTTTCTGGCTTCTGACTATCAACGACGAACTTATAACGACTGCCAAAGATCTACAAATGACAGCCGGGACCAACGGCTTAACGTGCTTTCCGCGGCACGGAGGAGTCTCAGTATGTCAAGATGGTCACCCATCCACAGACCAACCTCGGCGTTGCTTAACCTTGAAGATCGACCCGTGCGTCTGTTATTACTTAGCCACGAGCTCATCAATCGGGCATGAAACACTTAATCTTTTCTCATTCGGTTCTTCCGTGTACATGACTACAGAAATTAATAAGGAAAATGAATGATAGCTCGTTGTGATAAAAGTAAATAGCTGGATGTATTTCTATTAGTAGGTTCGTAATAATGGCTTTACTTGTGTTGGCATTAGTGAGACGAGAATAGACTATGACTTGACGAAAAGATTTTTTTGTGAGATTGACTTTCCCGGTTATGCAGAGCATGTACTATATTGTATTGTCTAATATCTACAGAAGTGTGTTTTTAAGGCAGGCAGGCAGGCTAATAACAGTAAGCAAGTGGGTTACTTTAAAAAAATAGCATCTTTTATATTTTATTTACTATACAAGCTTTTGTGGATCAAAAAATGCAGTTCGAATAGCGAATCGACAGCAATGGCTTCCAACTTCTAAAACAGTATAATTTAAAATGTTTAAAAAACTCCGACAATAAAACTTTAAAAAGTAAAAAGAATTCATCATCATCCTTTGATGATGAATTCTTTTTATTTTTTAAAGTTTTTATTTTATATACCTATATTAAACTAAAAGTAGTTAAATATAGGCATACTTAGTAAACACAAAACATTTGCGGTCTCCCGAGGCGGAGACGCATGGCCCAAAGAAACGTACCTATAATAAACTAAAAGTATCAATCCAAATGAATTTGTTACTTTTTAAAGTTTTTTGAAGGGGGTTTTTAAACATTTTAATTTTAATATTTTTTTGAATTATTGCTAAGAACACGCTCTATTAAATTACCTTTCAAATGAAAAAAAAACCGCATCCAGATCGGTTCCCCCGTTTAAGAGCTATGATGCAACAGACAAATTAAAACTAGTTTTTCAAGCTAAGTCATTTTAAGAATTTATTTATACGCTATGAAAAATAACAAAATTCGAAGCCATGACGTATCATCTATACCTACCCTTTTTTTTTTTGATTTCGTGGGGAAATCCTCATGGAAATTCTCCACCCTGGGGCGAGTGGAGGGGTCTGTCAGACTCTTACTGACTAAAACCACCCCGGTGTTCCATCTCCAACCTACGCCGGGGATCGCGGGAACGTATGCGACTTCCGCAATCCCCGGCTGATCTATACCTACCCTATACCTACCTACCTATACCCGCGTACTATGCCCACTCCGTTACAGACATGTGACCTGTGTTCCAGCCTTCGATCAAGATTCTTGATCGAAAGTCCCAGCCGTGGGAACCCTCATATACACGTACATCGGCTGAATGATAAACGATAAATGATATTTATTTTGTAAGTAGGTTAAACATAACAATTTTACACGTCAATCGATTTTGGTCATTTTTAAACTAGATGAGGCCGGTGTTTCCTAGCTGACTACCCTGAGAAGAAACACCGAACCAAACTCAGAGGTCAGTCTCTTTTAAAGTCCATACAATCGAACTGGTCAAAAGGCTGACTATGCTTACGCTTCTTCTGACCATTACTTGCGTTGGTATAATCTTCTGTCTATGTTAAAGACATTCAGCCAACCACCAGACACATTTTTCATTATTAAAAGTATAAGTTAATGCCATGCTATCACCGTCTTCGTTTCCCTTGCCGTTCAGGCCAAGCTAAATTATCGTTTAGCTCGGCTGTGTGCCAGGAACACTTACCATCTCTCGCCTAAAATACTATGAGAGTATCGTAGCCAATATCTCGGTAATTGGCTGAAAGTTTTTAAGTCGAAGTTTACTATCGACTTTGTGAAATAAACTAAAAACAGTGCGATAAAAAGTCATTTTATTTCATTTTCGGCATATATACCTCCTCCTGACCGATTTCGGCCATGGCGGCCAATCCCAACAGAGACTAGCCTTCAGCCCTCCTTCCATCACTCTCATATTCCGATGAGACGGCAACCCAACACGACCGGAGGATCTGGTGCAGGACCAACGGCTTAACGTGCTTTCTGAGGCACGGGGGGGGGTGTCACACCACTAACTTCCAAACTCCGGGGTGACACTGGGAAATTCCTATTGGAAAAACCCAATATAACTTTTTGCCCGACCTGGCATTTTTGGCATACAAAGTCTTCAAAACGCCAAATGATAGACACAACCATTTTGAAAGAAATAGGGCTGAATTGAATGTAGTTAAACCGTTACACATTAAGCAAACATCATAGGGGCAATCGTCATTTAATAAAACATAGACAGAGTCGCAGTGTTACGTAGACTCATTATAATGGAAAAAAAGAAGGACATATACAATATACATACTTCCGACTAAAAAAAAGTTCAGTGCAGTGGTCGGCAGAATCGTAACTTAATCTGCCATAGTAGTACTATTATATATTCTGTGGCCATAGTCAGGCTGTTTTAATAAAATACTCACAAAAAAAACAACCGACTTCCAAATAAAAAAGTCGGAAGTTCGTATTTTAACACCGACTTCCGAAATTCAAGTTATTTTATACTTTATAGTGTTTTTTTTTTATTTGGAAGTCAGTTGTATTTTTTGTAAAAAAAAATTAAGTCGTGCCCCCACACCTAATAGCACCACTAGAAAGTCACAGGAAAGCAAAACACGCAATTTCGTTTACTTGGATGACATTTTTTCTATTTCCTCCAGCTATTTAAAATATAAACAGCAACAGCAACCGAATTGAGAACCTCCTCCTTATTTTGAAGTCGGTGAAAAATCACAACAAATGAGATACACTCTTGACTAAAGCCAACCAACACTGAAATTTCGAAGATTTCCTCTAGCGACGAATTCAAATGCGTTAGCCTTCATTGCATCGCTGTTGCAAACTGTCAAAAACAGCTTTAATTTCCCTACATTCTGACAATTTTTTTAAATCGAACGCTATTTCAGTACGAGATTTGCCTTCTGAGTACTACTTGGACATAAAATTTAGTTGATCTCAAATTGTTGCTTAATTGCTTGAAAATACACTTGAAAGGTTCAGCGCACCTACTACTTCTATCTTATTTCCCATACCAGATAAAAATAACGTTCCTGGATTTAAATCCATTACCAACCTACTAAAACAAATTAATTTCCAGCCAGCATTTCCCTTTACCAACAACAGGCCATCACTAATGAAACCTCCAACTTTTTGCTCCAGTTTGTCAAACAGAGCGCCATATCCAATACACTTGCACCCACATTCATCAACACAGCAAATGGGCTCTGCGCCCACTGGGTAATAAGTTCCTTAATTAATTGTTACTGCCAACTGTGTATTATAGCGTTATTGGATTACTAGTTAAAGGAGTGCGACTGTAAGGGATCTATTGTTGCACAGTGATGTTTTTTTTTTTCTGTAGAGTACGTTCAAGGAAATTATTCAATTCGTCAGCTTTATCTTCATTTCAGCCTTAAAAAATTAACTGCTAGAGAGACTTCCCCAAGTGTCGCCACATCGACTGGTCCTGGGTGTCTCGCATCCAGCGTATTCCCGCGCCCTTCACCAGGTGTACCAAACCTTGAAGCAGCTTTACGCCTTCCGGTACAAGTCAACGCTCCAGGACCTATCGACCTCATATCGTTCCTGTCTGCTATGTTACAATTCAGTTTAAGGTATGTTAGTACAGTACGCAGTTGGAACGCAAAGGGCTTTAGAAGGAATACGGATGGGTTTTAGTCAATAAGAGTCTGACACGCCCTTTCGCTCCACCCAGAGCCGAAGAAGTCACATGATGAGGTGAAGTTACAAGTAAACGTAGTTTTTCTATTATTTCGTCATCTATCAGCAGTCCCCCTGAGTTTTTTGTTGGTCAGTGTGGGGTACAACGTATCAGCTTTTGACATGACCTATGCGGATAGATGTAGAATTACAAACATTAGGTACTTTGAGATGCACCCTCAAAACACACCATCTTAATGTATAACCAAACTACTTTGTAGAGTAGATTGTGTTTATTCAGCAGAATAGCCAAGACGACCACCGTTTACCTTTCTAGTCTACACAGAGCATCAAGTTTGACTCAGTTAGAATTCATAATGGCCCCAGAAATTCCCAAGGCGTTAAGGCTACGTATAAACTCCAAACGGAAGCTTGTACAAATTCCTTAGTTCGAATAAATATCTAGCAAGATAGGTATGTATAATTAATGTCGGATAAGATGCCAGTGGTACGTAAAATTGCAGATTTATTCGCAGAATTATAACCGCTGTTCTAAATTCCTTTAAAGTAGTTTATAGGAACTATGTACTAAACTTGGTTGGAATGCTATCTCCCACTCAAACGTCTATAAGTTTTGCGTTATACAGAAAATAACTGGGCAGCGAGAGCTTGGTTCTTCAAAAAGACAAGGCGAAAATGTGAGCATAGCTAAAAACATAAAATTAGTTCCTTGCAATATACAACGAGTAACAGAATAAACTTAAAACCAGAAAAGGGGTAATTGCACTCATTACTATTATGAGCTACCTTAGCAATACAACCGTACCGTTTATTCTGTTACACATTGTTTGTGTGAAAGTCCTTGGTTGAATAAGAGATAATTCCGCGTCTTCTCCAAAGGTTATTTTCTAAAATCTGTATCCAGAAACTGTCAGCTCAAACTCATTTTTTTTTCAAACAAGCGATTTTAACAATGTCATCAATAAATCGACTGGGACCTTTCAATTAACCACCATAATGAACCACCATGAACATTTAGAACTCAACGTCGATAGAGCAGAACTAATGGCCCATCTAGAACATTAAACGAGCCATTTCCTCAACTCTTTAATAATAATAAAAGCATCCATCGAGGCAATCGCGTTATTTTTCACTTACGAGAATCCGAGCATAAAATATGAGCGCTCACGAGCTCGACACGCGAGCGTTTCAATGAGTTACATGTTCTCAGTATTAGCTTATAGTAGTCATATTATAGTGAGCTCTTATGACAGTGTTCTATATGGCAGTATCTGTTGAGGATCCAAGAAGCTGATGAAAGGTCAAAGAAAAAATCCTCATAGTTGCACAGTTCAAGGTATAATTTTCATCTATTCTAATCTAGTTGCTGCCCGCAACTCCGCTCGCGTGAATGTCGATAATTATCCAAGGGAACATATTCCCGAGATAAAAAGTATCCCATGTCCTTATCCAAGGTCTAATCTATCTCTGTACCATTTCATCGAAATCAATTCAGCGGTTTAAGCGTGAAGAGGTAACAGATAGACGACACACTTTTGCATTTATAATATTAGTGTGGATTTTAAAACGTCACAACTTACTTTTAATCAAACGTATTCCAAACACTTCAAATTTAAATTTACTACTTAAAACGAGTCTGTATATACAATTTGGTGTCCTACTATGACGTGCTAATGCCATCCAATTCTGACGATGTAAAAGGGATAGTGCTATACGCGATGTATAGCTTCGTCTCTCTCTTGGAGCGGAATCTCGATCGTTTTAAGATTTCATAGTGGGGCCCTTGGTTTGTATTTCCATCAGTATCGGTATTCTATTACCGACCGACCGTTCGATCTACCGAACATCAACTAGTCTTTTTTTGAAATGGTAACATAAACATTGCAAAGCCTCTCAATCATTAATATAATGTTCTGATGATGTGTCTTGGAGACGAAAAAATGCGATAAAAATAGTATTTCCAGGTATTATTTGCTACTAGGCTTGGGAAGCGATCACCTCCTTCTGCGAAGCAGTAATGCTAGCGAAGGAGGAGGCGGGCCGCGCGAGGGAAATTCAAAGCCTTCGCCCCAACCGCCGCTACATGAGCAGACGCCCCGGGCGTCGGGAGTCGCAGGGCGATCCCCAGCCACCATAAGCGCGGGCCTGCGGAAGGCGAGCTTTGAGTGACTGGCTGTCCGATCACCAACAGGCTAGTCGATGGCGCGTTGTGTTCCACGCGCGCCTCAAAGAGATGTCAGCATAGAAGACGGGGCCCGCTAGGGCCAGAGCCTGCCAGGGCGGCAGAATTTGTTCGAAAGAGTCACCGCGGCCCTGGAACGCAAAGGTGTCTTTAGAAGGAATACAAAAAAAAAGAAAACTGTTTATTCTGTTACGCGTTGGAAAGTTGTAGTATACGACAAAAAAATGATCTCGAATCGACTAAAACATCCAAAAAATCAGTTTTCAAGTAGCGTGATGCAGTCGGTAGCATCAAGTCCGAGATAAAACTAAAATAAACACCACTGACTGCATCAGACAGCTTGAGAAGTGATTTTTGTCTCCATTTTGTTTTTTTTTTTTGATAAATTAAATATTTTTTATTTTGATATTTTTTCCTAATTGTATAGAAGGAAGGATACAGACTATATTCGTCTTATCCTCTTTTTTGTTTTGCTTCTAAGTGTTTTGGATTGATAACACAATTCAATGCAAAATGATCCTGTTAACGAAACCAAACACTTTGTTTCTTAAGAATAGTTCTGTTTAATACCTCTGCGAAAAATTGTACGCATTGTTTGAATTCGCTTTAAAGCTAAATACTATAGTATCCGGGCGTTTGCTTGCCTTTCACAATACCAAGATGAGTTAAGCATTGTTTTTAAGAATACGTTCATCGCGAATGGCGTTGCCAGGCGTCCGAATAAAGCCGGACGCAGTCAGGCTATTTGGTTGTGTGTCCGGCCAAATTAGACGGTGACGGCCTGTCCGGCTTTTGTTAGGCTTGTTGAATTTGAGCATTTTTTTTTACATTTGTCATGTGTTGATTTCCGCTCCGCCTCCTATTGCAATTACCTATAGAAATTAATATAGTAATAAATATTGAATGATTAATAATAAAGAAGACTAATTCATTTAATTTGACAGTTGTTTCATTAGAATTAAAGTTAAATTTTATGGTAAGTGATAAACATTGTCGTGTTATACTTACTAAGACTAAAAAATTAAGGGTGCCCAATCTTTTTACCCAAATGTCCGGCTAAACTGGCTGGACTGTCCGGCTTTTCGTTTGAAGACCTGGCAACCCTAATTGCGAACATAGCTATTATAGTTAAATTCTCTGCCGGAGTCTGTTTTCCTTATAACTAAAAGCTGATGTCTTTAAGTCAATACTGAATTGGTTAGTTCTAGATAAGCGCTCCACCCATAGTCAACCACACCATCGTTTACCATCAGTCGAAATAATAATCCAACGCGAGCCTATTAATATTTTCTATACTTAATCTATATCTATACTTCTAGACTAATATATTTCTATACGAATAAACTTAAAAACTACTGACCAAATTCTTTGAGCAATGGATAGCTACATTATCAGTGAGTAACATAGGCTATATTTTATCCCCGTACTCCCACGGGAACGGGAACTACGCGGTTTTAACCGTGTGACGTCCGCTAGTCTATTCTAATATTATAAAAGCAAAAGTTTTGGATGTTTGGATGGATGGGTGGATGTTTGTTACTCAATCACGTCAGAACGGCTGGACCGATCTAGATCAAAATTGGCTCAGATGTAGAATTTAGTCCAGAATATCACATAGAATACTTTGATACTATTTAATCTCAGGAGTATGATCCATTGGGATAATAACGACGTTTACGAGGGCTAGATTTGATTAAATAAACGCAATGACCAAGTCAGCTGAAACCTCCATACATAATCCTCATAAGTTCTGCAGTGTCGTTTTTGAGGAAATAATTTACAAGAAGGCAGTATCCCTACAAAATGCAACTGTATAAAAGCTACTTATTATGAAAGTACCACTTTATACATTAACGACGATTCTCGTCGGAGAACATCCTCATATTTCCGCATTAACTGAATAAAATGCGAGTTACCCGTGTTACTCAGTCTAGTGTGGTTTAAGTAATCAGCTTCCACGACAACGAGATGAAGAGTTCGCGGTAATATTACTAACATTCGTTATGTAATGTAAACTAACTTTGGATTATGTTCACTAAGTTTGGATTTATTTTCACTAGCTTTGGTAGCTCATGGCTAAATAATAACAGCCGCACGGGTCGATCTTCAAGTTAAGCAACGCCTGCCGAGGGTGGTCTGTGGATGGGTGACCATCTCAACGTTCCGAGACTCCTCCGTGCCTCGGAAAGCACGTTAAGCCGTTGGTCCCGTCCCGACTGTCATTTGTAGATCTTTGGCAATCGTTTCGGATAGTCAGAAGCTAGAAAATCTGACTCCAGTCTGGCCAAGAAGTACCGTACCCAGTTTTGGTATAATTTCACTTATTTGACGCAATAATCAATTCGAATTTTCAGAAATGACGTGCACCAGGTGGACGTAGCACTGAGGCATCAGGTCATTAGATAAATCGACGTCAACGGCACGTTTACGTCATAAGTTATGGTTTCAAAGTGGTGGCGCGAATTTTCCCAAAAATCCTCACTGAATGAGGGGGGGTGGGTTGAATTTATGGTTCGGAGTTCAAAATGTCTGACGAAATCTGTGCTCTAAAATTACCCACACCAATGCTTATCGCTTCATAGAAGAATTATGTTATAAAGGCAATTCATCATCATCTGCCTAGTTTTTCCCAATTATATTGGGGTCGGCTCCCAGTCAAACCGGATTCAGCTGAATACCAGTATTTTCCGTGGAGCGGCTGCCTACCAGACCCATACAACCCATTAACTGGGTAACACGGTACTCCTTGGCAAGACTGGTGTCAGATTATCTGGCTTCTGACTGTCCGTAACGACTGCCAAAGATCTACAAATGACAGCCGGAACCAACGGCTTAACGTGCTTTCCGAGGCACGGAGAAGTCTCGGTATGTTAAGATGTTCACCCATCCACAGACCAACCTAGGCAAGCGTTGCTTAACCGTGCGGCTGTTATTATTTAGCCACGGCGCCTACAAAATATAGATATATAAAGGCAACTACAAAAACAAATTAAATGCCAACAAGAAAATAAAAGTACCGTCCTAGGATGTCCTTTTTAGCGAAAATCGTGAGTAACTCCTCAGAAAACTTTCTAACAATATTTTGCATAAGTTGATAGATGTTTGTTTGTTGTTGATGGATGGATGTTAGATGGATGTTTCTGTATGTTTATAAAATTCTAGGATGTTCGCTCGTGTAAGTGGCACGTGGAAATGTTACTTAAGAGGAAGTGTGGGGGCTTAGGGTCAGGTCACAGCGAGACGCGAAGCGTAGCTGCGCGCTCTTTTTAAGATAGCGATAAAATATCGTCTCACTGCTGGGAAACGGCCTCCCCAAAATCATTCCGGGTATTCTTTTCCCGGGCCGCCTTGAACGAGCCCTTGCAAGAGGCATCTAGATCGTCTCTCCACCTCTTCCTAGGCCCCGGCCCACCCACCACAGCGGCGTCGTCCGTCCTCAAGCATCTACTTTCTGGAGACCTTACTGCCCAGCGGTCACTGTGACCCGCCCAATCCCATTTTAGCCTGGCAGCCTTTTTCTCACATTTATTTCATAGATTTCAGTGAAAGAATCGGAATACACCCTGAGGCGTCGTGTAGCACCTCGAGACTCTATTATAGAGAGATTATATTATACAGGCTTTGCAACTTTGTGTGGTAAATTACATTAGCCACCTTTTTGCTACTTAAAATTGCGATAGAATTTTGTCGTGTTTTCGTCATCGCAATTTTCGTTACGTATCCCATTGACAACGTAACAAATATTTTCCTTTTAGTATTCAAAATCAAAAATAAGTCCCTTTATAAGAAATCAGGATCTGTCGAATCTGGTGAGTTCGGGGGCCAATTAACGCTTGCGATGAATTGCCTTGAAAACGTTCGTCCCAACAACCTACTTAGGAACTTTCAAATTAAATTACTAAAAATAATACAGTAGTCATGGCCTTAAATACTGATACCTCTATTATCGAAATGTCAACCTCTATAAGCGATTGGTCACGTGATATTTTGTCAGCGTTTTGACAATCGCTTTCGTCACGCTACCGCTGACAGAATATCACCTGTCTAGAGCCTCTGGTCTCTTCAAGCATCACCGTGTCGCTCGCGACTCAGTGTGAGCTAACCCTAAGTGTGGGTTGACAACACTTGGCATTTACCTTCTATTTGTATTTATAAATTGATATCATGTGAGGGCGGCCTCTTTGGTGGGTTTAACTGTCAAAAGGATTTTGAACACACTTCTGAATTCGACATTTGTATGGTTCTAGTTTTATTGGGCATTTGTTTTTTAGCGCCCTAAAAAGACGAACTCGAACATGTGATGTTGATTACAAAGGTAAGGTGCCCCATGTAAACGAAATATGAACATAGGGAAGCAATTAGGAGAGTAATTTGGAATAGTAGCTGCGATAAAGAAGAAGCAAAAAGAATTTGAGTACTGAAATACACCCATCTTTTTCTAGTTTCTCTTCTTCTTCTTCCTCCTCTCCTTAACCCATTATATGGGGTCGGATCTTTTTACTTTCCTACGCCAAGTCAAACGATCATGGGTTGTCGATTCGTGCAATTGGGCTTTATTAAGGTCTCTTTCCATGAAGGTCTACGAGGACAATGGCGAGCGGCCTCTCCCTCTCTTTTGTTTTTGGAGGTTCAATGCAGTTTGAACCACATGGTCTTCGCTTCGACTTCTAACATGGCCATACCAGCGAAGGCGGTTTTCGGTGATTTTATATGCGATTCGTGCAACTTAAAAGCTTCCACGTATGTTGAACAATTTTTTCTTCGTATATTTAGAAAAATAATGGCTTTTAAGTGCAAGGTTAACGCCCCAGGAAGTTTTGATTTTGACAACTGCAGTCGCTGTGCACCGGCAGGCGCAGTTCATGGCTCTGTGGGTAACAATCTCTCTTTTCTTGAGCAAGATTTTGAAATTCGAAAACAAACTTTTGTTGTTCTAAAGCCTAACGATATCATCGCACTCTCATCCTACACATATGTACATAATCTCCATACTGGAGCACGCTAACTATACAATCGTATTGTCCCAGTTCATGTTACCAAACACACATTAGTCCAATTTAGAGAACAGGCAAACGGAAGCTATCAATCATGGATGACAGTCACAATATAGACGTGTTACACTATACATTCGTAGATTTATGAACGCGAATATACCACTTATGTTATATACATGTCACATGAAAATAGCAAAGTGCGTAAGATTATAAAATAACTTGAGAGATTGTAAACTCTCGATAAACTGTCAACTGAACATTTGGAATACTATTTTACGCATCAAAATTTTGATAGTCTATAACCTTGCAGAGTCATTCCGAGAAATTGTGGACTGAGCGCTGCTGTCTGGTCTATAAACTATCTGTTTTGGTGTGATAGTTAAATTGGAAACTTGGCCCTTCATTGGTCTTTGTTTTCTCTGAATAGACCAATGAGAGCCTTGTTTCCAGGTTAACTATCACATGAAAACGGTTAAATAGTAGACTTGTGCTCTGATTGGTTGCCATTTTATGTCAGTCCACAATTTCTCGGAATGACTCCGCGAGGTTATAGACTATCAAATTTTGATGCGTAAAAAAGTATTCCAAATGTTAGGTTGACAATTTATCGAGAGTTTACAATCTCTCAAGTTATTTTATAATCTTACTGAGTTTGCTATTTTCCGGTGACATACACTTGGCGTGAAAATGGCTTTCCGTTTTCACGGTGGAATGCGTGTTTGGTGGAATGAATCGGTTATGTGATTTCTGTAACGTATTTAATGTAATGTATTATTCTATTACTTGGAATTGGGTAGGAGTATTATGGATTACGGATTTGTTGAACGTAACATGAAATGTATCACACGGTGAAACTGAAACACAGTTATTCGCGCCATAATAGTTGTTTATTTATTTATTTCAACTTTATGTACAATAGTAGTACATGGGCGGACTTAATGCATCAAAGCATTCTCTACCAGTCAACCTTTGGGTTATGAAGACTATACTGTGGTAGGTGTACAATAAATTTTAACTTTTTTACTTTTTGGTTTTGTTCTTGTTGCATGGTACACGCTGAAAAAATGAGCTTTCCCTCATTTTTTCAGCGTGTTTCAATAACGGAACTTGGTGAACACAATATTAGAATTGCGAACTTCTTTGGTGACCTCTAAAAGGTATCAAAATATTGCAGAAATTATTTTTATTTATTTATTTTTCATCTTACACCTATCGTTACAAGTTTTTCCCAATGCGATAAATGTGCTTATCTTAACTTATACTTACATCTGTAACTAATTATAAATAATGCATTCCTTGTGAGTTCACCCAGAGTGCAACAAAATAGGTCCGTATCATTAGCAATCAGGTTGAGCGTGCGAAGTGCACGCGTCAGCGGCACCTCCTTTAGAAGGCTGCTCCACCAGCAGGCGCGGTCGCCGTCGTCGCCACACGTACCTATCGGAAACACACAGGCTCACCTGCCCTAAACTAATTGGATTATTCGACTTCCCTATCAATATTTTGAATATATGTATGTGAGGTGAGTGCCAAATCCCTCCTAACCCATAGCTCGTTGTATCCCACCATACTTAATATTATTATTTATGTAATATGTTGTCTTAAGTACTCATATCGTAGGATTGACCATTTCGTGGTGCGGCAACATCATGAAATGCTCAATTCTACGATTGGTTACATTCGAGGAAACCTAGGACGCCCCGACACGTATGATTGCAGTTAGAGTGACTAACTAAGCTCACGTCATCCCTTTTATGATAAGTTTCTTTACACGTTAGTTTAGGTTTACCGTTAGGTTACGTTCGAGTTTGTCATTTCATGAAGTGGCCAACCATTATGGAAGTCACAAAATAGCCAATTTCACAATACGGCAATGAGATATCCACAAATAAACAAAATCTCAATGTTTAATACTTACCTTATAAAGTGAAAACAACTAACGACCTTACGAGCCTTACCTACTAAAATATTTCCCTTCCAACATTTACGACAGCAGAGGAAGGTATAAACTTCGCCAACACCTAACATACGGTACGTAAACATTTATTCCGTATCGAGAGTATTATCAGTGGAACATTTTACGCCATCGCCAACGGAACGGGTGTAAACCAACGTCGCCATAGACAAACGGCCTATTTCCCTTCGCGCCATTTCTCTAAGGACGTGTTCACATGAGCGTTTTGCCGCTTCACTGCGTTTTGTCGTGCGTTCGTTTTAGTGACGTGCCCGAAATGGAATTTTTGGTATTGTGATTTTTGATGATTGCTTTGGTTATGTTGTTCTCCTTATTCCATTCACTTTTATTAGTATACAATCTTCTGCCCGCGGCGTACCTCGCGTGGTATGTGAATAAAAAGTGTTTTAAGTTCTAGGATTATTGTCGCAGCCTGGGCTATAAGTGCTATAACTACGTTAAACATTAAGATCGGCTTAGTGCCTTACGAGTTAAAATGAAATGGACAGACAGACAGAGCTAGTTTCGCATTTTTAATATATATTAGTATGGATACGTAGGTAAATGTATTATTAAATCCATTTGATTCTCGTAGTTCCTCTGCTAATATACAATTCTCTGAAAAGACTCTGGAATCAATGTAACCTATAAATAGTATTAAAAGATTTTGTATTATAAAACTAAACCGTTTTGGCAGAGGTCTCGAGAGAGGACTCACGTATCTACGGATATTTATGAAACCTATTAATTAATATCCCTCAGTAAGACATCAAATTCAGTAACGTACATGCCTACCTATCTATACTAATAATAAAACTGAAGAGTTTGTTTGTTTGTTTGTTTGAACGCGCTAATCTGTGGAACTACCAGTCGGATTTGGAAAATTATTTTTGTATTTGATAGCCACATTCTTGAGGAAGTCTATAGGCTATACGGGAACGGGAATAAACGGGATATATGCGTACGAAGTCGCGGGAAAAAGCTATTATGTAGATAGAATCATAGACAAATACCAACGTTTATACTTTATAGCGTAGATACGGTTTAGTTACAAGATGTTTCTAAGTGTACTTACTAGGGTTGTCAACAGCACGCCACTTGAAGCCGCGTTATGAACTCAACCGTGAAATGACGTCTACTTAAATACTGACATCCTGTAACTTTCGTATAAAATGGTATGGCATTCCAAACGTTAAAAAAAATGAGAATCTGCATAAACTGCGTACCTACACGAATCGCTCCATAAACCGAAAAATATCACGTTCTTGTATGTAAATTAAATTTTATTTTTTAGTTTCATTTATTGTTGTTACAGCGTAAAAAGTACACATTCTGTGAAGATTACTACTGTCAACTTATAACAGTTCATGGGATACAACCCGCTGACAAAAAGACGGACGGACAAACAGCAAGGCTTATCAATATTATAATTATAGTCTCACTTAACTATTTTAAGAAGGCTCATTAATTTATATGCCCAAGTGGCTGATCATGGAATGAACATTATTTAGTATATAATTATGTAATCAACACCTGTATGCAACCCATGTATCACAAATAAACGATTTGATTGATTGATTGATTGAATAGGGTTCCGTTATCCCTTCCTCATCATCATCATCATATCAGTCAATTACCGTCCACTGCTGAACGTTAGCCTCCCCCAAAGAACGCCAACTATCCCGGTCTTGAGCAGTTCGCATCCATCAGCTGCCAGTTAACTTCTTCAAATCATCCATCCACGTCCTACACTACGTTTGCCAAAACGCGGTCTTCACTCCGCCTACAGACATTGCCGGCCCACCATACCTTTACCTTTTTACAAAAGGCCCCAAAAGTATAGATACACAGTATATTGAATCACACACGCTGACTAAATGACTAAGACTTCCAACCTGCAGCTTCAGCAAGACCCCATACTTACAATAACTCACTTTCATTAATCCTCCAGACCACCTCATACGAAAAAAACGCAAATAAAAACAAAAGCCAATCAAATACAGTCTATCCCTAACTAAGGCTTCGACCAGAGTGAGGAACTTGCACGGGTGCTAAGGCTGTCGCGTAGAATCAAACATATACCCAGATCTAGATCCATCTAGACAGGCCCGGCAACAATTGTTGGCAAAAAAAACTACTCTCAAGAGTCCATGGCAACAATTGTTGCCAATTTCAATTATTTAAATTCAAATAAAAAAATTCTCCAAACTGTCAAAACTTTAAGAAAAAGTTGAACAAAGTGTCTATTTTTATTTCATTCTAACAAACCACGGACTGCCTGTGTGTAAGCAGTACCACACTACTTGTTACTGTTGTAGCCAAAAAAAAGCATTGGAATGTCACTCTTGGTACGCGGTGGTTGACAGTGAAGTGATTGGTTTGTTTTTTGGATATACGTATATCATACTGTAAGTACTTGAATTTAAGATAATTTGAATTATACACCAAAATGATCTTAAAGATATGAGTTTTAATATTTTAAGATTATAACTGCAAATAAGTTATCATTGATAAAAGTTGCTTCAAAGCAAACTGACGTTGCCAATGACCGACATTCTTATGTTATTTATTGAGGAGCTAATTACAATATTACTTCAAAACTCCCAAAATAAGATTACTTGAAGTTTTTTCTTAATTAAATCAGCTTTCCGACCATAGTTTTTATTTCGACAAAGACCTATGAACAGTTTGCGAGATATCAGCATTTCTTTGACGCAAAGGCGTCCGGCGGGCTGTGTTGCTGTTGAGAGTATTTATTGTCCCGGGACTGGACTTTTCAGTGGATATGAAATCGCCGTTTGCGGTGATAGTCTTATTGTCCGAAGTGCTAAGGAGTAGAATTCCCTGTCGTAGTATGTCGCTACTACCGTACCGTACCGTACTGTCGTAGTATGTCGCTACTACCGTACCGTACCGTACTGTCGTAGTATGTAGCTACAACCTGGGAGTCTTTAAGACAAGAGTGAATAGGCTATTCTAGGTAACCGTGCTTCATTTTCGATCAAGTCATCACTTTCTATCAGGTGATATTGTGGTGAAACGCAACCCTATCAACAAATAAAAAATAAAAAAACGTGACGGAGCGTCCTGGCTATAGAGCGATTGCTGATCGTGTATTGTTTTACTCTGAGGAAACACGTCTAGAGCGGGTGATCGTCTTTTTTTTTACCTAAGGAAACACGTCTAGCCTCTAATGCCCGCTACAACTCGCGCTTCACTATGGCCACCTAATCCTATCCGCTATCGCCTCTGCTACCGCCACCGCGCCCGCACCCGCTCTATTCGCCGCGCGTTCACTCTGAACAAGGCCTTACATTGAACACCCGCACAGAACATTTCGCGCGAAAACAAAAGAAAATCGAGCGAAACAGATATGTATCTGTAAACAAAGCCATGCGTGCATTAATTCCTGTAATTTATAATCAAGTTCGAACAACCCGCATTCGATATACATGCTGGATTAAAAATATAAGAATTCACTTAGGTACGTGAGAAAAATTCTCGAGTAACTGTTTGTCTGTGGAATTCTTCGTGTAACATAAAAGTTTGTAGAATGTGAAACTTTGTTAAAGTAATTTGTGGAAGTTCGGGAATTTTTCTTTTGAATGTTACAAAAAAGTTTGTGTATTTTATTTTTTTTGGTACAGTCTCTTAATGTGGGAAAAACTTGCTGATAATATCTGGAACTGCGTGTGGACATTCCTTCTTATACAAAGATTACCCAGTGTTCAATAAATTGATCAAAATCTTAAAACCAAAGCGCAAATCTGTCTGGCAAACAAACGAAACATATCTTCAAGGTTGTCAACTTATCACACAAATTGAATGTAAATACAACATTAATAATCCCTCCTGTATACCAAGGAATGGGAACGCATACACAAAACCTAAGAACGAAAACGGCATAAACGACAGTTAAACCTATGTTGGTTACGCCCTTGAAGCCTCTGTAGGGCCTAAGTCCAGCGGCTCCCATACGTCAATATCCACCTACGCATTATGCAAACGTTACTAAGTGCGCCTTTTGTTTGTTCTGCTATCCGTACCTCGGTATGGTCAATAAAATAACAATATTACTGTGGCACAGGTGTTGGCTTACCGCTTACGAGAAATATGGCAGAAGGTCACCTACTCCTGTTGTTGATTAAGTTGGTACTTTCTACGTAGAAAGTGTTCAAGAGTGTGGACACTTATGTTCGGCGCACCCTGTGCTAAAAACCTTTCTGATTGGATGGACTGTGACAGTTTGACTGACGTAGTGGCAATTCGGTTTAGGATCGGGTCCACCAGTTCCATTTACAAACACGTCTCTCGATGCGTTTTTGAAAATGGAACCACGATACAGAAAAAAAAAGCTGTAGTAGTTTCTCTCTCGTATGGAAATAGCTGTCATTGTCCGTCCTCTAAAATCTCTTGGTGGGAATCCAAACAAACATGAATTATTTTTCATTAGTAACAATGTTCAGGATCACGATAGCTGCTGGACAAAGGCCTTCCTCTCCCTTTTTAACCGACTTCAAAAAAGGAGGAGATTCTCGATTCGGTTACTTATTTCTTTTTTTTGTGTGATTGTTACCTCATGACTTCGTCATTTATGAACCGACTTCAAAAAATATTTTTTTATGTGAAAGGATATACTTTCAGATTAGTTTCATATAAATTTCATAAAAATCGGTGTAGTAGTTTGGTTTTTATCAAAATAGCTGGAAACAATATGTCATCCAAGTAAACGAAATTGCGTATTTTGCTTTCCTGTGACTTTCCAGTGGTGTTGTTAGGTGTTAAGGTACCACTAAAAAGTGAAAAATAAAAAACTTTCCAAAAATACAAAGGACTTCCAAAAAAAAACTATAAAATAACTTTAAGGAAGTTGCTGTTAAAATACGAAGACACAACCAAATACACCGACTTCCGAAATTAAAGTTTTTTTTTTGAAGTCGTTTGTATGTTTTTGTAAAAGTTTTTTTTTTCACTTTAAAGTGGTACAACTAACAACACCACAGTTCACACAACTCTGAATTTTGCTAGTACGGGCCAGTCTTACCGGTAGGAGTCGAGCTCGACCCGCAATCTTCGCCATGGTCTGCCGCAATGTCTTCTGGTATAAAGAAATGAGTAAAAAGGGACCTTTAGGTGGCTCTTTTTACTTATTTCTCGCTTGTTTGACAAGCGGCAGACATGTCCGATGTTGATAGAGAATAGTCATATTTCTATTGCTATGCTTGTAGGGATAGAGTAGGAAGGTTAAAAGTAGTTTTATACGCAAACTCAATACAAAATCAAATGCAGGTTTACAGCAGGTAAATAAATAAACCAATTGGTTCACTACAAAATTTTCAGTTCCCATATAACTGGAGCCGATACGATAGAGGAAGAAAAAGACTTATACGAGTTAGATTGATTGGTTTGCGAATATACTTCAAATGTGTCTATGTGCCGAGCCAATAAAATTCAGCAGACTATTCGACAGTTCGATCCTTCGTAGACTTTTATTTGTTCTACAAAAGCTTTGCCTCTTTGTTTTAGAGTGTAATCGTGTAGAAGTTGAAGGCTAGGCTTTTTGGATTGTAAAGTTTGATTTAGTGCAATTGATTACGATAAAATTTTGGTCAATTCACATTTTCTGTGAAATCTTGCATGTCAAAATATCTCTGTTTCATCATCATCATATCAGCCGAAAGACGTCCACTGCTGGACATAAGCCTTCCCCAAGTGTCGCCACAAGAACCGGTCCTGTGCGTCTCGTATTCATCGGCTACCTGCGACCCTCACCAGGGCATCGGTCCACCTTGTGGGAGACCTTCCAACGCTACGTCTTCCGGTACGCGGTCGCCACTCCATAACTTTTCGGCCCCATCGACGATCTGTTCTGCGAGCAATGTGACCTGCCCACTACCACTTCAGTTTGGCGATCCTTCGGGCATTGGCTATCTCTGGTTAAAACCAGATTACTGATTAATAAGCCAGTTTCTTTTATAATTTGCTATCTTAACTGACGTTTTTTAGTAATTTCCTAAACTTTTAAATACAAACATAGGTAATTTGAATTAAATGATGATTTGAATTGAAATTGCATAGAATTTTAGTCTATGCTTTCTTGCCTATCTCTTCGAGTAGTTAAAACTGAAAATAAGGTTTTTTAGGAAAATCTCTAGGTACTGATATACCAGCTATCATACAAGAGTTTTATGAGCAACAATAAACACATGAAAAAGTATCAAGATACATATCAAAGTACATAACAGTCAACAAAACAAGAGTAAGAAACACAATCGGAGCGCAAGTTATTTACGAATCATGTTTGTTTGTTGATTCTGCGATCATAAAAATTATATAACCCTGCTTTATGACAGTGTTTTTATTACAAGAAACAAAAACATGGAGACATTAATTTGATCACAACGCCTGGGCGAATCTACAGCAGTGTGTAACGCGGACATTGTTGAAGCGACTTTAACAAATTCAGATCGTTAACTATTTACAGGCTAATGCCCCGAAAATCACATATTCTCTTAGCCTTTTAACCTGAATCCTGGGTCCTGGAGCCTGGGGGCTGGATCTATTAGGTTGGCTCACCTATACTTCAATATTTCCCAGTTATACCAGATACATTTTTATTGATGTTGATGAAAGGCTATTAGCACTATACAAGGAGGAGAAGACGATACGACAATAAATTAAAACACTGGCAATACTAGTTCATACGAATATGTTGTCTTTTATCACAGATTTGATGTTACTAACTGCAACAGACTGCTGGAATATTTCGTCAGAATAGTAGTCACTATCCTTGACTAGTTTGAGTTATTTTTGACGTTTTATGTAATTAGAAAGTTTATTTTTAATTTCGGTGACAGGAATTATAAGTTTCAAAATATTCCTATGAACCAGTTTTGTCAGTACAGAAGTATGCGGAACAAAGAGTTAAGTCACGTATACCTCCGTTTAAATGGGAGGATCCTCCGACTAGACAGTTGTTGTGTCTGGTGGACAACTGCCCGATATTTGGACTGTTGTATATGTTCAAATCGCACGGAGAACTTTGCTTGCGTGATGCAGGATTTCGTTGGTAGTTCGCACTGACAGGATAGATAGCGTTGCGGTTCTTTTTGTTGCCGTACAAATTTCGCTTCTTATTTTTTCATTACTAGCGTATCGTCGTCTCCACCTTGTATATTCGATTCCAATCTTAACGACTTCACTTTCTAATACTCACATAAAGACTCTTTCATCCTTAGATTGTTTAATCAAAATGTAAAGAGAGTTAAAGTTTTTACTAAGACATCTCGACCAGTAAGCGGACGTATAAATCCTCTATTTGAAAGCTACAATTGACTGCAAGTTGTTAAGGAGAAAAGTCCTTTGTACTTCTTTGATCATCTGAGTTAGAACTTTGAGATGGTGCAGGTGTCACTACAAAGTTGGACGAACTGAACTTTTACATTACAAAATAGAGTTACAGCAATTGAATTATTTAGCATCCAGTTGACCCGACTGTTATGAAATTGAACATTACATTGTTGTTCGCAATTAATTTGAGCATGCTTTTATACTTTAAATATTCAAATTAGTAAATGAAAATTTATTTGAACGCAATGCGACAATAGGCTAAAAGTGTACTAGTGCCTACGGGCTTCAAAACTAACTTTCTACATAGGTCTAGACTCGTTAAAGTTCAGAGACTATTCGAGCGTAGAATCGTAAATCTAGAATTTCTCGATAAATGGAAACAGTCAATACTTTATCCAGCAAAATATGTACCTATAAACATAATATCAGAAAGTAAGAAAAAACTCAAAGGAGTAATACATAAGTCTGCCAAACGGATTTGTTCCAGTTTAAAGAATCCGGCTTTGGACCGTTCTCAGAATGTCCAAGAGATAAAAATATGAGTCCTAAGATCCGGCCAAACGTTTCTAAAACGGTTTCATATAAAGTAAAAACTTTTTTAAAGTTTAAACGGAGGATCGCACTTTACTGCAGTCCATGAGTAAGGAAGGACTTAAGAACTTTTTATTGTTCTTTGCGAAGTACAAAGTTTAATTAGAACAAGGCAGATAAAAGGCATGTACGAGGAGGTACCGAGTTTCTTGGTATAGCATTTGAACTGAGACATTTAAAATGAAATAAAAGACGACTTCATTGTAGTTTCTGAGCGCTATACAATTTTTGCTGTTGGTTTCTGACTGGATCGTTTTTTGTTCGGAAGAAATACTTTCTATACAGTTAAGAAATAATAATAATAGTGTAGATAACAAAAGATGTTTATACACGTCAATCTTTTTTGGTCATTTTTAAACTAGAGGAAGCCGGTGTTTCCTAACTGACTACACTGAGAAGAAACACCGGAACAAACTCAAAGGTCAAAGTCACTTTTAAAGTCCATACAATCGTACTGGTCAAATCATATGAGAACCATGAAGGTTTATGTCTGAAGTGGTCTATTGAGGAAAGAAGTACACAGATTTGAGTGGTCTTGTCCAGTCAGTGAAAGCCTTGGTCAGTAGGCGAATATCTCAACTTAGAACCAATAAGGAGCTCAACGAATCGACGGCCAATGAAAGGACATTTGGGTAGGCCACAAAAAACAATCAAACTGCCAGACATCGTTAAAAAAAAAAAGAAAACCCAGTAGTCTTTTTAAACCAATGTTTAACTGGTAGAATTATAAATTAATCATTTATTTCTAAGTTACACAACGTGTAACAGAATAAACGCAATACCTCTTAAGGGGTAATTGTACTCATCATTATGAACAACGTTTACTGCGGGACAAACCCCAAAAACGCGAAAAAAAATTAGCTGTTCAGTAAATTTTGTCGACATATGTGCACAAAACTGGGAAATCAATTTTTTTTTCGCAAAATTAGTGTTGGTCCCATTGTAAAAGTTGTTCATAATGATGAGTACAATTACCCCTTAAGAGGTATTGCGTTTATTATGGTACACGTTGTGTAGACTCATATTTACAACAATAAAACACAGAAGTTACCTTTAAAAAAAATAGAGAATGCCTTGTCGCATTATAAGTCTATAGCACTACTGTACTGAAAGCATTAATAAATACGATGATGGTGGGTGCACTAATGTTTTAAAAAATCCCTACCTACTCGTAATATGCTTAACCATCTTCGCTGAGGAAAGCATCCATCTACAACAAACTCGAAACCCTCACGAAATCACGGCATACGTCATACAAATTAACAATATTTCAGCAAACCTACCATACATGTTCACCGCACCCTTGTTTTATATTCATCATTATTTCGTGACGTCACGACTGACGGTTGCGTTTTGACATTTTAATGTGCCATTTTGTACCGTAGCCATTTAATGCCAAAGCTTTTGTTGCCAGTGTGCCAGTGTCTGGCGATTTATGTTCCCAGGGAGATAATTTAGTGACTGTTTTCACTATCTACCTGGAATATGCTTGGTAAGAACGAATTTGATATAATGGTGTGATAAGTTTGGTATTCATGTTCCAATATTAGGGGAATGGTGTTGTTTTCTTTTGTTTTCCTGTTCTTTTCAACTTTTGTGCGAGCTAGGGGATATTTCTGATTTATTTGATTCTGATACAGACATGCAATAGTGTTAAGTAGCTATATGACTGTAATGACTGATGAGTCTTGATCTAAATGGTGTTGTGTTGACCACCAATAGAAAGTGTTCCACATTGAGAAGAAGTGTTTCCATAAAGTATGGTGGTTATATCTTTCTTGCTTTCGTCTTCCTTTCACAAAAAAACGACCTTCTTTGTCCTTGTACTATACACTAAACCCTTTTTTTTTATATCGAGGGGAAATCCTCATGGAAATCCTCCACCCTGGGGCGGGTGGAGGGGTCTGTCAGACTCTTACTGACTAAAACCACCCCGGTGTTCCTTCTCCCACCTACGCCGGGGATCGCGGGAACGAATGCGACTTCCGCAATCCCCGGCTGGTGCTGGCCCGCCTCTGCGGGCCACCTCGCATCGGCGGGGGGAGTGAGGTGTTTGACTCCCCCCGCTACGTCAAAGAGGGGCGCACGGGAACACCATGCGCCACCACCTCGGGTCCGGATGAATAGGGGGCGATGGACATCCCCAAGTCCGTCACCCCTGGACCCAGTTAGGGGAGCCGGAAGAGGGCAGCATATGGCCCTCCTCCGATGCCCGATGCGCCTGCTGCGGGCCGGGAGAGCGGTTGTGATCTCCCTCTCCTTTTCCGCAGCCTCCTTCTGCGCGATAACTATCTCGCAGAAGGAGACCACCGCGTCCCAGGACTGAGATGAGGGCACGGCGCGGCTCCTCCCAAGCGGCACACTCTGCTAGCGTATGCCGCGCCGTGTCCTCCCGACAGTCGACGCAGTGGTGGCATCGAGCGTCCGGCTCCCTGCCTATGCGACACAAGAACCTCCCGAAGCAGCCATGCCCCGAGAGGACCTGCGTCGCACGAAACGACAGGGAGCCGTGCCTTCTCCCGAGCCAGAGGTCGAGCACTGGCCGGATGGCCTCGATGGTGATGAGGCCGGCGGTAGGGCTCGAAAGCCTGTCCCGCCATTCCGCCACCAGGACCTCGCGCAGCTGCGACCGACGCAGCTCCAAGTGTTGCTGCGTCAGTCTTTCGCCGCGCGCCCGCGCGCCCTCGCGCCACCTGTGCAGTGACGCGAGCACTTTCGCCTCCAGGTCCCACGGCGGAGATCCGGCCAGTGCGCAAGCCGCCTCGTAGGAGATCGTGCGATATCCCCTGATGACTCTGACGGCCATCACCCTCTGCGGCCTCCGCAGAACAGTGATGGTGCTGGCCGTCAGGTCAGCCGCCCAGATCGGGGCCCCATAAAGGGCCATCGATCGCACGATCCCCACGTACAACCGCCTACAGGCGGTGCTCGGGTCCCCCAGATTGGGAAGCAGCGTTGACAGCGCCCCCGCCGCGCCCAACAACTTGGGCGCCAGCCGCCGGAAGTGGGGGCCGAAATCCCACCGGCTGTCGAGCACCAATCCCAGGTACTTCATGGTGGACTCGACAGCGATACGGGCCCCCCCGACCACAATGTGCGATCCCGGCGGCGGCGCTCGCCGGGGGCCATGAAAAACAATGGCCTCCGACTTGTTGAGGGCCACCTCCAGGCCGAGGCGCCGTATGCGGCTCACCACCTGTGAGACCGCAGCCGTCGCCAGCAACGCTGCCTCCCTGTGCGAGCTCCCCCGGGCAGTGACCAGTGTGTCGTCAGCGTAACACACCAGCTGCACTCCCGGCCGGAGCTCGCCCCTCAGCACCCAGTCGTACCCGATGTTCCACAGGAGCGGGCCCAAGACCGAACCCTGCGGAACACCGCACGACATGGGGCGCTGGTATCTGCCATCACGTCCCAGATAGGTGACACACCTTTCCGCCAAATAAGCCCCGACGACGCGGCGGAGGTAGGGAGGCACTCGATGATAACGCAGTGCCTCCCGAATACAACTCCAGGGCAGGGTGTAGAAGGCGTTGGAGATATCCAAGGACACCGCCAACAACACACCGCCCCGCGACACCGCTTCCCCCGCCAGGACTCACACTCGGGATATCGCCATGACAGTGGCGTCCTTGCCAAAAGCCGTACTGGCATTCGGCCAGGTCCGGCCCCTCTCCGCACAAGTGGCTGACGAGGCGGGCTGCGACTATCCGCTCAAACAGCTTTCCCACCTCGTCCAGCAGCACTATGGGCCGGTACGTGGACGGCGAGTCTGCAGGACGCCCCGCTTTCCTGAGCAGGACCAGACGACCAGATTAGACCAGACGACCAGAAACCCTGCCACAATCCACAGCGACTGAGATTCAACACGTCATCAAATGAATAAAAATATGAAAATTATGACTTCCTACCAAGAACGGAATCTCCATAATAGTAGATAATGACGTATGAAGTATGACGATTATGACATATAGATAATATAATTATGACGTGTTACGATTATGACGTATAACAATCATGACGTTTATCTATGATGTCGCAGGTATCATAGACCACATATTATATATATGAAAATACATATTAAAATATACATAAATATATTTTATATACATAAAACACTCAAGATAATCCACCACAAATCTCTGCAAGCTCCAGAAATCTATATTAAGAGCCAGGAGCTTCAATCTCCTGCGGTTCAGCAATAGGTGTAGGTATAATAAGCGTGGGGTATCGAACGTGTAATGAACGGAGCAGACTTTAATTGCAGCATTTGCACGGGTATCCATTAAATTCTGAGGCAACCCTCAGCGACTGCGAATCAACACGTGACTAATTGAAAAACAAATGACGAACACGAATGACCTTTATTAAATGTGATGATTATGACGTAAGACGATTATGACGTTAGACGGAAGACGATTATGACGTTAGACGGAGGACGATTATGACGTTAGACGCAGGACAATTATGACGTTAGACGTAGGACGATTATGGCGTTAGACGTAGGACGATTATTACGTTAGACGCAGGACGATAATGAAGTTAGACAATTATGACTTACGTATCCATGAACCACATAAAACACTCAAGATAATCCACCACAAATCACCGCACGCTCCAGAAATCTAGATTAAGAGCCAGGAGCTGCAATCTTCTCTTGCGGTACAGCAATAGGTGTATAATTAGCGCGGGGTATCGAACGTGTAATGAGCGGAGCAGACGTTAATTGCAGCATTTGCACTGCGATTTAAATATACTCGCGTAAGAGCATCGACCGCATTCGAGATGCGGTTCACACGTTTAATATTAGCTGTGCTTGTGTAAGGACAATGGGGAATTAGGGAGAAGGGTTTATTGGATTTCTAGTTTCTACTAGCTACCTCGCAAGCGTGAAAATCAGAAATGCGAAGGGAATATGCTCCCGAGATAGACATTATATTACTGGGTGTTTTTTTTAGCTTATACAGGGTGTTCCAGAAGTGCGTGGTCATATTTAAGGGTGATGTTTGGTAGCTGAAATACATTAAGGAAAAAATAGTAAAACAAAAAAAAACTCTAGTAGAAGAAACGACTAAAAAGTTCCGAAGAAATTACTTTTCAAGCAATTTGTTACAGTTGTTGGCATTTACTTTAGTTCAATCACAGATTTAATGTCACCAACTGCATCAGACTGCTTGAAGTCATTTCTAAGCAACTTTTATGTCGTTGTTTGTGCTCAATTTTTGTTTTAAGTCACATTTTTTATGTTTTCTATTTTTCCTTAATGTTTATCAGCTACCCAACATCACCCTTAAATATGACCATGCACTTATGGAACAACTTTTTTTTTTTTTTTAAGTATGGGAAATCATCAAATGACTTCTTCCGCTCTGGGTGGAGCGGAAGGGCGTGTCAGACTCTTACTGACTAAAACCCATCCGTGTTCCTTCTAAAGCCCTTTGCGTTCCAGGGCCGCGGTGACTCTTTCGAACAAATTCCGCAACCCTGGCAGGCTCTGGCCCTAGCGGGCCCCGTCTTCTATGCTGACAT
>NDFZ01005382.1:202329-355041 GCA_002192655.3 Mamestra configurata
TTTTTAAGTATGGGAAATCATCAAATGACTTCTTCCGCTCTGGGTGGAGCGGAAGGGCGTGTCAGACTCTTACTGACTAAAACCCATCCGTGTTCCTTCTAAAGCCCTTTGCGTTCCAGGGCCGCGGTGAATCTTTCGAACAAATTCCGCAACCCTGGAATTATGGAACACCCTGTATAATGTATTTGAATCCGCCATTCTCACTCTACCTTCATTCTTTTCTTTAGAATGTTGAAAACAAATAGGTCATAATTATCCAAATCGCTTTCCTGTACATTTCCCAACATAAATGTATTATTTATAATTTCAACCGTGTTGGGTAAGGAAAAAGAGAACAGTGTTAATCTTCTGTTTTTACCAAACGGTGTCGTTTGAAAAATCAATTATCCAAGACGCGAAGACAATGTTTCGTACTTTTTAGTGCAAATGGTGCATAGATTCGCACATATAGGGTGGCCAAATCGAATGTATACAACTTTGTGTCGCCCCCAATTCAATTTATGACCAAAATTTAGTTTTTAGTGTCTTTATTTTAGTTCAAGAGTCACGATTTTGTTTTGGATAGTTTTTAAAGCCAGGACTACTGTACTTTTTTTTTATTTTTCCCTTTATTGTTTCTAGTTTTCATGATCGTAATGAGATCTAATCGAAAGCGTTAATTGACCTCGACAGATTTCACAGGTCCTGATGTTTACCCTGGAGTTATCGAAAGGAAGGTATCGTGGTGTATTTTAAACACTAAAATCTGAATATTTATTCATTTGTTAATGGGATACTTAAAAAATATTGCGAAAATTTGATGAAAAACACAGCCAAAAGTTATCGCGTTTTTAGGCAGCAAATATGTGAAGATATGCCAGATGTTATTTACCACACAAAATCGCGAAGCCTTTATAATACAATTATGGAAAAATATCTTTACATCCTTGCATAATAAAAAAAATTGCAATTAAAAGTTGTGAACGTCGGGTTTGGCCACCCTGTATTGAGGAAATCCCAACTAATATAATAAATCCAAAAGAGAATTTGTTTGTTTTGAATGAGACCCTGGAGACGGTTATAAGCTACTTTAACACAAGCAAAGCCAAGGGCTAACATAGTTCTTTATAAATTGTAGGTAACCGTGTTTGGTAAGGAAAAACGGAACGGTGTTAATAATATTCTGTTGGTACCAAACGATGTCGTTTGCAAAATCAATTATGCACGATGCTACGACGACGTTGGAGATCTTTTTGGTGAACATGTTCCCAGTCAAAGGAAATGGTTGATAAAATATGACCTTGTATAACAAGCTTTTATTTAACTTGCACCGTCCTTATGTATTGTATGTATGTAAGTTGTCCGTCAAAATTTGCAAACCATTTTTCGACCATTTTTTAGTATCCGATTGAGCTGAAATTTTGCATACACCTTTAAGTCTGGTGACAGTACAATGTGCAATTCTCAATATTGTAACAATTTTAATATGGCCGCCGCTTTAGAAGACGGATTACATATTTTTTCAACCCCCTTAGTATGGGTATCAAATGAAAGAGCTTGAAGAGTAGAAAACGATAAAGTTAATAACATCACACTAAATTCAATATGGCCACCGCTCCAAGATGGCGAATTACAATTTTTTTTTCAAGCCCCTTAATATAAGTATCAAACGAAAGGTCTTGAAACTAAAAACTTGTTTTAAAAAAAAAAATATAAGCTCTACTTATATCGAAAAGACCGTCTCGTACTAGCAAAGGACAGAGTTGTGTGGAAAAGGAAAAGGGGGGCCTTCGCTCAGCCGTGGGACAAAATAGGTTACATAGAAACGATATTGTAATACATAGATGAGTAGATTAATAAGGATAAGTTCAAGCACTGAAAAAAATATTTTTATTCAAATTATTAAATTACATGATAGAAGGTAAGTAATAACATCTTCGGTGAGACATTTTAGTTTTACTACTTACTTAATAAATAAATGAGTGTGAGACACTCTTCCCAACTTGTTATCTTTAATCTTAATTGGTGGAGACAAAATTATATAATTTTATTTAAGTATGTCAGTAATCAGAACTTCGACGTTTTAGTGTAACTACTCAACAAATAATTTAGAGTAAAACCCTCTTTCTACGTGTCATCCTTAATCTTAATTGACCACGACAAATGGCTCAAAACAGCAATCTCCTTCATTGCCACTACAAACATCGCTAAAGTATACCTATAAAATAAAGCAATTTATTTGGGCTGCTATCGTTAGCTCGCTCCAGTTGACCTAGAACGGTATGAAATATGGACATCGTTCATATCCCAATGATTCTGTAGAAAGAACGGAGCCACGAGCCACGGCCCACGAACCTTGAGCCCCGACCCTCGGGTTCGCTAAAAAGCCACAAGCTTTACAAGTAATTGGAAACGGTATTTATAGCGCTATTATTAGATTCCGGTAAAGGTTGCACAGATTTAACCTTTTCATTAACACCACGACATTAGTTTACATCGCAGTCAGGTACCAGAAATTCTGGCACCAGACTTAGGTTTAAAGAATCTTTATTTCTAGAACATCACTGATATGAGATTAAATTGTAACATAAATTTACTGTCGTCTAATGATGAAGCATTTTTTTTTAAAGATGGGAAATCATCAAATGACTTCTTCCGCTCTGCGTGGAGCGGAAGGGCGGATAGACTCTTACTGACTAAAACCCATCCGTGTTCCTCTTAAGCCCTTTGCGTTCCAGGGCCGCGGTGACTCTTTCGAGCAAATTCCGCAACTCTGGCAGGCTCTGGCCCCAGCGGGCCCCATCTCCTATGCTGACATCTGTTTGAGGCGTGGTACACGACGCGCCATCGACCCGGGTCTGGTTGTGACCGGACAGTGAGCCACCCAACGCTCGCCGTTCGCAGGCCCGCGCCAACGGTGGCCGGGGATCGCCCTGCGACTCCCGACCCCCGGTAATGACGAAGCATGCAGATGTATGATGACTTGCGAAGGAGTATGGTGTTAGCCAGTTGTGAAGTGTGTTGGGTTGTGGAGGTCACTGTTTAGATAGACAGGCGCTCCATGTAAAATACTGGTATTTAGCTGCAGACTGGAAGCTGACCACAACATAGTTGGGAAAAGGCTGCTGGGGCAATGCCATCATGATTAAGCTGTGAAAAGGGATAGTGTTATGCATCTTGTATAACTCCGTCTCCCTCCCACACCGTAATCATGATGGTTTTAAGACGTCTTAATAGGTACCTTGGACAGATTCATTGATTTCATTAGTTAGTATTTTAGAAATAAGGCCTGTTTCAGAAGGTTAGGTCCAATAGGGTATTTTACTGAAAAAATCTAATTATTCCGTCAGATAGATATCGGTGAAAACACGCGTGACGTTACTTCGCAGGTAAAAATTGTACCATCATAGTGATGTCACCCGTATTTTCAACGCACTGTATCGTCTTCATTATTTGTTTACATTAATAAAAATACGTGTCCCATTTTTTTTGGAAATCTAACTGACGGACTAATTAGATTTTTTCAGTAAAATCAACTTGCGTTAATGACAATCACTTTTCAGAATGTTAGGAAACTAGAGGCGTTTTTTGACAGATTAAGACTGATAAATTAGGAACCTTCCTGAAGCATACTAAAATTGCCCATCGAGTTAGAAAATAATCTAAAAGTTAAGTTAACCTAAACTTCAGGAGGTGAAAACAGGCCATTACTCTCCTTACTAATGAACATTAAGAAACAAAATTAGAAACAGTTAATTTATAAAACCGGGTTACATTAACTTGTACTGTAATAATAAAAGGAAATATAACACGAACATTTCGCGTGGCAAGACACGATTAATTACAAGATAAAACACAACAAGAATAAAATTATATCGATGTAAAAATCGATACCGTTTTTGCCGACAGCACAAAGTGAAGAAAGCACAGAATTTAAATGAGGCAATATACAGAAGGCAATATAATTAATGAGTGTAAACAAAAAACTATAGTATGCCAGTCGGGACGCTTAATGAGACAGTTTAAACAATTACTCCAGCGACGGACGGTTCGACAATGAACCATTGTTTTTCATACGTCACCTTGCCCCAAGGGATACAATTATCACTGATTACAGTAATTATGGAAGTATTTTTTTGTGTCCAACGTGATAAGATCGCCCATGTTGGACGTTGGACCTCACGCACAAATATTTGATGAAACACGTCGCCAACATTTAATTAATTCGCACTATGAAGATGGGTGGCACAATTACATGAAATACTAAAATGTTGTGTTACATTATCGGTCCCCCGCTGCGAAAGTTTGTTTTATTTAATAAGTGCCATCAAATATTTCACTTTAATTAACTTTTGAAGCGAGGACACAATCATCGTAGATACTTGTGAAATAACTTCAAGATAGAGACGACAGTATCTCAGAATTTATTTATCTTCAACTATCTATAATTAAATCATCGTTATTATAGAAATTGTAAAGGTTACGGTCTATTAACTCGGTTGAATGGAGTTGAGGTAAATTACGGCACACACGAGGAGTTAAACGTAAGTTATACAGACAAAAACCCATTATCGAACACTTTAGTAATTTGAATAACCCTTACGATTAAAAATTCAATGATAATGGCAAAAGATAAATGGTGCGTGCGACCTTCGGTGCCCTAACCTTCATTTCAGCCTTTTGTTAACCCCAGACGGGTGCCGTGGACTATAAAGTGTAAGGGCCCTTGTACATATTGCGATGTGTATCGGCAATGTGCTCACATAAGTACATGTACAATATACATGCGATATGACAATATCGATAAAATCTCGACGCATGTTCGCCACGAAAACAAGGGCACAGCTACAAAGTGGTGTCTTGTCGATCGTTTCGTTTGGACTTTGTAATAAAATATTTTATGCGAACGCTAAATAAATACGGGCGCTTGTATTTTATTGGCGTTTAAGGGTTGAGTCGGCATTTCATTACCGTGCGTTTGAATACTCATATACATTATTATACATGCGTAAATAAATTTTATTATACAGGGTGAAATTATAATAATTCAGTTTTGTATTAACTGTTATTGCATAACATAAATTTCTCAGGCTCCTCACATTATTACCGCGGGCATAATCTGGAATCTGTGAGCTTGCAAAGCTCATGCGATTTTAATTGAAATTCAAAAGTAACCAAGTTTTTCTTTGTACTTGCAATACAAATTACATACCATCATTACTTGATACAGATTAAAAAGAAATTATCTCCATAACTAAAACTGCCCACTAACTTTCGCTAACAAGCAACCTGTATATTTATTATTTGATACTGTTTTAATTTTATGCCAATGCGCTTGAGGCATTGATCTTCAACACGCGAGCCTAGTAAATAAAATTTATCCTGACACAACTTTACATGGACTAAATAAACATACAAATAACATTACTTATCAAACGTACTATCTTTTGATTGACGATTTTCCGATTACGGAGGTGCATAAATATAACATTTGTTTTGCATACAAGGGGTTCTGAACACGTATTGGGTCTGAAGCTTCGTATTTACGTACACACACTGTGAGCCAATACGCTATTCAACACCACAGACTAAAAAAATTGGTGTATCTATTTTTCAGTTCGACCAGTGTGATAATTGTTCTTGAAGGGTTATTTATAGTCTGTGACAGGTGAAACGTGTTAAAGACCATGGAACGTACGCGCATTAATAGCTTTATGCATTGAAGCCATTCAGTTCTATTGATTTACGGCTCGGCTTTGAGTGGGCGGTGATATGTGCCCGTTCAGCTATTTTCCTCTTAAGCGAGGCATGTTAGCTCTAATTTATTAAGTACCAGCCACCCGGAGGCCTAACGAGAATAATATAAGAGCCTTTCAATGAGTTAATGTGCTTAATTCTATTGGCATTTACACCTTCGATTGGGTAAAGATAAGATACGGGACTCGACGAAAATGTGAGAAATACTACTTAGCATTTTATGTTGCACATAGACTTAAATGTTAGTGGTTATGTAAATTAGTGTTGTAGCTACATTGCTGTTATTTACTTGCTTGAATAAGTTCGTAATTGCACACAATGTGGAGTAAACGGCACTTAACGTAATTTGAAATACTAGAGAATTATGTAAACATGACGAATACAGCAGCACCAGTTATTATTTTAATTGCTTATTTTGTCGCACACATAACTAATTTATAAATACAGTGTATCACTGAAAATGTTATTTGTGTTTGTGTGTACAATTTAACTTAGTTTCATGTGCACAATTCGTAAATCTCGGCTTTGTGGTGAGTCTTTTCACACCCTTTGTATGAAGTTAAGTCTTTTCATTAGTTGAAGTAGTCAGCAATGGTATACTATCAACATACGTCATTGGCAGTCAGAAGGAAAAACGGCAATCACGCTAATATTATAAAGGCGAAAGTTTGTGAGTGTATGTATGTTTGTTACTTCTTCACGCGCAAACGGCTGGACCGATTTAGATGAAATTTGGTATAGAGATTGTTTGGGTCCCGGGAAAGGACATAGGATTGTTTTTATCCCAGAAGTATGCTCCCTTGGGATAATTTTTAACATTCACGCGGGCGGCAGCTAATCAATAATATAATTCAGAAAATTTATTATTAAAAGTTTCAGTTTAATAAAACAAATTGGGTTCCGAAGAGCAACAAAAATTAAATTTATGTTGCTCCCTCAGGATAAGAGCCAATAAAAATACACAACAAATAAAACAACGCCACTAACATATTTCGTTCTGTCAATATTTCAGAGTGTCCTAACTACAATCTATAGTTCGCCATTTATTCCCCAGTCACCTTTACTAGGTCGCCTCGCTTTCAACCTCAAATCGAGAATTTATTATGAAATATTTTATCAAGAGAAATATGTACAAAAGTCGTTTAGAAACAAAAACCATTTTTAAAATATTCGGCGTTCTTGGAGGCTAAAGAATTTATGATAGCACTTTTGCTTCAGTGCTGGCTTTTTAAAAGTCAACCGAATTTGCGTAATAACACTTTTCTGATGTAAATGTAGGAACACACGCGAGAAATGAAAGAATTGTAGATATGTTGCAGGCACGCTGACATGCCTAAGTCCAGCCTAGGGCGTTTTCTAGGGCCTGGTTGCGGAATTTGTTCGAAAGAGTACCGCGGCCCCGGAACGTAAAGGGCTTTAGAAGGAACACGGATGGATTTTAGTCAGTAAGAGTCTGACACGCCCTTCCGCTCCACCCAGAGCAGAAGAAGTATTTGATGATTTCCCATCCTTAAACAAAAAGACTAGGGCCTTTTCTAGGGCTTAGAAGAAACCCAAGACTAGACTGAACGTATCCACTAAACTAACTAGCTGAACGTATTTGGCCTAGACCCAAGGCCAAAAATATATTTTTTTTTTTATAGGTACACCAACGACCTCTTCACGAGAGACATTAACATAATAAAAATTACACATGCATTAAGTTATGCTGAATTAGTCACTTACAGGCGTACACAGCATTTACGTAAAAAATTGCTCCTTAAACATACGTTTTAACAAGATTCTTTACTCGTGAGGATACAAAAACTAAATTAGAAACAAAGAACAAAACATTAAGTATATATTATGATAATATGTACGTTAAAATATGAACATGTTATGATTAAACGTAGATTGATTGTGGAACTCGAATTATCTTGATTGATTGTTGACCGTAGATTATAAAATTAAGTGGCAGCGTGCCTGCCAGGGTAGAGTTGTTTGAAAGTATTAGCGTGGTCCAGGAACGCAAAGGAAATTTGAGGGAACATGGATGGGTTTTAATCAGTAATAGTCTGGCGCTCCCTCGTGCTCCACCCAGAGCGGGATAAGTCATTGGATGATTTCCCATGCCTATTACTATATATACACCTAAATAAAACAAATAATTAACTAAAAATAGTCTAAAATATGGCGTCGAAAAACTCCTCCGCATAATGTACCCAAAAAGCTGGCAGCATAAACAGAAAGATTAAAGAAGATTAAAGATTATTTTAAATTTTATTTATTGTACACCAATCACAGCAGGTATAGTCTGTATAACTCAAAAGTTGACTGGTAGAGAATGCCTTGATGCATTAAGTCCGCCCATGTACCACTATTGTACATAAAGTGTAAATAAATAAAGATCATTTCGTTTAAACTGCTGTCAATTTGTTTTTATCCCACACAAAAAAAGTGGCAGCATGAGCAGGGCACATTGTTTGCAGAACAGATAGTCGATGGGGTTGGTAAGTTCTGAGTGTCGACCGGGTACCGGAAGACGCAGCGTTGGAAGGCCACCTACAAGGTCACGCCGCGGGTAGCGACGACAACGCGACGAGGTTGTGTTAGGATTTTAGATTCAGTTTGATACAAATTTAATTACATCCAAAAACAGAGTTTTTTCTTTGTCCCACTCTATTTTTAGGGTTCTGTACCTCAAAAGAAAAAAAAAGGAACCCTTATAAGATCACTTTCTTGTCCGTCTGTCTGTCTGTCCGTGTGTCACCACCTATTTTTTACAATGGGGCAGCAGTAGACGTCTTTCGGCTGAAATGATGATGATGATGATGATGGTGATTGTCAAACCGAGTCTTGAAACAGGACACAAGATTCTTAATGTAGGTAAAATAAATTCAATTCTTATAGTACTAGAAAATATTAAATATGAAGGCATAAAAATAAAAATATCTCTCTGTGGAGTAGAAAAGGTCAAGCTAACGTATGGAATTGCTTCTTCAATTTCATAAAGTTTTGTATCAATGTAAAATTTGTGACAATTAATTTCTTTTTAGAATGGTAAGTGAGAGGGTCAGAGAGAAGAGTGCAGAGGAGACATCCCGAAAAATAGAAGATGCGCAGTTACATATAAAGATACTGGTTTTCAACTGCATCCGATTAGACCGGAAGCGAACCATAAAATGTTGGGAAAAGGCTAAGCAGACAGATGAAAAGTTTCTTTGATATCTGATCCTTACTAAAAAGTGTAAAATAAAATAAATTTATTAAAGAAATCAAAAAACCCGACTGCATAAAAAGTAAACCAAACTATGTCATTTCAGGTGACATATAGGTATATTCCGATTGGTCTCATAGATTTTTCATCAAAATTGGTTCAGTAGTTTGGTTTTTCAAATCAAAATAGCTGGAAAAAATAAAAGATCCCGACTGCGTAAAAAGTAAACCAAACTAGGTAATAAAAATGAGCTTTATTAAAAATTGAGAAGAAAAAAAAACAAGTAAGTCCAGTAATCGAGACTTAACAGACTTAACAATCAGGATTTTTGATGGGTCCCGACTGTTGAGTCAAAAGATTGAAAAAATCCTTATTAGATTATAATTTCTCGATGTATTCTGAAAAAAAACGTCTTGTATACCAATCCCATTCAAATTCAATAGTTTCCAAAATATCCGTGTCTTATTTAGAAAAAATGGTATACAATTTCACGCGATATTTTACAATCTTACGACGTTTGCAATTTTCCGATAACAATATCCTTTCACATAAAAAAAAAGTATTGTTCAAATCGGTTCATTAATGACGGAGTTATGAGGTAACAAACATACAACCGAATTGAGAACCTCCTTTTTTTGAAGTCGTTTAAAAAAGGGTGAATGTTATAGGCATTTTTACTCCGAATAAATACACGGTCTCTGTGGGATAGGCTTCGGGATTGCGGAAGCAGGGAAAACAGTTGAACAGTGGTTTTCAATAAAATGGTAAGACAGGCAGTCAGAAAGATGAGACAGAGAGGAGGAGAAGTAGATGGGGGACGGTTATACTGGAAACAAACCATAACTTATTGGAAAAGATGACGCTAATAGATGGAGAGAGAAGGTAGTTCCACATCTATCAGCGTCGTCTCTTCGAGGCCAGCAGCCCTACTATGACGTGCTCATGTCATCCAATTCCGATGATGTAAACGGGATAGTGCTATTTGCTATGTATAGCTCCGTCTCCCTCTTAGAGCCAAATCATGATCGTTCTAAGACTTCATGGCAGGGCCCCTGGTAGCTTCACTGCTCACAATATTAACAATAACCTCTTTATATCAGGCTACTTTGGCCCATAGACATATACCTTATTGACTACCATTTATATTATCTATTATAATACAGTTTTTGCTAGTATATATAAACTTAAGCCTCCGTTAGTAAAAACTTCACATAGCACTATTTTATAGTGCGTTCCAGTGGCACTTGTCCGCGGAAGCGACGTAACACCACCGCCTGCGGCCAAAAGTGGTGCAGAAAACATGTTAGCACACGCACCACGAACGCCTTGAAGTTTACATTGTGGCTTGATTTCAGCAGCTGGTATACAGGGTGTACCTACAGTTCACCCACATTAGGCAATGATATCTACCTCGCTACTTTAACTTTCAAAAGGCGCCCGGGCTTTGGGAATTAGGCCGGGGAGTGTCGGATTCTTGTCTTACTCCACGGTGATCACTATCAGCATTGCAACCCACATTAAAAGACCACTCCGGAACTCCTTATCTCCCTATGTACCTAACTTATAATAACTTAAACTTACTTACATTGGTATCCTCATTAATAAGTACAGGTTAAAACAAAACAAGTACCTACAACCGAGTTTGTTTGTTTGCAACCATTCCTGTCACAAACAACGGACCTAGTTGGTATTTGCTTTGTTGATTACAACATAAGCACTACCGTATTACAATTTCCGGACAACGTAAACAAAGCTTAACAAAGTGATATTGCTCGATAATAATCACTTTTCATAATCACTGACAAGCCAGTTAGCATTTCATTTGTTTTAATGTTGTTGTATTGTGGCTGTATTTGTTTTTAGAGTTCAAATTATGGAAGCATGTCTAATAATAAGCCAGAGATCGGAATAGGTAAACTACATTTACCGAATGTTCGTGGAAGTAAGTAACATAAAGTTGATAACACCTCCTCTAAAATCTTGGAATCATAAACATGACGATTGTATCCCGGGATTTAAGAAATTGCAAATTACTTATTGAGCTTTGAACACATTTAAACAAAATTATTATAATAAAGAATCTTACTATGTTTGTTAGAGTTCCGTACCGACTAAAAATGTTAAAATAGATTTGTTTTCGCATAACTCTTTCTTCTTTTGATTCTTCAAATCAATCATTTGTAACTATACCTACTCAAAGTTTAGTTTATGTTTTTATAATCCCGGGTTTTATTTGTCATGATTCCATTTATGATTACGGGATTTTACAGGAGGAATTATTAACTCTGTGTTACTAACTTCCACGAACATTAGGTAAATATAATCTACCAATTCCGATATATGCTAATAACACATGTTTTTGGAACGAAGCCGAAGTTCTTTATCTCACGGTACGGACTTGGCGGATGGACGCTAGGCGAAAAAAAGAGTAAGATTTTTCCGTCACGAATTTCCGTCACGACCCTTTCTTTAGTGTAGACGGTTATCCATAGGGTAACACGATTCTTCATCCCCGGACAAACCGACAAAATATCCTTTCCTTCAATTCATTAGTTATTTCTGCGTTTCATTTAATTGCTCTCAGACGCTAGTTATTCATTCATTTGTATTTGTTAATCAATAATATAATACGTTTATCAATACGGCTACAAATGCTTTATATTTGTATTTAAATCCCATGTCTAAGAAGCCAAAATATTTTATTACTATGCATTGACTTATAAATGACCTAAAAAGTTTCGAAAAGTTTGTTCGTTGTAGGAAATCATTCAACCACAAAAAAATACTTTAAATATAAATATTGACCAAATCACCGACCGTTTCAGGATTCAAACATCTGGACCAAACCAATCAAAATATTCACGCGTGTAGTTAAGTAACTCCCATTCACAAAATGATTACATAACAAAGCCTAGATACCCACGATCATTAACAAAAGGCACTAACCGACATTGACACATTTACCACAACTCGCAACGTCACATCCGTCTAAAGGATGTTTTAACACCGGACGTCATCAAGGCTGTGGGCATAAAACCTTTGTTTCAAACCATCATGGCCGCCAACAATTGGAACTCCGCTGCAGTTATAGGGTTAACACGGGTGCTCATTTTATGTGTTCAGTTTATTGTGCTCCGTGGTAGGTAATGTTAGGTTTAAGTTGTTTTGTGGAATAAGGATTGTTGTAGAAGAAGGTAGGGTCAGGAAAATGAAGAAAAAACAAGAAAAATTGATTGCTCTGCTCAAACACGGAAACATAACGCCAGCAAATCAAGCTACCCGAATCTGTCAAATTTTCCCAATCAACCTTGAACCTAAAACATTAGCGATAAAGTTGAAAATCTATTAAATAAATTTGACAGACTGTTGTAGCGTGATGTGCTGGCGACGTGATACGGCTGATTCCTAGTATTTGACAAGGAGTGACTGATTTAAAGAAAAAAGATTAAAAATGGGACAACATTTATTTGCCAATGTTATATCAGGGACGGGCATCATAGAAAGTGGTGTACTCTCGCGGTCACAACATAGACAAATGATAAATGATATTTATTTTGTAAGTAGGTTAAACATAACACTTTGACACGTCAAAATAACAATTTTACATGTCAAATAACACTTTTACACGTCAAAACACTTTTTAAGATCATAAGGAATATTTTGTGTGACTGCAGCTGATACTGACAAACGTTGTCAGTGTGTTTATATCACAATCAACAAAAACAAACAACAAAAAATACAACAGACTTCCAAATAAAAACCACTACAAAGTTTGTAGTGGTTTTCATTTGGAAGTCGGAAAATACAAAATAACTTTAATTTTGGAAGTCGGTGTTTCCGGTGGGGTTTCTTCTTTTTTTGACACCGACTTCCAAAATTATAGTTATTTTGTACTTTGTAGTGGTTTTTATTTGGAAGTTGGATATATTCTTTTGTAAAAAAGTTTTTATTTTTCACTTTTTAGTGCTGTTACCCCCAACATTCCAACAAATCCATATAATTTTATTTAATCTATCTCCGAAGTTCTTCATCAGATCTTTATAACATTTAAATGGAACCATTTCGGCATAAACCTCTTTCGAACAATAAAATAATTTTGAAAATCCGTTCATATACATTAAAGAATAACATATATAAACATCCGAATTGCTGACCTCCTTTTTTGAAGTCAGTTAAAAACAACATATGCGACAAAGTTGTTTCCCCCTTTTTTGAAAATAAATTATCGACGAGTCACAAATTAAACGCAAGCCAAGGTTCGTTTGTAAATAAACCTACTTCCAGGAACATGTCCTTAGTCTGGTTCATTTAGCACTTTTACTATTTTATTAAAGACTCATAGACTCAAAGCATTTATTTCAATTAGACCATTTACAGGCACTTTTGAATTGTCAAGGTCGGTCGGTCAAAACGATGAAGCTCTTCGCACGTTCCAAAGCGTAGATCTCTATGGAGAAGAACGTGCATGATACTCCACGGACAGTCTATTAAAAATAATATATTTTTTTAAAGTAATGAATACATCATTCCTGTTGAAATTATACATATATGTGAGAACGATGTAAAAGACGTTAGTATAAAAGCGTCCAGAGTAAAAATTTGATATTTTTAAAGAGAAAATATCAACGAAAATAGTGAGCTTTTACAGGCAAGCTCTTTTGATTAGGTTTCTATCTACCTACATTTTATTCAATTATTTCTCCTTTGATTCTACTAACCAAAATAAGATTGAATCATCTTTTCTGCGAACTGTATTATATTTCACTTAGACCGTGTAAAAAAGAAATATTCAGGTTGTTACCGTTGTAGTGAGAATGGAAGATCTTTTTCCGAATAGATTGCGATTTCAATGTTATAATATAGATCTCGCTATCTTTTAAAGGCATAATTTACTGCGTTTTCCAAGAATTTAACGCAATGAAAACCCTATACGAACAATGTTTTTCTGCAACATGCTTATTTCATTATTACATACATATATTGTCGTTCGCACTCACGGTAATGCAACAATACCGTTTTTATACCCTTTGTGTGCGAGTGGAGACTTTATTGCATAATCTCGTCCCACATTACTTTACGATAAAACTTGAAATGTATGAAATATGTGAATAAATCGTTCTGGAGCTTTGTTTTTTACAACGACGATATGCTCAAATATTTATTGCTGATCGACAAACCTTGCATAGCTTTTGAATTGACCAAAAATAAAAGGAAACAATAAAGAATATACAGTTTTCCGTTCAAAGCAGGCAAAAGCAAAACGCATAAACATTTCATGTTGCCCGGTGAACAAGTCAACAACGGGAAACAAGAAAATTCGTCTGGAAAATGTGTGGAAAATTCACCGACTAACAACTGCATATTGTATAACTGTGCCCATTTTGATCCACTTACTTCAAATCATCAGTCCACCTGTGCAGCTAGTTTCCATCAGTCATTATTGATGTCGAAGCCTGCTCTAGTAATTGCCTTCACTGTTCTTCGTGTCTTTTGAAATTGAGGATTGAGCGATAGTATCGATCGGGCATTAATAAATTAACTGACTGTCAGCCCGCCTGCTTAACGTCGACGTAAAACAATAGTTACTGAAAGAAAGTAGAGAAAATTCTTCGTCTAAAAAAACTGCGGCATTACTTTGTTGTTTCTTCAAAACTATGTAAAACCGAGACGAAACACGAGCCTTACGTTAACACATAAAAAGATTTTTTCGTCTTTCTATCAAGATAGGCTCACATTTTCGCGTAACAACATTTTTTTTCTCAGTTTTTGCCCATTTATGTAGTACTTATTTTTTCGTCGGCGCGAGTAAAAAATTTAGACAAAAGCGAAACTGAAACGAGCTTTGAAACAAAGTAGGATTTGCTCAAACGTTTCATTAGCGAAGTCTGTAAAGATGTAGCGTGGCGTGGCTGGGATATTTATTCTGTGTGAAATGTCGGTCGGTCGGTCTGTTGGTCGGCTAATTTCTATGCAAATGCTTTAGATGGGAGGCGGGTGTGTTATGGGCGCGGGACTGCGAGCCCGGTACCGTGCTCTATACGGATTTGGATTCAGATTATGCACCATCTGGGCCAATGGGCCATGTCGATACACGTTCCATACAACATTTCCGCTCTTGTAAGAGGTTAATTAATGCCTTAAATGCCTGGTATATAAATACTCGGGGATATAGGTTAGTCGCATTAACATTATGCGTGCGTGTTATTAGGCCGTAGATGTTTAATAATGATTTATAATTACGGCTGCCATCAGTCACGCGTTATCTTGCTTTACGCTTGTTCACTCGGCGTGTGTAATTACATTTTCCGAAATTAATGTCCGGTGAAATGATGCGAATTAAATGTGCATACCGAAGTGTGACGTTGGGTACAGCTTTAACAATGGAATTTAATGGATTACGTCGATTGATTATTTAATAAATAATAGTTAATTTAATCGTTTTCATATCCTGGAGAGTTTCCTGTAAGCCAGTTTTATGAGCGAACAAAGCTCTGGTTCCACAACGGCGACCGTGTACTGGAACACGAAGCTTTGGAAGGCTTTCCACAAGGTGAACCCATGTCCTGGTGACCGTGGGAGTCCCCTGGATGCGAACCGCTCAGGATCGGTCAATGTGGCGACTCTTCGGGAGGCCTATGTCCAGCAGTTTACGTCTTTCGGCTGAAATGATGATGATGTTCAAGCTCTGAATATAGATTCCATGGCGCCATTTATAAAATCATGAAATGACAGCTTTAATTCAGGTATTGTCCTATCATAAGCATTAATATGCCAACGGCACTCTATCGACCAGTCATCATCATCATCATCATATCAGCCGAACGACGTCCACTGCTGGACATAGGCTTCCCCTAAGCCCCCCCCCCCCCTTTGCCATAATCGCCACGCTTGGCAGTCGGGTTTGAAATCGCAGTGTAGCTGTTGCAATGCACAGAGAATGCTGCTGCTCCCATTCTCTGGTGAGTCTCTTAGTCGCCTCTTACGACACCCACGGAAAGTGATGGGATTGTGCTATTCTTTTACGTCCAACACCATTCAGAACGGAGACGGCCAGTGCAGTGTGAAAACCCCTTTAGAGCATTCCATTCATGTTGGGTATTTATTGGAAATTAAATTCGTAATAGTCGACGCCTCGAGTATCGAGTCGAAACCGTCCAGAGACCGATAACGTTATATCGAAGACTCTTAAAAACATTGCTACATACATAACGTGTAACGAGTGCAATAACCCCTTTTCAGGTTTTCCGTTAATTCTGTAACACATTGTAAATGTATTTTTTTTTAATTTGCTCAAAAAATGTATTTACGAAGCCTGTATACGTTGTCCGAAAGTTAATAATTACGCACCATACAATGGTACGTGCGGTATAGGTACTCTCATCTAAGTACCTATTTTACCGCACTCCTCGTTGTACCTATAGCGCCATAGATCTGTTTTTTATATTTCTATGTATAGCGCCGTGCGTATCCTTTACGATTTTTGGCGCCAAGGAGTTTCACATTACTAGAATAAATAAGCTGATAATGATCGAACCTCCTTGGAAGCGCTTTTGCTCAATACGTTTGTCTCACTTTAATACTAAAGAGTAAATGAGATGAAAAATGTAGTTCTAATTTTCACCAGGCGCACGTGGCACAATTTTTAAACTCGCTCAATTTTCGTATGGAACGTCAAAGATTGTTGCGACTTTCCTACTGATATCTAAAAACAAAATGTTCGTTTCATTGCCTATTGAACTGTTTTCTCGCAAATGTGTTGAAACATGGTTGTATGACACATGTGACGAATAGACGAATGTAAGCCGGAGACAAAGTCGAGGGCTTACCATAGTCACAAACTCGTGACTGTGGTAAGCCCTCGACTTCGTCTACTCGTTTGTAAAATCCACCTTACCGCACTAGTATTATAAATAACTATTATTAGTATAGGTGATCTTTATGAAACTTATTTCGAATTTCAATTCAATGTATATATAAATTGTTGTCTTTTTAACCCAAAGGTTGACTGGAAGAGAATGCCTCGTAACATAAATTCCCCCTTTGTACCACACCACTGTAGTTATATGTATAAAGTTTAAATTAATAACTTTTTCAGCTCTTTAGGGGTCTCTAGGCATTGGCCAGTCATGATGACTTTGTAAGAACAAACTTTACTACCTTTGAAATTGGTATTTAACTCCCGACTAAAAAGAAGAATGATATAAAATTGACGAGTGTATCTGTGTGAGAATCTACTAAGGTTGAAACTGTCATAGACAAATAGACCGTGTCGTTCTCTTGCAAGCGACATTCGACCTAAAGATGAGGTTCAATTAATGTCCCTGACTGTCCGTAAAAAGTGTGTGATTAGTTTTTATTCCTTACGCGGTATAATGATGAGCCAATTAACAAGTTTTGTATCGAATCTGACGGCCCAGGGTGCCGATCTTAATCACCATTCGTGAAGACTCTTTTATAGTCCCAAATTGGCTAATTAGTCACCTTAACTTTGTAAACACAATGTAAACAAAAAATTACCATGAAATATTAACCCCCCGTTTCTTGAAAAGTTATCGATGCGTCAAAAATTAAAGTCAAGTGATAATATGATTGGCTGTTTTTCTTCTTCTTTGCGTGTCGATTGACTCCTTCTCAAATGTTCGACCAGTACCTATGTGGCCACTGTGACTGCTCTGTCGTTAGCCACGTTCAGATCCTGGAAGGTGCAGGTGGTGTGGCATAAAGGGCACAAAATGTAGATGGGCCAATGTAGACGGGGTGCCCACATTGGCCCACCTACATTTTGTTTTTTGCACTGTGTTTGGGATGGGTTTATGATACCCCATTTGGCCAGATTGTTCTACAGCGACCAACCTGGATCTGCAATTGGTAAAGAGATTTTCAGATTGTCCACTGAAGTTCGTGTGCTGGGGCAGATGCAACCGGAGAGATGGAGTGTGGAGGTGTAGGTTCTTCCACATTGGTCGTAGACAGCTGGAATGAGGCGCGTTTGCCAAATTTATCTCATCAATGTTGTGACAGTTTTCGTTCCTGAAACCGTACCTTGGAATATCTCATCATTCCGCCTCATTGTTGTCTTCAAAGTAACTGTGTTGTTATGATAAGCGCACATAATAATGTTCTAGACTGTACATAGAACAAACTTGAAGTAAGCCAACATTTCACTACTGAATAAGTTATGTTCCACACGGTGTGTTCTCCTCCCAATTGTAATGTTCAACCTAGTACTAAAAACATGAAAGTAACTTCAACCTAGTACTAAAAACATGAAGGTTACTTTAGAATTCTAGTTTTAGTGTTTGTAATGAAGTAGGTAGGTCAATTGTTTGGGAATTAATAGGTAGGCCAGTTGTTTAAATCTGCTCGGCTAATTATTACATTCGCACGACTTAAGCTATTTGATCCATGTTAGAAATAAATAATTCTGTTAACGGGAAAAAAAAACTCAAATTAAACATAAGTGAGACTGTTGAAAACTCCTTCAACCGATCACAGCTAGATAACGCGCGTTTTACAATTAATTGCTTGATCATTTTTGTTCAAGAAACTCGGCCTTAGAATAGGTCGTCATTCCGCCACATTGTCGTCTTCAAGGTAGGTACCTGTGTTGTTATGATAAGTGCTCATAATAATTTTCTAGAATGTACATAGAACAAACTTGCTGTAAGCTAACGTTTCACTACTACAGAGTCGTGAATAGATTATGTTCCACACGGTGTGTTCTCCCCTGTATTGTAATGTTCAACTTAGTACTAAAAACATGAAAGTTACTTGGGTACTTTAGTATTCTAGTTTTGGTGTGGACTGTAGTTTGTTATAGAATAGGTCAGTTGTTTGGGAATTAGTGTTAACGATTCAGTTTTCAGACAAACTCTATTTAAATTTGGGAAAACCTGCGCGTGTTTCTCGGATTTTCTTTTACTTATTATTAGTTATGATACATTTAAGTTTATAGATTTTTTTTAACTTATATAAGTATTTTATTTTAGTGATTTTCTGTTATAGAATTTCTAATTGTAATATTGGTAGGTAAATAAATAAAAATAATAATCAAAATAATCACATTTAAATATTATTAAAATCATTCAAACACTGAAAGGAAAATTACAGTTTTAAGGCTTTAAATTAGCTTTTTGATCCATATTACAAATAAAAATAGACTTTTTTGAGTCTATTTTAATAATTGCTTCTAGAGACAAACAAAAATGTTTCGGTGAAAAATTGTCAAGCAGAAAGATCTGTTATTTTATTATTCCTCGCGAAATTCATAATTCTCTAAAAATATACTTTTATTAGAAAGCTACAAGCCTTAATTGCCAAGGTACTACAGACGCAACCACTCCGTCACAAAATCCAGACAGAGCAAAAATGATACTTCTATTTTCTGTCGTGTCTTTCCCAAATCTCAGTCGAGTCGTAGAAAATACAACATCTCATTACAAGTCTTATCAACAACAATCGTATCTTCATTACTCACGACACAGACAGGCCATCTAATAGTCGATTCTGAATCAATATAAGGCTCGCTACACACAGGCGACATGCGACATCAGCACAACATTACGCCGGGGGGCGTTCATCAATTCTCTTTATGGGCACTTTCTTTCGCCATTGTCACTATCAGCGGGCGTCGGGTGTCACGTTAAATTTTACGACACAGACTCATTTGTGCCGCGTTGTCACTCATTTTCGGGACTTCGGGAGTTCAATAATCGACCTCGTTTCGTTTCGAGTTCATTTTCTCGAAACATTGGACGCCGAGCCGCATTTCTCTAAGATGTTGCGATGTTTTACTTGAGTGTGAAATATCGAGTTACGGTGATACCTACGTAAGAATAAAATCTTTATAAGAACGGAAAATTATGCAATTTGTTAGCGGAGTAATTTTATGTTATCTTTGTTATTTGAGGAACGGGTTGTGAAGAAAATTAATGCTATTATTTTGTACTTACTCTTTCTTTCTAATGAGGTCGTTATTTTGTAAATCAACGTGAATCATCTACCGTGAGTCAATTAGAATCAAAACTGGATCCGAAAACGAAAACGTCAACTTTCGAATTTCAACAAACCTATTTCGCAAATCATTAAGTGAAATATCTCATTAAAATAATCTCATCAGCGGGCACGTAGTAACATTTCCTACGTTTTATGTGGTATCTGCGTTATTAAAAGTAGTGTTCCTCAAGCATTTTATCTGTAATCTCGAACACAACCGCAATCAGAGTAAAGTAGGTCGAGTCGCGGGAAGGATTAGGTAAAATTTAAGTACCGGAATGATTTAAGGGCTGAGGCGCTACACGGCACACCTAGGGCTGGCTCTACCTACACCTTACGCGAAAAAAAGAAAGTTAGGTAATACATAACTAAATTATTTCGAAAAAAGAATGAGATTAGAAATACACTCGTTCAGGCTAAGGTCCGTGAATGTGTGTAACCTGGTTGTAAAGCTTTTCCTGATGATGATGATGCAAGATGTGACTACTGAAATGACAGCTACCTTTGTAGAAGCCTGTAAGAATCATCAAAATCGATTCTATAAATTCTGCCTTCTATTTAGAATGAAGGTACCAAATTGAATAGGAAAAACATTCCTATTCAATTTGGTACCTTCATTAGATATATCTACACACTCACATCACACACACATATCACACCTAGATACAAAATATTATTCTATAGAACATAGCAAATTTCAAAGTCAAAGTCAAAGCATTTATTTCAAATAAACCATTATCAGGTACTTTTGAATTGTCAAAGTCAGTCCGTCAAAAACATGAAGCTATTTGCACGTTCGCAAGCGTAGATCTCTATGGAGAAGAACGTGCAAGAAACTCCACGGACACTCTTTTAAATCATTTTATGTTTACAAAAATCCTGGTTACATAAACCTTGTTGCTTCTATATATGAGAACAATGTAAAGAAAGAAAAAAAAACAATTTATAGTATGAAATATTAAAATGAGGCAGTGGCAACCAAGGGATGACCAGTCTCCACTGACGGCACCCGTTCACGAACATGACGCGTGCATCAGCACCATTCAGCTCAACCATTTTGAAGGGAACTGAAATATTACAGTAATATTTTTTGTTTTATCAAATAAATAAAAAAATCCACAAATAAGACGCATCAAAGTCGCAGAGTCCCCACTGTTATGTTCAAAAAGCGTATTTTTTTAGCATATTAGCAATTTAAGTGAATCAATTTGGTTGAGCCGTGTGTAATACTTCAATTATATAAATCCTAAGGTTGCATTCGGACATACAAACACAACTCGCGAATCTTAATTCATACACCCACACTAACATATACCATCACATATACGCACACACCATAATACCTACACACACACTACATACATACTTGGTTATCTACTGTTTTTTGTGTATTAATATTAGTCTTCATTGTTAATTAGTTTTCTAATGTATATTTCTTCTTCTTTACTAGTACATAATTATAATATATATTTCATGTAGTAGCAATAAGTGTAAACGGAACGAAGGAGCCTGGATCTCACGACACAGGGAATCCTAGTGTGAGTTCCAGGAATCAACTTATCGGTTGTAAATTTTAAGGACAATAAAATTATTCTATTCTAAATTATTCTATTCTATTAAGTGACGGTGTTTGTGGCACACCTTAAACAAAGCGCAGGATATTAATTATGCTAATGTCACTTTAATGGTGTTAACGATGTATTTCTCCACAAACTAGGGGAATTGATATGATTCACCTTTCCATAGAGCTGTTCGGTATGTTGACTCAACTTGGGGCGGATATGTTAGTATTTGAGATAATTATGCGGAATCGAAAGCTTGACTCATAAAAGCATTAGTGTGACAGTTTTACAGGTTGACTCAAAAATTAATTAGCCGGCTCATCGTAATCATCATCATCATATCGGCCGAAAGACTTCCACTGCTGGACATAGGCCTCCCCCAAGTGTCGCCACAACAACCGGTCCTGCGCGTCTCGCATCCATCGGCTACCGGTGACCCTCACCAGGTTATCGGTCCACCTTGTGTTGGAGGCCTTCCAACGCTGCGTCTTCCGGTGCGCGGTCGCCACTCCAGAACTTTTTGACCTCATCGACTAATCTGTTCTGCGAGCAATGTGCCTAATGAATGTTAAACTTTCACTTCATAATTTTTATTCAAGTTTGAACTGTTTGGTGCAAAAACTGCCTGAATATTATAGGTAATATAGGCTGGTTATAAGCTTCAATAAGACAACTTTAATTTAAAGTAATCCTTCTAAATTATTATTAACTACCTTTTGCCCGCGACTTCGTACGGGCATATCCCGTTTTTCCCGTTCCCGTATAGCCTATAGCCTTCCTCATTATGAATGTGGCTATCATACAAAATGAATTTTCCAAATCCAACTGGTAGTTCCAGAGATTAGCACGGTCAAACATACAAACTCTTCAGCTTAATTATATTAGTATTGATAGTTAACTGTACTGCCCCACTGTTAAACAAAGGCCTCGGCAACATTCTTCTAGGTATTTATTTCCCAAGCCACCTTGAACTAGCCCTTTGCAGAAGGCGCCTAGGTCATCCTAGGCCACCTCTTCTTAGGCCGGCCTCGGCGGCGCCGTCCATGTAAAATTCTTTATTTTGTTATTTGTTAGCAAAAAGGTTGATTTTCCCTCTTTTTTTTTTCTTAATTTTCTTTTGTTTTTCTTCCTTTTCTTTTTTTTTCTTTTGTCAAAGGTTACATAAGCAAAATAATCTCTCTGTGTCCCTGATCGGTCCTTCACGTCTAAAGATCGTGGTCATAGTGGGATGTAAGTCTGGAACGGACAAATTGTCCCCACTGACTTCTATCAGTGTTAATATTACTGAATGTATTAAATTTCTACATCTTTGACCTGGTCAGACAGTTCTGTTTCCCCGGCCTCAACAAACACACAGAGGGAACAGAATATGACCCTGTAACATATTTAATATGTGAGTGTACGAGTATTCGCTACACAATACTAAGCTGTAATCTAAGTCCCTACTAATAACTTAAACATCTTTATTGTTTCAAACAGCCGAGCTTATTAGCGGAATCCCTTTAACTTTGCCAACCCTACAGCCAACAAAGTTTTATCTGACCCGCAACGGGGCTAAGTATAATCCTAATTAATTGGCAGACAGACTGTGGCCCAGATATTACACGAACATACAGTGGGACACGCATCCCGACAATAAACATGTAAAGTAAGCTTTAACTGTTTGTGAAAGGCGACATTTATTTTATTTTTGACCCGACCTTTAAATAAAAATATGTTGTTTTTTGTTAAAGGTTTTGTTGAAATTACGAGACAGGACTTGTAAATAGGGGTTTGAAAATGTAAGCTTAAAAAAGATAAGCTTAGTTTAAATATCGAATACAAAGTAATCATCGTCTGCCCAGCCTTTTCCCAACTATGTCTGGGTCGGCTTTCAGTCAAACCGGATGCTACTGAATACCAGTATTTTACATGTAGCTACTGACTATCGCATACAAACTTGGAAGTCCTTATTCTTGGAAATAGACTGGAATTACTTGGAACCTTGTTGCTATTCCACCAATTTGCACTAAACGTTTCCAAACGTCTTTTATAATGCGCACAGCAAAGGAGTGGAACTCTCTGCCTGCGTCTGTGTATCCGAACGCATACAACTCTATAATCTCTTCAAAATTATAGTGAACAGGCTTCTTCCGGGTAGGCTCGCTCCATCTTTGACTTTATCTCTGTCATCTATGACCTAGACTAGAGTCAAAAGAAAACCCATCTCAAATAAAAATAAAATAAAAAAAAGAATGGATGAACCGATTTTAATAAAACTTGACAAGCAAACGGACTTTCTTTTTTGGATGGGAAATCATCAAATGACTCCTTCCGCTCTGGAGCGGAAGGGAGTGTCAGACTCTCAATTACTAAAACCCGTGTTTCTCCAAATGCCCTTTGCTAACTCTTTTGAACAATTTCACGAGCCTGTCAGACACTAGCTCCGTCACTTATGCTGAAATCTCTTTGAGGCGCGCGTGGTCTGGTCCTTATCGGACGGCAAGCCAAAGCATACGGACTTGCAAGAGGCATAGATTAAGTACCATTGTTTGAAATAAACACGAGGAGTAAATGCTCTGAAGCGTCCATGCGTTTTACAAATAGAAAAACTTCAATTAAAACGAGTTCTCGTATCATTGTCACATTGTCTCACCGTGCTCGGCTGCAGGATCTTTTAAATGGCTTGCTACAATTATAATTAATCTGACAGTGTTCGTAGAAACAATAATCAGGTTAGACAGTTCTTAGAATTTGTGCCTTCAACCTTGTTATAATACTGGAGAATGGATATTACAGTCAAGCTTTATTATGTTTACTTTAGTCGGATAGTAGCTGTATGATAAAATTCTGTGAAATTGACCTCAGCGCCTGTTTATGGCTCTCGTAATACCATCTAGTTTTTCTCCTGGCATTAGCTCCATGTAAGATACTGATACTCAGCTGAATCCTATTGATTTACTTCGATAAGAATACCTCTAGCAAACTTTCAAAATATTAATTTGACCTGTCTAAGATTTATATTTCAGTAAGTAACATTTGCGTCAGCTATTCTTGAAAGCACGTGTTCATTTGCCACTTCATTGCATTGCTATTCACAAGCAAAGCAAACCTTTTAGAAGGTGGTATTACACATACAGCGAACGTATTATTGCAAAACTTCCGATTGCTCATTTCATTACCTTCGCCAGTCAGGCAGTCTAGATGATACTTCAATTCAATTTAATTAAATTGGTATGATGAACTTTTCCCCTTTACCAAGGTTAAATTATTAATTTGCTTAACCGATATCAATTTCAATGCATTGTTTGGAATTGAAAATATTCCTGAAACTTCCTAAGAGCGGTTACGCACTGCATCCGATCCGAAGTGAAAATACGTTCCGAAATACTCATACAACTATTTGTATGGTAGCTTACGCACTAGATCCGACTTTCGTCATCCGATTTCTCTCCGTCATACGTGAGTCTCCAATTCGGAAGAAATATTGAGGGACCGAAATAGCTGTAGTACTGTTTGTATGTACGCTTCCGCATTACCTCGGATTCAAATCGGACAGATTGGCTTTGGATCAGAGATCGGATTAATGCGGATGCGAATTCGGTCCGAGTTTCTTAGACTAGATCCGTATTTTCACGAATTCGAATCGAATGCAGAAATGCAATATCCGAATTCGGTCCGACTTTTGAATATCCGTATTTTCATGGATTCGGATCGGATGCAGTGCGTTACCGCTCTTACAATCCAAACTACATATATCCATACTTACTAATATTATAAATACAAAAGTAACTCTGTTTGTTTGTTGCCTCTGTACGTCTTACCGACTGAACGGATTTAGATGAAACTTGGCACACGGGTAGACCGTGTCCCCGAATAGGATATAGGATACTCTTCATTCTAGAAGTATGTTACCTTCGGATAAATTTCGACTTTCTTGTGAGTGAAGCCGCTGACAGAAACTAGTTGTTTATAATAGAAGTCAAAGCAATTGGACCAATGTCTATGACTGCGGTCAATAAAATTGACCTGGCTTGATACAGCTGATATGATGGCTAGTTTACACAGTGCGAGCTGCGGACTAGACAGGAGACCGTTACTCGGGATCGTCCACTCGCACACCACACGATGAGAGTAGCTGCCCAGTCTGTTACGAGTAGCAGCACACAAAAAATACAAGTCCCGCTTCCAACTACCTGGGTGAAACTGGCCAGCTACTGCCGAACGCGTCCGAACGATGCGAGTGATGTCCGAGCTGCCATGTGCAACTTACTGTCGGCGGGAAGGCGAGTGAAAACAAAAAATATTGAAGTCACACGGATGCGAGCTACTATCCAACTCGCACGTGGGAGTAACTCTTAAGATACGTTCAAACGATGCGAGTTACTGCACTGCAGCTACTCGGCAGGCTGCCTCGCACGCCAGCTCGCACTGTGTAACTAGCCATTAGTGATGGAGTGAAAAATTGTAGAAAAAATCGACTGCAAAATATTTTTGACAGCAACTTCGGCCGCTTGAAAATGATCCGTAGGGAGCGTACTATGGCTCGCCGTTCGATCACCACCAGGCCCGGGTCGATGGCGCGTTATGTTCCACCAGCGCCTCAAAGAGATGTCAGCAAAGTAGATGCCTAGACAGGGCCCGTTAGGGCCAGAGCCTACCAGGGTTGCGGAATTTGTTCGAAAGAGTCACCGCGGCCTTGGAACGCAAAGGGCATTTCAAGTCAAGACTACGTTCTACCTGTGTCTACATCTGTTTAGCCGTTGAATCATCTGTCATCTATGACCTAGCCTAGAGTCAAGAGGAAACTCATTCTTATAAAAAAAAATGTAGTCTGTGAAAGTTTGTATCTTTGGGTGTTTGTTAATTAACGTTACTAAACTTGGCAAGCGATAATATCATACATCGTCAGTGTTCTTGATAACTACAATCTCTGCTCTTTAACGGCCGGTTTCAATAACGTATCTAGCTTTAACCAACTGTCAAATTAGCTGCCAACAGTAGCTGAAACATCATGTTACAAAGATAGATACGTTATTGAGATCGGCCGTAAGTCGAGAGAGAGAATTGGTTCATCATCATCATCATATCAGACAATTGCCGTCCACTGCTAAAGCGCCAACCATCCCGGTCGGTCGGGAGAATAGATTACTTCTAGGCAAATATCTTTCATGGTCGACCACATTAATACTATCCATCAGTTGAAATTGTGATCAAACGGTAGCAGATCAATAAAAAAACCTTAAACTTCTTTGTCAGATAATACTTAGAATCTATGAAACTTGTTGCTTTATTCTAAGGAAATTCATGAGAGAAGAACAAGCAAGAAACTCGGCAGTCACACGTGTCCGAAACTTACATGGTTACTTACTGAAACTGTTATCGAATGTTCTAACAGAACACCTATGAACTAACATTAGTATTCCAAACGTTAGCATTTGTGAACTAAGTTTATATTTGTAACTTTTCTTTCTAACATGTAGAGTCGGCAAATTAATCTTATGGAATGAGTATCTATGGAATTAGTATCTATGGAATTAAGTTCTAGTATCTATGGAATTAAGTTCTAGTATCTATGGAATTAGTAAATTCATGTTCTTTTCCTTTCGAGTCGATGGTGACCCTTAAATAATTTAAGCCCAGTAGGTGGCCACGCTTATAGCGGCATCTGTGGCACTCATTAGGTCCTGAATGGTGCAGGTGTAAGGGCATTTGGGGCATTCCAACAAGTAGGCCATATTTTGGAAGGGGGCACCGCACTTCCGTAGTGGGTCAGTAAAACCCCATTTTGCCAAGTTGTATTTGCAGCGGCTTACTAAGGTGCGCAAGCGATTGAGTGCTTTCCGTAAAGGTCATGTCCTGGTGGCAGGTGTTCCTGAGGTTTCAGGAAGTCGGGTGGCGGCGGATGCTGTTCATCCCACAACTTACTTCTCACTTTAGTTGGTTGGTCTTGAAAAGCCTGTTTACTTTTCAAGAAATTAATGTTTATCTTGCTAGACGCTCTATTATCATATTAGTCAGTAGATTATTTGACTACTACCAAAGATAGAATAGATCAAATATTAAATTTTTAATACTTATTTGAAGGATGTTAGCAAAAAATGATGGCGCGAATTCACTATGACATGAATTCTGAGTGACTTCACAGGCAATTAGTGCTTTCTCCCTAATTATCATAGATTTTAAAACGCTCACTACTCACCAAAAATTTTTTACTGCATCTTGTATTTTTTTCTAGATAAATGTAATAGTAAAATACATGAAATTGTTGTTTTGTATTCATCCAACTAATGTCTTGATTTATAACAAACAGTATTTCATTATACACGTTGAATTAGCAGTAGCAACCTGGAGTCTGGGTTTGTGCCCGGTTGGTAGCAATAGACTCGCCCCCTATAACTTGGCGAAATGTAAATGTACTATGGGTACACATGTGCCTTACCCTTCGAGGAATGCAGGCTATGTTATGTAGAAATATTCTTTTTAACACTTTTGAGAAATTGTTCAGTGGTTTTCTTGCGAACCATGCTTCTACTTTGTAGAATATCATTTGCCGCGCTCCAGTGCTAGTCTAGCTGATTCTAGACTACAATTCTGCATATAATCAGGTTCTAGCAAAGTTGGAACTTAGCTGAGAAGTTCTTTGCTACTTTAGAACATTCAGATCTCACGTTTGACCAAAGCCATACGATTCTTACAGACAGGCGCGACGCGACCACGCGGCAACGTTGCGGCTTTCGCTTTATCATTAACCTTTTGAAAACCAGAGCATAAACGCGTCGGAGTGCCCCCGACGCTAAGCCACAAATTCGCCGTACTTTTTGTCACATATTTCAGATTTTTTGTGTACAGGGCACGCGCTTGCTTGTCATGTATACGTGACAATGGCGTTCAAAAGTTTAAATCTTTAGAGGAAAAATGTAGAACCATTTCTATAAAATACGTGTCGCATTGCCGCGTCGCGCCTGTCTGTGGAAGCCTTTATTCGGTTGCTCAATTCTAACCTTACGTGATTGTATTATTCAGTGCTAACCTTCGTTTGACAATGCATTTGTATTAAATCTAAATTGTATTGTGATATCAAGGCTGATACATTTGAATGCGGCTTTTTTATTACTGTTGATAGGCACGCGTTTGACCACTATGTCACCTGATGGTAAGCGATGGTGTTGTCGAAGATGGAGCACGCTTGCCTGGAAGTAACCTATTCACTCTTGACTTAAAGACACCCAGGTTGTAGCTATCAGGAAACACAGACTCTGGCCGAGAATTCCACTCCTTAGCTGTACGCACAATGAATGTGTTCCCAAATCGTTTTGTGCATGTGGGTAGGATGATAAAATTGAATTATGGATCACTTTTTGATGCCCAGTGTCAAATAAATCAAGTTGATTGTAGAAGTAGTATTTAACAAATATAGATACAATATAATGATTTTTACCAACTTTAATTAGAAGGATATTCTTATATCGTCTTGCTCCTCTATTTATCGATGAAGTATATCATCATCATCATCATCATTTATAACAGTCCTCTTACGTTAACCGGGCCTCTGCTTCTCGCATTCAGCTGACTCCCGCGATCCTCACCAGAGGACCTTAGAATGTGATTTTTCATACTTACTTGTAACGTTCACTTATGTTCTGGAACAAATAAAAAGATCTTCTGCTGTTGTCATGAGACGGGACGCTTAGGTTCTTTGCACATTTGACGGAAGATGCGTCGCGTAACGTCAGAAAAGACAAATATAATAATATAACGAAACATTCAACCTTGCACACTCAACCTATGATGCGTTAGTCGGTTATCTTCCGTCATCCAGTGTTACTTTAACGTTCGGTCTGTGGGTCAGGTATACGCTGAGGGCATACAACCATACAACGCCTTGCGCGTCCAGTACAACAATGTATTCAGGATGCTGTTGGGTCTACCACGCTTTTGTAACGCTTCTGGGATGTTCACCGAGGCCAGGTTTAATGGTTTTCATGCCAATATACGGAAACGATGCGCTTCTATTCTCGGTAGAGTACGTGCTAGCTCCCACGGCATCCTGAGAGTATTATGTGATAGGTGGGACAGCCCATGCTGGCTCACTGGATACGGCTGCACACGTAGTTGTCAATCGTTTGAATTTTGTATATAGAGTGTGGTTTTTCTTTACTAACATTAGGTTAAGACTTACTAATAACATATGGATCTTATAATTTGATCTGAAATAAAATATTTATTACTATTATTGAAATTGAAGTTTACGTAAAAGCCGCACTGGCACTAAGGCCATTAGTCATCAGTCCACCTTGTGTGAGGCCTTTAAAAGTGAATAATACAATATAAGAAAATTTCAAGACCCAAGAAGCAGAGTTGCTTATAGAGAACCGATAATCCTATAAAGATACCTTATACCGGAATTCTGAAATGCGTCTCTCCTGCCTATTTCATAGGTACAAAAGAATTGAAATTCAATAAATTGGGAGGAAGGTAACTCAAACCCGAAAAGGAACTTTTCATGCCGGAAAATTAAATATTACCAGATTCACGGAAACAGTCTGGGACAGGATTTCTTTGAGCTTTATGTAATAAGCATATATGACATCTCTTTGAGGAAAAGGATCGGTACATTTTCTGTTTCATCGTAATTTAGGTACCTACAACGTGTAACAGAACAAACGCAATACCTTTAAAGGGGTCATTGTATTCATCACTATGAACAATTTTCACTATGGCACCAACACTGACATCATTGATATAAAACCAGCTTCTTCTCGCAGTTTTGCTCCCGTTGTCCACCCTACAGGAACCTTGCAATTTTCTAGAATAAAACACAACTGACTCACTCAGCAATAGTGAGGCTATCGAATTCGGATCATCACTTCCAGAGATTACTTTTCTCCCAAACAAACATATTAATCAGCGGCAACACCACGGGCACAGCATTATGCTGAGTGGAAGCCCTTTTGCCACAACCACGACATGCATCCACTTTATTTTTACCTACTCATATTTTTGACTTTTTTTTTTTCTTATTTAGTCTTAAACTAGAGTGAACAGGCTTCTTCTGGGTAAGCTCGCTCCATCGTCGACTTTGTCTCTGTCATCTATGACATAGACTAGAGTCATGAGCAAACCCATTTTAAATAAATAAAAAAAAAAAAAAAAAACGTGTTTTTATTAATATATTATTTAAGAACTACTAACACGTTTAGGGTTTTACTTATTTAATAAATAATTAAATACTTTTTCTTTCTAATCTCTTTACAATATCTTGGTTAAGATTAAGAAATCCACAGAACCAGTCACATCATTCATTATTATTTATTTTCTTTCCTAATATTCCTATCACATTTGCATTGAAGCATCAACAAGACACATAGATTAACAAAACGTGTGATCGTAGGCGTCAAAACCAATAACGTACGTCTTAACGACGTACATAATTAAGCCATTTCTAAAAGTGGGGAAATACGTATTAAAGAAATTCCTTAGTTTGTGTAATATTCTGTTTAAATAATCAAGTTCTCGCTCTAATGGTCGAGGCTGTTTTAATGTATTCTTGACTTAATCATAACAGTTCTTTGGAGTAAGTTAACCGTGAAAGTCTCTCGTATAGTCGGGGAGCTAGAAGATAGTGGCGCTGGTGATAGCTTTGCGTCGATTTTCTCCAGCAATGAATTATTTTTTCAATTAGGCCATTAAAAACTACGTCAGATTTTCATGAAAAGTATGTTTAATACTCAAAGTTTTTATGAGTCTGCAGGACGATGATGATTGTCCCACTGCATAGCAGACCAGCCGGTCTATTCTGTGAACCTAACTCAGTGAAAATTTAGGTGGAGTGAGTTTGAAGTGAACTGTCATTCCAACATGATTGCAGAGATTGACAGCCCACTTCATATTCACTTTAACAAAGTTTTCACGGCGAGATTAGGACTTAACTTTTTACCGGTGGTCTTTCCGCGTCAACTAGAAGATGTTTTTTTTGTTGAAATATTATTTTGCTTTACAGATTCAAAAAAGCCAAAGGAACACGCGCAATCTAACTTTTCACTGCCTATTTTTTAAGTACCTACATACAGAGAGTCAGTAATGCAAAACTTTGTGCTTAAAATACCTTCCTAGAATAAGTCACAAGCTCTCGGACTACTACTCAATAGTACACGATAGTACACGATAGCGCCGCGATTTATGCAGCACCTTATTAGTATAGGAGATATTATTAGAACATTGTTGGTTCAGGTTGCCAGTGTTACAGGTTTCCCGTTAAATGTAAATAAATTTTACGAGGTATTGTTTACAGTATTTGTAATAACATATACTTCTACTAATCTAATATTATTATAAATGCGAAGTTTGGATGGATGGATGCCGCGGGCGATAGCTAGTATTGTATACAAGAAGATATTGCCAGGTGCATAATGCTTTGAGAGATCAAAAGAAGTCCAAATTGGGTTTTTCTTTATTGTTTCCGTACAACGGAACATGTCTTCTCTTCTTATTTTATAACTTGGTATAAAGCAACAAAAACAAATGCCAACATCGAAAAACGAATAAGGGATGTCTTCACGTAAAATGTTCACTATAGTGACAAAAGGGACAAGCCATTCTTTTAAAACGTGCACCATGGGAAACATTCCCGTAAAACGTTCCTCTTTAGAGTTTCCTCAGGTTCCTGCCCAAATACGGCTCTCTCTATACGCTGGCAACACAATATCAAAGATACCTTTCCGGGGTCGTCGAACTTCGTCCACCCACGCATATTAAGCCGCACTGTGTCAACATGTAGTGCAGTTTGCCTTTCTCCGTTCAAAAATACTAGTTTAGTACCGTGACTCATTTTATAGATCCACTTAACGCAATGACTCATTACCTTAATAATGATAGCGATACAACCCTAGGGACAATATTAGAAAATTACCCATTATGAACTTTATTTCAAATGCAATAAAGGCGATGTTAACAGCATTGACGAACAGGAAACAATCCTCTAGGGATGCATGTTCTTTAGTAAAACGTCACGCGATCAACGGTGCGGCGCCAGTCCCCGTTTTAACCTAATGATAATCAAATGAATTTCGCCGCTACATTTCGTCTGTTGTCCTCGTCTTTTATAGTTGTGTGGATAGAGAGGGGGATAGTGTTCGTGTTTACATTTTGGCGAGTCCCTTGTTTTATTGATTCCCATGTAAACAACGGGCGAGAGACATTGGGTTCGCGATGTAAAGACTGACGCGAAACGGCTATGTGCACATATGTGCCGAGGTGCTTCTAAAAGCGTGGCTTTGTTGCGGTATATTGTACGAAAATACCGTCTAGCTTTACATCAGCTCCGTACATTTTCTTTAATTAAAACTCAGGTGCGGTTTTGTAAATTCGTACGAATATAAGGATGCCGTACGCCGTCTAGAAAAACTTCACGAATACACTGTTGTAGACTTTATTAAAGTTAAGCATGAAATGAAAAGAAAATGCAATTTCTTGCACAATAAGTACGGAAAATGCTAGGGTTCGTTTGAATATGAAATAGCACAATAGCTCCCGTCACTGCTGCTATTTCTTGCAAACAGCTCTATTATTCCAGTTTTATTTATTCACGAAAAAATGAAACTGAAAAATAATTGTATCTTTTGTACGGAAAATATTTTTGCAAATTCAACAATAACATTCTGACACTCATGTTTTTTAAATAAGTTATATTCGAGTCAGACGTTTTAAAATTTCCTACCACATTTACTGGGTTTTTCTGGGTTTTTCCCATGCGAAAATAATTAAATTATGAACAGGGATTTAATAAAAATGGCGGTTTCACAGCTTCTGTATAAAAAACATGTAGAACTACATAATATCATATATTTATTCTTCCAACCAATGTTACCTCGTTTAACTATTGAAAAAAACATCCTTATAGTCATTAAACACCGTCATTACGTCTCGTTTTATCGTTATTAATTTAAAATGGCCAACATTATTTAGCACCGTTAAAAAACCAGACAGCAAAATAAAACATAAGTTTCTTCCCGCGTAGCCAAAGAAACTTCTTCAACCGACAAGTTGGCTCGGCGTCTGATTCCGACTCTTTCGACAACGGCGTCAACTCGACAGCCCACTTGAATCCACTCAAGTATTCTTGGTAACAGAATGATATCTTTACTTATAGTACGTTCTGTTGAAGATTTTTGTTTTGGCATCTAAATATAACTGGCAAGATAGATAGGCAAAAATGAACGGAATTTTTCGAAAAGTTTAACGTTTTCCTAATTATTGATGATAAAGATTGCGACTGAGATGCGTATGCAAGCATTGCTTAAAAATGAGTAGAATTGGTACTCTGAACACGATCAGTGTCAGTGTCATTGTTGAAAATTTGAGACATCAGATTCCAAATACTTATTTCATTTACGTCAACTCTTTTAAATTGGTTTAGACACCAAGAAAACATATTCAACATTCATTCAAACGAGTCAACGAACTGGTCTTGAGATAACAATTAAAAATCTAAACGTCTAGACAAAATTGGAAAAAGAAACGTTTTGATCCTAACCTCCTCAATTGCTACATTCATCATTAGACTTTAAAGCTTTCATCAAGCAAATTAAACCCTTAAAACGATCATCCAACTCATTAATCACCCAGAAAAACAAACTACGTTATATAAACTGAGTTAATACTCGTAAAATCTAAAGCAATTCATTCATAAAACTCTTCAGTATGGATGCAAGTGAATGGACCACATGGTGGAGCTCGAAGCTGCACGGACTTATTTATGCACTTAGCAGCTTCTGCGATTTTACGATCGATGTTACATATAAATCGGACATTGCATTAGGAAGTTGTGTTTGCGTACTATTTAGAGATCTTGTGAGCAAATTCTGTTGATCGGTAACCAATGTTAGAACTAAATATTTTTACCTGTTGGCTATAAACCGACCACAATAGCCCTAGAACCGATGACCGTCTTCGACCCACGTGTTTTTGGGTGGAGACCGCAATCAGCAAAAGTAAGGTAAGACGCTCTCAAAATGACCTTCGCAGTGTGTCTGGTAGCAGCTGAATGAGAGTTGCCGAGAAATCAGGTAAAGAGACTACGTTTGGAGAGGTATATGTCCAGTTGTGGACTGATCTAGACAGATGATTATGATATAAGCTGAGGAAACGATGATGGGCCGATAACTAGAAACTTCAAGTGGTATCTACAGTTCACGAAGATCAACATTAAACACTTATAAAAGATCTTTTTGGTACAACTTTTAATCTGACTGCCATAACTAGTGACCACGATTAACAATAACAAAACTCCTCATATCTTTCATCAAACTTTAACGACACAATTCATAATAACCACCAATTTATATTTTTTATCGTTGTTGTCATCAAAATGTTAACTGCTATCGTAACAAACGAACTATCATAATTTAATAATGTCCGCGCCATTAGCACAGATAATAAATAACATTTCGTGACCGGCCTTTTGGCTGAAAGCCAAAATACTGTCGCCTAAATATTGGTGGAAAAGAAAAAAAACTGCATATATTTACGACGCTATTTGGTTATTGTCTAAAAGAACGTTTCTTCCGTGCCAGTCGACCGTTGAAACCAAAATGCTCTGCAAATCGAGACATAAACTGTTGCAATTTGTCGATACTGCTGAATATAGGGTGTATTTGAAACTAAGCTGGGAGTTAGAACAAAGGTTCGTTCATCTGATCGGAAACTAAAACAATAAACAGAATGGTTCAATCGAGCTTCTTGACTTATACGAAGAAGTGTTTTATGAGTCATTGTTTGGTCTCGATCTAAGTTTACAGTCTTGAATGTGATGATGTTGATATCCTATGTTATGACAACTCTTTTATTTACTGAAATTGGGTAGGGAAGTAGACTCTGAAAAACAGATATTATTTCCCTAATAAATTGATACAGAGGCTCTAGACAAAGCGCCATTCTATCAGCGAATGTGACTGTCGATGTGGCACACTGTGTAAAAGGGATTCATCACGCTATTTCGACAGCGTTTGTCATACATATATACCATACATTTTTTAATTTTTGACGATCAGGATAATGCAAGGATAATTCGAAAGATTTTCTGAAATTCAAATCTTACCACAGAATGACATCAATCTTGCTGAAGCTCAAAGTTCACCCTTTACAATTCATAACCATACGAATAAGGTGTTTAGTATGTAAAAAAGGGCCATAAACACTTACTACTTTCTTAGCCCGCAGCTATCTCACCGGCACGAGCCTGTGATTTGAGTAGCGCGTACACGGCCATTTTAGCAGGCCATTTGCTAAAGGGCCTGTGAGAGTGACCCACCTTTGAGTAGTTACATGTGCTTACAAGATTCTGAGAAATTTGTTAGAAGACCTACAGAGTGAAATTTTAAGACGTGATGAATATCGATATCAAGAGACGAACAAACAAATAAAACATTTGAACAAATAACAACAGCTGACTATAGGGTGAACAGCCGCTGGCAGGGTTGTTACTTGAAACTATCAGTTAGTATATTCTTTTTCTTCTTCTTCCCCAGTATGGGCTCTAACGCTGAAGGTGCGACCAGCCCGCCATCTCAACGCGTCTCAAAGGGTCGTGGCCATCCGGCTGGCCCAGGGATACCGCACGGTCTCCGGCGAGGCGGCGAGCCTCCTAGCCGGATTACCGCCATGTGATCTGGATCTCGCCTCCCTCGCCCACGTTTACGCGTGGCGCGTGGAGGCGCTTCGCCGGGGCGAAACTCCGCTGCCGCAGCAAATTGCCGCGCGGCGGACGGAGCTCCGGCGAGATACCTTGGCAGTATGGATAAAGCGACTATCGCGACCCACCGCTGGGCACGCCATAATTGCGGCGGTAAGACCCCTCTTTGGGGAGTGGCTGGAGACGCGCCACGGCGTCGTCACCTTCCACCTGACAGGTACTTACCGGACACGGCTGTTTCGGGAGGTACCTGTTTCGGATTAAGCGGGAGGACACGCTCGGTTGTCAGCACTGTGAGGATCGCCCGGAGGACACGGTGGAGCATACGGTGGAGGTCTGCCCTGCTTGGGCTGAGCACCGCCGTGTCCTCGTCGAGGCGATCGGCGGCGGCAACCTCTCGCGTCCGGCCCTGGTTGAATCCATGGTCCGGAGCGAGGAGGCTTGGGAAGCGGTCACCTCCTTCTGTGAAGCAGTAATGCTCGCGAAGGAGGAGGCGGGCTGCGCGAGAGAAAAGCAATGCCTTCGCCCCAACCGCCGCTACAGGAGAAGACGCCCCGGGCGTGGAGAGTCGCAGGGCGATCCCGGACCACCGTAGGCGCGGGCCTGCGGACGGCGACCGTTGGGTGGCTCGCTGTCCGATCACCACCAGGCCCGGGTCGATGGCACGTTGTGTTTCACGCGCGCCTCAAAGAGATGTCAGCATAGAAGACGGGGCCCGCCAGGGCCAGAGCCTGCAAGGGTTGCGGAATTTGTACGAAAGAGTCACCGCGGCCCTTGAACGCAAAGGGCTTTAGAAGGAACACGGATGGGTTTTAGTCAGTAAGAGTCTGACACGCCCTTCCGCTCCACCCAGAGCGGAAGAAGTCATTTGATGATTTCCAATCCATCACGTGTGCGGATTGTTGCTTATAACATAACTACTTAATTTGATCCAAGCTCTGTATAATACTTTTAGACTAAAGTGCTTCGATTGAAGTGAGAACCACTAGTTTGATCAACTAAACCTGTTTACTCAAGTAGGTCAAAGTGAAATTCTTGGAAATTCAATAAAATCCAGGTATATATTAGAACATGTGGGTGTATATTTTGCCTGCGCACATAAATATCTGTTCATAAAAATACTTAAGAAATATGATATGATTCATGATATTTACAACTAAACAAGATTTTACTGGATATCACGAAATTTTAGCATGTAGAACACTAGACATTACTCTACCCACACACAGATAAATGCCAATTACGCACATATTTGTAACATCGAAGATATTAATGACGGCAATTTTTCACACTCCTACGCAAAACAAGTGCCACATTAAAGAGCAGATGTACTTACAATAATAACATACGTTACTGACCTTATTAACGATGTAGGTGGCGGCTTCGAACCGCAAGTGTCGTCTTACTAAAACGAAGAAAACCAGAGGCCTTTAATTAGCAAGTGACGTTCTTTACTGAACACACACACGGATAAACATTGTGATGTTAACAAAACAATGTATGGTTCCGTAGATGATAAAATTATAATAATAGACATAATGGTGGCCGTATCACAAGAGGTAAATAAGGATTGTTGATGAATAAACCAAAAATTATATCGAAGGAAAAGTCAGAATTTAAAAAAAAATGTATCGAAGTGTTCCACAAAAATGAATAAAAGAAGACCAATCATGAATAAAGAAGCTAACGCAACAATATGAGCCTTTCCGTGTTTAAAAATCCACCACGTCTCCCAGCTCACGCAGCTGTAACGAGGCAAGAATACCGTTTGAAGCTCATATTACCTTTCTGCTCACCCAATAAAGAAAAAGAGCGTGACGTATACAAACGGTACGAGGCGAGACGAACCGCGTTACGAGCGAACAATTTGTCAATGGGACACAGTGGGAGTTATAAACACGAGTGATACGTCTCAGTCACAAATTAACGCCAGGACTGCACCAACGACGCAAACTAATGGAATTTTTAATAATAGTCTGAACTCTCAAGTGGAACGGAGCCAAACATATCGACACGGGTAAACGCCTTCAATACTAATATTTGTTCCGGAGCAAGACCTTTGCAAGTAAACCAGCCATAAAGACTGGTTGACTTTACGAACTGCGGTGCGCTCCACGGAATTTACAGCTGGTGCACGATAGAAAAGTCAATGTATTTTAGCTCTTTTCTAAATAAAACGAAGAAATTACTTGGTACTAAAAGCAAAAATAACTCAGATTTAGTATTTGCTCATTTTGGCCTCAGTTAATACCGCATTGACGCAAAACTAACGGAACGAGCAGTCTTCATCAAACCAGATGACGTAGATATCAAAAAGAGCACCATTAATCAAATTCGCATCAAAACAAAACACTGTGTCACTAGCTGGAAAACGTTTGGATGGCCTGAAGCAAGTAAACTCACACATACGAAGCGACAAATTAACGCCTTTATCCGTGGTGTTTCTTTTTATCCTCATTCATCTACTTACACGCGTGTCTTGTGTTTTAAGTGAATGTTAATGTTCTTCATCATAACGCTAATTTAGTCTGTCACTGTTCATTGTAGCGTTTCATATATTATTATACTTTCTTGTTTTACTTCCGTTTTCTTTATAAGTTTCGAAATGTCTGCATTTATCAATGTGGTTTATGAGTCTATAATTTAGATGCTGTGTTTTTGTATATTCATTCGTTTTACTTTTACTACACTTTTGGCGTTAACCTTGGTTCATTTTTAGTGGTCACTCAAATCACAACTCTACTGCCCACAAACGTATTTTTGGCTGTACTTACATGGACGTTGATAATTCCATTACGTTTAACGGCTTATCGTGCTTTCCGAGGCACTGATGAGTCTCAGTACGACCCATCCACAAACCGATCTCGGCAAGCGTTGCTTAACCTAGAAGATCGACCCATGCGGCTGTTATTATTAAGCCACGAGCTCCTCTAATTACTAATTAATCTACAACCTAAAAATTTACTGTTACCTGTGGTAATATAAAAGTTGATAATTTCATAAATATCACAGAATAGTACATACCTGCCTTAATTAAACTTTCGATGGAAATGCAAATTCATTTATCTTCGTTAGCCGCTTCATTAGACATCGTCGCTCTCGCTAATGCATCACTTCATACAGCTACAAGGGTATTTAGTTCTGCTGGGAACGTTTTCTTATGTTCACGAAAATGTTTTTTGAAGAAATAACTTGCTATTACATGGATATGGTGAGATTTGAAGTTGGGAAACTAAGGTCTAAATTCATATGCCTAGCCTTTTCCCAATTATATTGGGGTCGGCTTCCAGTCAAACCGGATTCAGCTGAATACCAGTATTTTGACAGCCGGGACCAACGGCTTAACGTGCTTTCCGTGGCACGGAGGAGTCTCGGTATGTTAAGATGGATGATAAGTTCTAAATTAGAACTAGCAAAATATGTATGTAAATGCAGAAAATAAAAACTTATGTTAGAACTAAGAATCAGAATGAATAACCAACAAGAAAAACTATAAAATTTCGTGGAAAGAACAAAGATAGATATGGATAGTGCCAAAAAACTCTCAACTGATCAAAGGCTCTACAAAAAGTGCCATACCATTGGCGATGGCCACTGTCGAAAATCCACGTGACATATAAGCAGCGTTTGTCAATCCCATACATTTGACGTTTTGAAAATCATCGCTGACAGAATGTCACTTATCTAGCCTAAGGCCAATAATGCTACAGTTAATGTCCTACTGCAAGATAGACCTCACTTTCCTCCTTCCACTTACGAAATATCAGCCAAACATCACAAAAACATGTAACTTAACAAACATTAACAACTACAAAACCCGAACCTCTTAATTCCTAACTCGATAATATCATCCTCGCCGCAAGCCACAAGAAACACGAGTACATAATAAACGAAATGAGGGTAACCTTCGCGCCTCGAGTGGCCTGACCTATCGGACTTATTAAAGGGACCTTCCCTTCACGATCTTATCTTCAATGTCTCAGGATTATTGCAACCCAACCCCTCCTGATTAAGGACAAAGCCAGCCGTAACTTCTATCTTATTCCACTTATTTTTAAGGGTGTCGTAAAGAGTTTTATGTGTGAAATTAAAATCTAATTAGGTTGAGCTGTTATTAAAATAACATCTATTTGGGACAGGTTTTACAAAGCCTTTAACCGGAGTTGTACTAAATCTGGATAACATTTTAATTTGCATGAAAATATTTTTTTTCCGTCCTTTTGTCTTTTTGATGTCATGAAGTTTCTAGGCATCTTCTTTTTATCATGTAGGTACTGTGACATTACAACCTGTGTGGTTGCATGTATGTGGTAGATAAATTAGTCGATGGAACTTTAGAAGGGTCGTACAAAAATATAGAAGTAATTGAAATGAAGATGACAGATTTGATTGTTCTGAATGACCACAAACAAATTAATATGCATGTATTTGTGGAATTATAAAAATAATAACATTATGCCTTCAACATCATATAAGTGACACTTACAAAATTGGCCCAACAAACCCCTGGAACAAATGGCCCAACGAACGACAGATGCGAATAATTGGGATAAGTGATAAAAAATTACGAAGGAAACACTTTCTACTAGAAGACAATTTGTGCTAAAGTATTTTTAACGAACAAAGTTAGTCATTAAATTTCGGTTATCTTGCCTATTACTTCACCGCGCGGCAGTTGAAAACGTAATAACATGTCATTATTTAGCTCTTAATTCTTTTTTTGAAAGGGCAACCCGCATTTTGGAAATATGTCCGTAGTACTTTCAATGACTGTGTAATTACCATTTTTAAATTTGAATTTGGAGTTACAAGTTCCGAAGTTTTTAAAAGCATCCAGTGTTACGCAACAGGAATTTGTGGATTTATTACCTCTTTCTTTATTACACAAACTGTATCCAGATGTGGACTGTTAAGAGTGGTATAAATATAAATGTGGGAAAGTATTGATTTAAATTTTTTGTTGAGTACGAAACACATTCCGATTTACTGCATGTTTTGAAATAGGTGCTCTCTTACCCTAGCTATCTATTAGAACGATGACATTTAAACCGAAGCAATGGTAAGATTGCCAAGTGACTGACATACATTAATTATTTCTACGAACACTGAAACGTCCCGCCTGTAGAAGGCACCTTACAAAACGCACGCAATTCAATTAACACCAGAAATAATAAATTGATGACTTCATAATCCTCCTCCCGTTTCATTAAACCAATGTCTGTGTAGAACTTGTCGCGGAAAGGTTATCAAAGGTCATCATCAAAAGAGTTCACAAAATCCGAGTGTTAATTAAGCCTGCCATGATATCCGAATAAAAAACGAAAAGTCTAGCGTTTTGCAAAATAATCGCGAATTCGAGGCACAAAATAGCAATCGGAACGTTCCGCCTGAGCGATCGGTATAATTATCCAAAATTCTTAATTGCGACACTATTGATTTGGTCGTAGTTTGGAAGTGAGACCCTTTTTGCTTCCATATCGGCTCGGCGGGACTGTCGGCTTTAATTAATCCTTTAACAGGGTCTTAATTATGATCATGTCCAATTTACAAAAATACTTGTGATATTTTCCGTAGGCCCCGCGTGAAATATTTGATGTACCTAAAGTAGAGTGTTCGATAATTACACTGAACCTATTAAAACACTTGATTGGATACACGATCCGTAATTCCAATTGGAACAAAAAATCGGTTTCGTATTAGTTGCACAGGTGATGAAGGAGGTCGCTATTGCCACATCGACACACGCTGCCTCACGTACGACCATATCGATTCTCTGAATAGTTCTCGTCCACTCGATGGTGACTCGCAGCTTTTTAGCCACAACACTATTGTGATGCAATTCAACAGCACTTACCATCGACCTCCGGCGAGACGTAATTTGATCTAACAACAGATAACTAATTGGTAACGGCGACGCGTATGAACCAGAACAAAAAATATGGTAAACACGACCCTCTGTAACCACTCTATGTCATAACGTGATGAGGGATCAGGTATTTTTCATCACACATTTCTCATATGTAAAACAAGATTCATTCTGGAACCATGATTCATTCGAGCGAATAACTTTAACACTCCGAGGTATTGAGTAATATAATTTACTGTCGAAGTCTTGACATTCAATTTTCTGACTGATAAATTCACAAAGCCATCGAGCCGAATGTGTGTTTCGATAACTTGAAAACGAATGCCAGCCATTACTTTAAACCGTAGTGTGCAATAAAGAAGTCTCCACAATGGGATCTTAAATCTTGTGCGGGGTCAGACGGGCAACGCTCCCATAGATTCCGCTTAGTCAGTCGGTCTAATTACACGTTGCAGAGATCGTACTGAGATTATATCAGAGCCAGCTTTACCATTTGTCAAAACACCGTTCCACGCTCACAAAGCTTAAATAGTAACAGTATTTTGCATAATGTTTACAAAAGATCGAGTAGATGACTCGTTGATTCCCGACACTGTATAATCACGGTTGGTTAACTGGATAACCGCTGTCAGCGGTAGATAAAATATGGATAAAGATTATAGCAATCATAGGCGTTTTGCGCATCGTTATTTATGAGTTATAACTGTACCCACTAAATAATACAACGGTAATACCTCCCCGATTGACATTGCACGTTTCTCTTACCCGTAGATTATATAAAACGACAAGGGTGGAGCGCAAAAACCTGCCTTTGATTATGGCCTAGAGTGGGAAGAAACAGTCGCCCATAACGACACTAACCTATACTCGATACACTAACGATGACACACGTATAAGAAAGTCGTCGCATTATCCGAAGCAAATTACACGTACACCGTCGTTTGTGGTCGATTGCATCGTCCAATACAAGGTTCTTAGGAAACTATTTAGACTGCTAGAATAGGACTTTCCGAAGCGGTCGCTATATGTAAGTATAAGTGTTTCGTTATCCGTATAAGTCGCGTGTCGAAACAGATCGATAACCACTGCTGCTTATTTACGTCGAGGTAAGTGGTCGATGGAAACAAACAACTCGATCTATTATCCAATTGAATAGCGCCTACGCTGAATAATAAATCCGAATTTGTCTCGTCTAATTGGTGTGCTCTTGGAGGCTCGCTCAAGGGCCGGGTGCGGGCTGCAGGCAAATTGCACTACTCTCACAGAGCGATGGCCCTCGACTCCAGTACGAGCTCGCTCCGTGCCAAATTGGCTGGGACCTTTATTATTAAATTGAACAACATAATGCCTTGTCTAGGTGCCTGCTAAACTATGTCTCACTAGGAGAACAAGCGAGCATCGCCGAGGAAGTTATATTTTTTCATTTAAGCGGCACATATTCTTGCTGCGACACAAGCAAAGGAAACAATCTTATGTCTTTCACAATGTTGTTTAAGAATGTGATATACGTTTCACGTTTCGACAGTAAACGATTGTACCAGTTTTGCCTAAAACACCAGTTGTAGATTCAGATTTTGCGTGTTGTTTTTTCTAAACCACCGGTTTGATTTCGTATAATATGTTCGGAAAACTAAATGCTAACATAAAAGCTGTGTATGCCGTGACACGAATAGGTATTCATCACTCTGTGAATTCGACAGCGCTTTTTGCTTTTTTCACAAATGGGAGGTTTGTCCGTACTGCCGTCACGTTCAGTGCCAATATTCATACTGAAATATACTTTATCGTCGCAATAGACGTATATTATTATAATACCGAAATTGAGGCCGAGTTTGCCGCATGTAGGTATATGAAATGATGAATATTTACTTATATGCCTCGGTTATTATAATGTAAGAGCGCTAAAAGATTCATGGCAGATGTTCATTACATTGTATCTTCCGTACATGAACGTATTTCAAAGTTTTGCAAGATATTATGTTGAAAGCTTGTTGAAAGATCCTTCATCATAAACCCAAGTTGGATACTGTTGGAAATATTATCCGACATTTCCGAGTGTAGGTACATAGATAACGTAGAAGACCTACGGTTCATATTCAGCTGTAGATTAAGACAATCGTAATTATTGAAATATTTCCCAAGATATTCATCAAGTAACGAGGAAGTAACGAGTAGAATTAAAGTTAACCTTATTTCTGTCAACGTTACGGAATACAATCTTGTAATAGGTATGGATCTCTACAATACATTATTTATTAATTATAAAAGACAACTTTTGGTCCACAGTAGGTAATTAGTAGCACTTATACTATGTTAGTTAATTTTATAAATTTGACTTATAGTCTATTTTATGAATGAAATTAACAGTTTAACATTGAAATTGGATTGAATTGTTGTAATAATTTAAAATTGACAATAAAAAGGAAAAATGTAACAATTGTTAAAAATTCAAGTTAATTCAAGTTGTCAAAGAATAGAATCAAATTGAATAATATTAAAAATGTCAATTAATAAAAAAATCTACTACCATCTATCCGAATCTATTGTTTTCAGATCCCTCTAAGCTGCTGTAGTTTTTTCTGCCTGATTTAAATATATCCGGATATTAATCAAAAATATGATAGTATTATTACAACAGGCCTGAGATGACCAAATTGTCACGAAAAAAATCCTCCCTACACAAACCGGTATTTATTTCACACACATATTTCAGAAGACACTTTTACATCAAGCCCTACCTAGGATATTGCAAATATCGATGTTCCATAAATCCTATAAAAATGAAACACAGTCATCTGGGGCGCGGACGTCATGAAGGGTCCTCATAAATAACGGTTAGCCCGCACCTGTCTAGGAAAAACGTTCGTATTGAAGGAATATTACCCTTTTATCTGTTTACTTACGACTAAGGAGTTTCAGGACAAACATCGTATATGTGGGCTTGCTATTCAAAACTCGCCCTTGTTTTTAATGAAATAGGAGCAGTGTCCTCTGAGCATCGATATGATGTCTTGAATGTAAAATGTACAAGATAAATAAAGAGTGGAAGAATTTATTTTTATTTCGGCCATTTCTCTTTTGATCGGGTCAGAAGAGGGGACGGAGTAGGTAACAGTATTAATTAAATTGCTGCAAGAAAATACGACAGAATATATTGATATTTTACATGAACATGAAGATTCCATAACTCAAGCTCAAGTAGAGAAAACAACAAGATACATATTTCGAAAACGATGTTTCAGCTTCTCAAGCAAAAACAAAACACAGTCAGTAAATTCTGTCTACTCAGATATTACGTAGCATATATAGGATGCCTGTAGCTTTTCATTCCTTCAAACGCCAGCAACCCAGATCAAATTCCAGCTGAAACGTAAGTACGTAACTCACAATTGTACACTTTCGTCGCCACTCGCCAGGCACAATTGGTATACCAGTCTAAAATTAAACATTCTCTTATGAAATATCGTCTGAACTATAACTCAGTGACTACAGGACTGAGCCCGTCGTTTGTGACCATCATTAAGTACCCCATTCCTTACAGCTGGCTCTTTGAATTGACGCTAGAGACACAGAAGATACAAAACTACAGAAGGTCCATACAACAAGTAGAAATGCGTGCACACTTAGGCACCTTGTCTAGAGTGAAAGCACGGCACAGCTACCAACAGTAGCTGAAACGTCATGTCACACAAAGACAAACATGACGTTGGTTGGACTGTTGGTAGCTAATTTAACAGTTGGTTAAAGGTAGATACATTATTGAGACAGGCTATAGGACAAGTATGAACTCGGTGCCGGACGCAATTAGGTAGCCACACACGGTGCATCGCGAGGACTTGTAACGGCAGACCAAGACGAAGGTGGAGAGATAAACTTGACTCCAACCGAAAGAACTGCAATGACAGAGGACATAGGTGTGCGGAAAAGGGAGAGGGAGACCTTAGCCCATCAGTGGAACATATATACTATATAATATAATCTATCTATATACTAGTAATAAAGCTGAAGAGATGCTTTGTTTGTTTGTTTGAACGCGCTAATCTGGCACTATCAGTCGGATTTGGAAAATTATTTTTGTATATGATAGCCACATTCATGAGGAATGCTATAGGCTATACGGAAACGGGAAATTCGTAAGGGAATGGAAAAAACGGGATATGCGTGTACGAAACAGCGGGTAAAAGCTATAATTAGATAAGATTGGATCTACTGCCTACTACAACTCTCCTAGACGTGTTTCTTCAGTCTAAAACAAAAGACGATCGCTCGCTTGTGAGGCTGCATAGACATATATATACTACTCGTGTGAGTTAATTTGGCACCAGCCTCGAATGACGTTTGTGCAAAGTACTGTGTGCAAAAAAAATCGTTTCATTTTCAAATTCTTTTACGAAAATTATTTATATATTTTTTTAAATTTATTTAAGCATATACATGTTTATAATTAAATCAGTATTAGGTAGTAACTTGAATTTAGATAATATTTTTCAATTCAAATCTTTAATTTGATATCGCGATTTATTGGTAAGGAAATATTGAAAGCAATCCTAGAAATATATGTTACTAATGTACCTACAACATCGTGTAATATGTGTGTAATGTTTAATGTGATATATGTATTAAATTTAAGGTTGTTTTAGAAATTTGGGGCTGATCCTTAAATTGCTACACTGTTCGCATATTCAAGTTCCGCCCGCTATGATATTTTAGACGGCCGGTTGTAAAAATAGCACTAAAGTCTTTGTAATGCTCTGTATATTGTCAAAACATCATTAAACACAGTTTTACACATATTACGATATCACGATAGTTGGTGTTTTATTTGTGTATCAAAGTACCTCGACTACAAAAGTGACTTTAAAAATTTGGATGGGAGAGTTTAAGGAGGACTAAAAAGGTTATTTACATCTTAAAAACTTTGTATTGAAATGGACTGTACCTAACAAAAATCGAAATAAATGTCAAATATGGGGGAGGGTCTAGTTTCGAGCCAGGTGCCAAGTTAACGCGTACGGGTAGTACGTAGTAGTGAGTGCAAACGTGCTCGCGACTGGCATTTGTTTTAGATAGCCCGTCTACACTATGCTCCACACCAGAAAAATAATTTGCAATAACGGCCAATGACATACTGAATTCCAAAAAAAATTAATAAAGACATAAAGCTGTCCGTTCTTCTCCATAAAAATCTACCTTTCCGAATGGACAGTAAAGTCACTTTATTAGTGTAATATTATTATTTTACTGAACTGTAAATTATGACGTTCAAAAGTGCCGTTTAATGGCCTAATTGAAATAAACGTTTTGACTTTGACTTTGGCTGTCCTAAATCGACATTTATCGTGATCCTTTATATTTTGTTGTAATAAAACGATTCATAATTTATTGTCCCGATACCTACGAAAAGATATTAAGGAAAGGGCAATGACCGTTATTGCAAATTTATCTGGAGTCGACCATAGTCTTATTTGTGCGAGCGGCTGTTTTCGTTTATCGTAAAATACTAGCCTTCTGTCAATTCCTATCTATTTTGTGCTGGAGATAAACCACGCTGTTTTTGTTTCAAGGTCGCTGAGGAGTTATGTAAGGAGCAAGGAACTCGCTCTGGGTTTGTCGTTCTTGTGACGCAAATTATGAATGTCGATTGAGGAGATTCCTGGAATAAAGGTTACTTTTCTTGATAAAATATTGTAGCTAAGAGATTTAGGTATGATAGCTGAATAAGTCTTGGTTCAGAGAAATAATGGGTACCTACCTAATGAAAATCATGAGAATAGTGATACCCTAGAGTCTTTAAAACTTTATGACAATAAGTTCCATCTTAATACTAGAATCCTATATTACAAGTTCTTCAGAACTTCTTAGAATAGTGAAACTCTCATGATTAACCACTGAAATAGACGTCTTAACAAGAAGGATTGCGGATCTTTAGTTGGTGTGGCTGGAAGACTTATATGGATCTTCATCTATGGATCTAGGTGTTTAATTTCTACTAACAACATTCACAAACAAAAACAAATGGCCAAGTGCGAGTCTGACTCGCGTGCAAAGGGTTCCGAACGAATGTCATTTTTGTAACATTTTACTATTTCTTTTAGATCTATAATCTCTATAGATTATGACCGCCATTTTGAAAAAAAAACCACATAGGTAATAGTTCTTTACCTATGTAAAGAACTATTATGTGGTGTTTTTTTTCAAAATTATAGGCTCAGTAGTTTAGAAGATTGGTCATTTTTCATCTCACATCTCGAGTAACTACAAAACTATTTATTTTAAATTTATGACAACCGAGAAACCTTATAGGATCACCTATAAGGTTTCTGTTTTTTACGGATGCTCGGAACCCTAAAAAGATCAAAAGTAGGCAGGAATACAGCAACAGGTTTTTATATTATGCTTACTTCTGTTCTCTTGAACTATATCATTAGTGTTAAACACATGTTAATAAGACTTCCCAAGCGCCATTCCCACTCAATCCTGCAACGGAGATTGGCAAAGTTGTAACTATTCCCGTGACGTAACATTACAGGGAATATGACCACAGAGCCCCGTGACGTCAGTCGTTCCCGGAATTTGCCACGTCAGTCATTGACGATTCTCGGTTATGAAACCACGCTGCCGACCCGAGCGAGAAATGTGTCGGAACGAATTTGCAATCTGCTGAGTAGGTATGTATGGCATACCGGTATTTAGATTTCCGTTTTACCTGGCTTTGAAGCATTTCTGCTTATGAGATTGGGTATCTTGTTATTTATTTCGTTACTAGGATATAGTATTCGAAATATTTTTGACTGTTTTGAAAGTTAAGCTTATGCATATTTTGACAAGGATATCCTTGGCTCCAGGTCTCTGGCAGACAAGGTAGCCCTTTGGAAGCGGCTAGCGAAAAGTAAAAGAGAATTTGAAATAGGAATATAAAAATATATTTTGTTTTCTTTTGGGATTCCGGTGCCAACGTTCGTTGAGTGCAGACGTAAAATACACTTCTGGACACATCTATTGGCCCACCTTAGAGTTCAGGTTTCGATGGCCCCTACCGAAATATGATTGCTAGATTGAACAAAAACTGTTGATGCAGTTTTAAACCTGATACATTTTACCATCTTTTTCGATCGTATTGTTTTAAATTTGAATTCAGAATACCATACGACATGGAGCTACGCCTAACAAGTCGGATATGCGCCTTGTTAAAGGCAATTGATTTTTGAATAAAAAACATGTTTTATCAAATAAAGGTTTAATTTAATAACGCGTGTTGCCTCCATGGGCATCTACCACAGCTCTCATACGATTAGGCATAGAGTTTATCAACCGCTCTATGCAATTTTGAGGGATCATCTCCCATTCCTCTTCTATGGCAGTTTTCAACTCCTGCATCGTCTGGGCAACTGGCTGACGAGCCCTAACACGTCTTTTTAGCTCGTCCCACATGTGCTCAATGGGGTTCATGTCTGGGCTTCTGGCTGGCCAGTCCATAACTGTGATGTTCACATCCCGAAGATATTCCCTGACGATGCCGGCCGCATGGGCTCTTGCATTATCATGCATAAAAAGGAAATTTGGGCCCACATAGTCCGCGTATGGTATCACGTGAGGTTCTAAGCACTCACGAATGTACCTTTCAGCATTTAATGTTGGCAGCCGTGGTCCTGTAACAACCTCAAGTTGAGTTTTGCCGCTCGCGGATATACCGCCCCAGACAGTCCATGAGCCACCGCCATAAGCAACCCTCTCTTCAAAGCAGCATTGTGCGAAACGCTCTCCCTTACGTCGGTAGACCTTCTTCCTTCCATCATTGCCATGTAACACAATTTTAGACTCATCAGAAAAGAGTACACGGCTCCAATCTTGCTGTGTCCAATTTAAATGACTGCGTGCGAAATGAAGGCGCGCTGTTCGGTGGGCTCGCGTTAGTTTGGGCCCATTAGCTGGCTTGTGTGGTACCATATCGCGTTCTTTTAACCTTCTCCGAACAGTTCGAGCGCTCACAGATACTCCGTGGAAGTCGCGAAGTTGGTTTTGTATCTCAATGGAGGTAAGGTGACGATTTCTCAAGCTGGTCGTCACGATGAATCGATCCTGCCTTTCAGTTGTGACCCGAGATCGTGGCCTTCCTTGGCGACGAACAAAGCCGCCAGTCTCTAGGTACCTCCGATAAACATTTCGGACCGCAGATCGACTTAAATTAAGTTGAGCACTCACGTTTCTTTGGCTGTGTCCGGCCTGAATAAGTGCCACAGCTTGGGCGGCGACTTCAGGTGAAGTATCCATAGATTATTGATAGAACCTCACCTTAATGTTAAGAATAAGTAATGTTTGTTGCAAAACCAAAGATATCAATCACTTTTTCAAGAATTAAATCCAAGTAAACCAATAAAACCAAGTTTTCTTAGTATTCGATTGTTTGATATCAACAAACAGGCTCCAAATTGTCTTTTGTTTCTTTAAATTCTGTGTTCGAAATTCAAAAAAAGACTATTGAATGAAATTGTGAATGTGCCAGGTTCAAAACTGCATAAAAACTTTTTGCTCGACCTAATATAAAATTTTAGCTAGGACCAAACGAAACTGAAAATACAAGGTGGGCCAATAGATGTGTCCAGAAGTATATATTATGAAGTTTAAACCTTAAACATGGTTTCATTTTATAATAATATCAATACGTAGCACTAGCGTGAGTCCGCTGGTGTTACAATATATTCAACATAATTTTTACTTCTTCAAAATGAGTTCCTTATCGGGACCTATATATTTGGGCCATTTGGGGTTGAAACATTAGGCCCATGGGCTCCGAGTGTTCACCGAGTCTTTCGGGTCATCAGCAAACAACTTTTCGACTGTTCACGTGACCAGAGGGCTGGTCTTTTCTTCGGCCAAAAAATCAGCATTGCCATTCAACGCCGCAATGCTGCCAGTGTTCTGGGCACTTTTACCATTGACAGCGATGTGGATGAATTTTTTGATGCCCAATGATTTTGTTTTTATTCGCGTTTGTACATAATTTCACGATTATTAGTCTAGTTGTTACTTGTACATATTATAGTTCGTAAAATGTAAACAAACACTTTTTGCATTACTGTTAAACATATTTTTCGAAAATGAGTTCCATAAATAAACTTCACGAATCTCAGTTTCAATACGCTTACACAATGCTCGAGACGTTAAAAACATTATCACAATAAAAAAAACTGCAGGAAAACCATTTACAATTTTGCAACATTACCAAATGTAATAAAGTCCATTTTAATTTAACAAATTTTTATATTTCAGCAGCTCTTAAGAACTTTTTATTTCAATTAAGAAAAACATATTTTATATAAAACATAGCGTGTACAAAACGGTCCGTGCAGGCAATTTATCCACAGCGCCATACATTTCACGGTGAAGAATGCCGGGCGTATGTACGGAACCTCCGAAACAGTTGTGTGCTCGGAATTGTTTTAGATTGTATGCGGACAACATCCTGGGAGGGCTTATACATTCCTTCATATTTAAATATTTCTGCGTCGTCATGTTTGCCTGGTACCGTCCTGATATTATTTCTTGAAGACTTCCGTTTTACTCAAAGATAATGTCAACTTCGTTCAACGAGATATAAATATAATTTAAAAAAGTTTTATTAATCTGTAGACTAAAAATGAGAAAATTTTAAATTTTAACAACTGGTCACACCGACATATTTTGGAAAGAACGGAAAATGTGGAAATAAACATGGTTAACCTTTAGTATTTAATTAAAGGTCATACCTACAAATGTGTATCCCGTTGTGAGACCAACATCATACCTCTTATTACACTCGGGTCGTTCCCTCAGCGACTCATTCAAGTAATAGTAGCGGCGTCTAATCAACCATTAATTTTCCTCAACATTTGTGTCAAAAGCAGAGAATCAGAAGCTGTAGTAATAGTTATCAATAACATTAACATAAATAATTAACAATGTATTCCGTCGGCCACAGACGTGGGAGGAGCAGGAAGCAACGCCCAGTGCGGAGCCCCACACAAGTACAAGTAGCTGGTGCATCGAAGCAAGAAGGTACAGAAAGCCAATTTGTTTGAGGGGTTCTGGCTAAATAGCTGTCAGATAAATCGATCGATGCACGAAGTGGTAAAGTTAGAGGGACAGAAATATTAGAATGTGTAGATGGAGTCTAGGATAAGTTATCAGTGTTTCGAGAACCTAGAAATGTATTCCAGTGAATTGTAGAGTTGTCTATTAAAAAAAAAAACGTTTATTTTCAGGCGTCGACGGCCCATAGCGTGTTAGTTTTACCAAAAAATAACTTAAAAACTATGTTTGTAGTAAGACTTAGGCACCCATGAGTACAAAAACAAAAATAAAACACAGCATCCACTTAGAGGAAGATTGATCAAGCCCCATGTCTGACATGTAGCTTGATAAACCTCTCCATTGTAGGTCCTTCTAGCCTTTCTGAAAATGAGATACTGGCTTTAGTAACGGGTCTAAAGACTTTTGTAAGAGTCACTGAAGTCTTAAGTAAGAATGACACCACTGCTGATTCTAGATATCGATCTATCAATTCTTTATTGCCTTGAGACCAATTCATATAAATTTCAGAAAATGGGAGGACAAGATAAACCTGAAAACCCTCTCTCACGAAAACAATCCATCAACACATAGAATGGTGTTTCATTTTTACTTGACCATAACATAGGATTGTTCTCACACTTCGTTCAAAGTTTACCTCCTGCCCTTATCTTCATCATTCCACTACAACTGTACCAGTTCAGTTGCAACTAACTTGTTAACATTACTTATGATAAATATGCTTCTATTTTTGCTAGCGGTACTAACACTCCTCTATATATATATGAAGGTATATGTTTGTATGTATGGTCACGAAACGGCAACACCTACAGGACGACGTGTTGGTTTTTGGAAGTGCACTTTAAGTAGCATTTGACTTTCTACGTATGACCTGGTATTCATATTCTGATGGACAACACTTACTTATTCCGAACATGTTTCTTTCGTAGTATTAGTTATGGTGATATAAATAAACACTGAAAGATTTTTCATTGGTATCTCTCTCCTTAAACGTGTTTACATAAGTTCTCTACTTTGTTTCATAAATATTATTGTAAACACAATTCATCATGAATTGTGTTTATCTTCACAATCTAAGACAAACTGCAGTACTGTTTCCTCTTTTCTTTTTCCAATCCATCCAAAGTTTGTCTTTAAAAGATTGCTACAAGTTACCTATGTAATGTTTTCAATATTTTCTGTAACTTATATAGAGTATTCTATACTATTACACAGTATCATGATTCCCCCAACGATCTAAGACCGTCTTCTAAAGGAATCAGCTCTGCAATACATCTGACAGCATCTGTGTAGTTTCAGTTAAACGATTCCATAACTGTATCTCCCAGCTTATCAAAATCTACACATATACCGACTAGAATGCACACTTCACTTAATCCATGCAACATTGATACCGTGTTTACTGCTTTATAATCTAAATCGATTATCTGTTCTGCTTCGGGCGTTATTGTTCTTGATACAGGAGTACTGGAGATTATATCGATATACTAGAGTCTATGATGCAATACGTAATTGTTGGCATCTGGATCGGGAACTTGAATGCTGGTATGAAATAGTGTGTTTACGACTGTTTGTAGCGATATAATCTGGATATAAACAATATGGAAGACCTTTGATATGTTTATAGAAATGTTGGTTATCTTAATGGGAAATGGCTTGTTTATGTAATTATTTAAGGGGCACAATTTTTTTGGGCAGTTGTTTTCAAAGTAGGAAACAGAAATCCAACATGTGGTTTGATGTCATGTCAAAAAAAGTCAAAACGTTTATTTTAATTAGGCCATTAAACGGCACTATTGAAATTAAATATTAGTTATGTGTCATCCGCAAATAATACCATCTTTGGTTGATTTTTAAGTAATTGGGGTAAATCATTTATGTAAACTAAAAAAAGGAATGGACCCAATATTGGACCCTGAGGAACGCCCATTGTCGTTTCCGACCCTAGTGAGTTTACACCGATGCTTCGTGCCTTTTGAAGATACCCACTGCTCTAGACAGGTATGTGAGGAGAACGTATATCCTCTAACGGCCGGTCTCAATAACCTGTTGGTTTGAAAGGCAAACATGACGTTTCAGCTACTGTTGGTTGCTAATTTGACAGTTGTTTAAAAGTAGATACGTTATTGAAACCGGCCGTAAGTGTAAACAGTCCTACACTATCGACTGAAGCACCTTTTTCTGAAAATAGACAAATGTAGGTGAAATCTTCCATTTGGCCAACTGGACTCTGAACTGAGATTGGATACTTAGTACCTAAGGATTAAAGGTTTAAAAAGTTATCGTTCTTCAGCTTTATTTCTTGCAACATCAGACTTAATTTTCATGAAGTTCTCGTCTTTCAAATATTTCGCAGTAAAGTTTAACTACAAACAATAATTTCAACAAGAATGAAAATGGCGTTCACGACTGTTCTGGACATATAACTTTGAACACTGACTGCCCTAGTTAGACTTGACTCAATATTATGCAGGTGTTGGCCTGACGTGTCGACTGGTCATGGTCATTTATTAGAAATACCTGATACTAATGTGTCTGTGGTTTCTTTGTATAGTATTATTATTTTATCTGTGGCGGTAAATAAACTGTCAGTTGGTTCCCGGACTTGGTGTTTCATTGGCAAGCTTTTGAAAATATTCCTTAAACACATCTATGTTAATATCTTTTAATCCTGTGTTTTGGAGTGGAAGTTATGTCCTTTAGCCACTATTAAAGTTTTGGGAATGGCTTTATGGACTCTGAGGATGAATTGAGATTTGTTTAAAATCTTTTTTTGTTGTTTGATTTTTTTTAAACAGAGGAAAAAGAATAAAAGTAGGCATCTTCGCTTTTTCGGGCAAAACGGATCTCTAAAAGCAACTGAAGCAAGATATTTTGTTGTTATAAAGTGTATCTAAAAGCACAGAAACTTAGAGACTATGTACTAATCTAATAAATAAACTTAACATCATCTACCTAGCCTTTTCCCAACTATATTGGGGTCGGCTTCCAGTCAAGCCTGATTCAGCTGAATACCAGTATTATTTTACGCGGAGCGGCTGCCTACCAGACCTCCACAACCCATTAACTGGGTAACACGGTACCCAGAGAGAGGTACCCAGCAGACAAAAGCCAGAGCTTTTTCTAGCTTCTGACTATCCGTAACGACTGTCAAAGATCTACAATGGCTTACGTGCTTTTCGAGGCACGGATTAGTCTCGATATGTTAAGATGGTCACCCATCCACACCAAATTCCAACTCCTGTACTTACGGAAATAAGTCTTTTTACAAAAAACTATTGGCAGGATTAAGTACTATTTAAAACATATTTCGTACACAATACACCAAGCCTCTTAGCCAGCCTATTTCCATTTATGACCTAATACCAAATCGACCCAATCTCATACCGTTTGTACTCGCTTCGACTACTAACAGCATCGAACGAATTCATATCACATTGCAAATCGATTATTATGATTCAAGTACTGGTACAATCGCAGGCAGCGATCGTTGGCACGCCCGGTGGCCCAACAAAAACTCTTCGCGCGAATAATCATTCACTATGGTAAGAGCACGTGCCAAAATACTTTACAACGCGACTCTACTTTCCAATCACTAATACATAATCCGTAGCTCCTACATAATAAGATTGAATTTCGCATGGCATTTGTTTCAGTATATAGTTGGACTAGGTACTATGCCGTATTTACAATTTGTAGTGTATGATTTTTATTTCATTGGATTAACTGGCACGTTGTTTATTTAAGCTGTTAACTACAATTGCAAAAAAAAGTAGGACTGTTTTTTTGTGTCAACCGTGAAACTTAATCAAAATCTACTACTCTATGTATTTAAAAGGATTTAGTAACAAAACGTTCTAAGAGGCAATGACGTATAGGTATATAGACGCGTCATGCACCAATATCACAGCTCTTAACAACAGCGTCACTATCAGTTCTCGTATGAATACATGTGCAAGGTCTAGTTAGTCGCGGTAGTTATTTTCATGTCGCCTTTTCTGAGTGCGGGCAACGCAGCTGTAATTAATATATCACTGACTAATAGGTTATTAAAACTTCAATAAATTGCATAATCATCATTTAGCATTCAAAATATGATATAGCTTAGCATAACTACAATTTATAGAAATAATATTGTCAACGCAAGCCATTGTTATATAAAGACGGAATAACCAGAAAACATTAAAGAAGGAAACCTATGCCTATTATACTTTTAAAGTGAAGATAATGCCGCTGGAAAGTGCAAGGCAAATGTTTTATAAAAGAAAATAAACTAGGTCAAACATAGACACAATTTACGACTATACTAATGTGCTGAAACACGACACCTAACTAGGTACTAGAACCAACAATTTATATCTAGCTACTTGTTTACTACTAAGGTATTTTATTGCGAAAATGCATTCAATAGAAGGTAGGTATTTTGTCACATTTTCTTAGAAACTCTCTCTATTATTCAATCAATCACGAACAATGATAAGCGCCCGTGTTTGGGTCACAGAAGTTCATATTATATGTACCTACCAAATTTCAACAGAATCGGTTCAGTAGTTTCGGAGAAAATTGGCTGTGACAGCCTGACAGACAGACAGACACACGCGTAAACCTATAAGGGTAAACAAAGCTATTTTTAGAACAACCTGTACCTACCTAATACCTACGCTTAAATTCTAGCCAACATTTTTAGACTATCATATGAATATGTAACACGCGTTATATATTTTATAATATATAACGCGTGTTACATATTCATATACGAACGCACGAATGTCTGCTCGCTTTGATTACTATAACGCAATCGCGCAATAGACAATGGAGAGCAATAAATGTTGTTTTTTTTTTCATAAAACGTATTGTTCAACAACCTACCTCTTCGTTAAGGCTATGGTGCCTTATAGCCGAAATGTTGACGTTATAATATATATTTTTTTAATTTTATGGAATTATATCTTACCTTATCCCGTTCCCGTAGGAATTGCAGGAAATCCTCGCTTAGACTCAACAAGGAACCTACATGCCAAATTTCAGCTTTCTACGACCAGTAGTTTCGGCTGTGTGTAGTCTGACTGTCACTCAGTCAGTCAAAAAATGTGAGTGAATAATCTAAAATTACATGAGAATGTCATTCCTACAAGGTATTTGTAATTGTATTCAAAACTCTTGTTTAAACTTTTCGAAAAAATCTAAATATTATGCAAAAACAATCCTGCCCTGAGGCCCGAATTTGAAAAATTGGCCAAGTACATACATGTTGGACTTGCACACGAAGGGTTCCGTACCATAAGCCGAAAAAAACATATTTTTTGTATAAAGATAAAATAAAATTAAAAATAAAAGGGGGCCTTATATTTTATTTCATTTTTATTATTTGTTGTTATAGCGGCAACAGAAATACATCATCTGTGAAAATCACAACTTTCTAGCTATAACTGTTCATGAGATGCAGCTTGGCGACAAACAGACAGACGGACAGTGGAGACTTAGTAATAGGGTCCCGTTTTTACCCTTTGGCTACAGAACCCCAAAAAGAACAAGTTTTGCACCATCGCTATACAGTATGAATTTTATTCAAATGAGCGGAATGCAAGCCATAATTTCCGAGAATAGCCGGCTATAGTTTCGTATTCGATAAGGATAAAAGGAAAGAGGGATTGTTGGCTCGTGGCGACCACGTGACCTGCTCAATATGCGAACCGTATTGAAAACAATAGCCAAATATGTGATTTACCGAAATGCCCGGCCATTTTGAATAAACGCTCGTGTTAAATTTTAATAAACGCGTTAGTGATAAGAATCGATGATTACTTGAAGTGTGTGTTAAATGTCTAATTCCTTTGTAGTGAATCATTATATTTGGCAACCGCGAGGCAAGTTTAATTCTACGATGAATAGACAATGACGCAGAACAAAGTAATGGGAATCAATCGAGTTCGATTGCTTCTAATAGGGTGGTTCATATTACGAGGAAACGTTAACAGACTAATGCAAGAACAAGAGACATTTCTCCTTGTTGTTATATGCACCGATGACAATACCAAAATAGATACTCTTTCAACCACTGTCTAGCAATTAATATTAAAAATCTTTTTTTTAAAGAAGTTTTTATTGTTTCTACTCCTCAAGCCATTTCGTTTAGTACCCATATTAAGGGTCTTGAAATAGAAATTAAATCCGCCATCTTGGAGCGGCGGCCATATTGAAATTATAACAATATTGAGCACAACAATAAATGAAGAAATGGCAGCCCGGAGTATGGAAGTTGACGGTGTGAAACCCCCGTGCCCCGGAAAGCACGTTAAGCCGTTGGTCTTACACCTGATCTCTCTCCGGTTGTCTCGAATTATCATCTCATTGGACAATGACTAGTGAAGTGAAGGTAGGTAGTATGCACCTAGAGTTCCCAACCATACGGTGAAAATCAAACTTTTATTCGCTCGTTAATACTTTTACTGTTCTGTAAAAAAAGTTTAAGTACAGAATACTGTTTTTATAACCGCTGGTATTCGCCAGTCATAACAATTAAACCTATATTACTATTGTTTCTAAGGATTTAATAAAAAAATGAGCTAATTTTTTATTTTAATATTATTAACTTAAATTGTGGAGAGACATAAATATTTTCAAAAATTATTGTAAGTTCACGAAGAAGACGTAAAAAAATTAAATACAGTTTTCTTTTCTAAAATACTGTTCATTATATATTTCTCCGACCTTAATATACTTTTTTTCTCTTACAAAAAGTTGGGAACTTTATGTAATTCTGGTGCTGTGTTTGTGCACAGTTGCACCCTCTTTGTGATACAATAACTCCCGCGCGGCTAGTCTTAGTTGAGATTGTCCGCCGTGGCCGAAACGACTCTAGTCGACTATAATAAAATGTAAATCAGTGAAAGAATTTTCTTAAGCGAAACAGAACTTCCAGAGATTAAACCCACAAACAATGTTACCTCTTTAGGTATAGTATTAGTCCTGCCAGGGTTGCGGAATTGGTTCGAAAGAGTCACCGCGGCCCTGGAACGCAAAGGACTTTAGAAGGAACACGGATGGGTTTTAGTCAGTAAAAGTCTGACACGCCCTTCCGCTCCACCCAGAGCGGAAGATGTCATTTGATGATTTCCCATAATTAAAAAAAAAAGGTATAATATTAGTATATGTTGACTTGCCAACCAAATTCACTAGTAGGTAATTCGGCAGCACCGCCTCCGATGAGAACCGGCACCGCACCAGTGTGTCACCGGTGGCATTGCGGTTTACAGCGTAGACCACAGCGCTCCAAGCGCTCCAGCGACCAAGTTGCTACGGTTGCTACGTCAAATAATCTATCTTTTGGAGAGAGTTCTTTGAATCTATACTTATCCTATCTGGAGGGATGGATGGATGGATGTTTGTTACTCTTTCACGCAAAAACTACTGAACGGATTTGGATGAAATTTAGCACACATATAGTTTATGACCTGGATTAACACATAAGATATTTTTATTCCGATATTCCCACGGGATCGAGAGTTACGCGGGTGAAACCGCGGGGCTGCCACTAGTACTATATAAATGCAATGCTAATATAAATGAAAGTTTGGATGTTTGGATGGATGGATGTTTGTTACCCAATCACGTCAGAACGGCTGAACGGATCTTGATAAAATTTGGCATAGAGGTAGATTACATTCTGGAATAACACATAGGATACATTTTTTCCCGAGAGTTGTTCCCTTCGGATAATTTTAGACATTCACGCGGGCGGAGCCGCGGGCGGCATATAATAATATTTTTAATATAATTGTTAACATCGATAAACAAATATGTATTTTTACATGTTTTTTCATTACCTTTTTATTTATTAGAAATGCTTAATAATATTCCTAGCTTCTGCCATCGGCTTCGCCCGCGAGTTGTCGTAAATTATCCCAAGGGAATATACCCTAAATTACTCCCGGGATACGTTCTATTCCTGTACATAACCTACCCGTGTGCCAAGTCTCATCTAACAGACAGAAAAACTTTACCTTCAACCGATAATGAACAATAACATCCTCGGAAATAACTCATCAATCGCAAATTCCACATTGTTATACAACAGCGACAGTTAATTTCCTCACAAAGCGTATCAGTTGCAAGGCGCATGCAGTCAGTAATTGGAAGAGCTACGCCACAATTATCAGTCATTCACGGAAATTTTCTATAGATCAGTTTAATATAGACGCTGTATGAGAATTGAGATAATATAATCAGATATTAATACCTAATAGACGAAGATCAATTTAGAAGCCAATATCTGTATTATGAAATGTACCCTCTACATATATATCTATTATAGTCCGGTCAAAATAGACATTCAAGGTTACTATAATTCGCATGGAGCTAAAAATTGGTACGGATGATGGGTACACCTTTATTAATGAAATTTGAAAAGTCCCCATCAGCAAGGTCAAAGTTCGCTAAATGGGTTTTTGCATTTTTCAGCCAAATGGTAAATTTGATCTCAACACCAGGTCAGACAAAAACAGTCGGTCATAAAATTTTCTATAAAACATGTTTTACACTTTTTTCCTAAAGTCAAAGTCAAAGCATTTATTTCAAATAAACCATTATCATATCAAACATGAAGCTATTTGCACGTTCGAAAGCATAGATCTCTATGGAGAAGAACGTGCAAGAAACTGAGTAATAAGAATTCTGAGTTATAGCGATTCAAAAACTGTGTTCTTCATGACATGCATGAGTACGCCGCATATACAGGCTGAATTGTAATTGAGTGCTTTCCTTGAAATTGGTTTTTCTAGAGCTGATTTGCAACGATTTTGACCCCGAAAACCATATCCATATTGGGTTATTTTGAAGTTAGCGAAAGTTTTAGGTAAAAAAGATACTGCAAATTATGAGAAATCCAGTCCTCTCTGAAAAGTTAATTTGAAACTCGGATAGGTCATGAATTAATCCTTCAAATAGCAATTGATAACAAATGGGGACTTTTCACATTTCATTTATAATGGTGTTCCGAACATTCGCAGCAATTTTTAGCTCTATGCAAATTGTAGTAACCTGACCCCTATTATTTGATCTAATTTGACCGGACATAGTTGCAATTGAGAAATTAATGGATGCTTCTAATATGCGACATGACATGTATATAATCTCAGCCGAAGTCTATGAATCGATCAACGAATAAACCGACGTTTTGTTGCAGAGCAAAAATAAAATTAGTCAATGAGATTCATACATTAAAGACAGTATTCCTACCAAAAACTAAAACATCCTTCTCAATCCTGTTTCGTCCTGGTCATAGCACCGCTACAGCCTAAGTGAACGTTACCGATGACATACGGCTAGGCACGGAACGAGGACATCTGACAGTAAGTTAGGAATTACTAGATTTTAAGAAATAACCTCAGAATAATAATAGGGACAATTACGGGCCACTGCCCCCTAAACAAACATCTCTTTAACATAGGCTCCACGACCAGCCCACTCTGCAGGGGCTGCCTTAACGCCGAAGAATCAGCCGCCCACTTCATCCTGGAATGCGAGGCCGTGGCTACCCAACGTGAACAAATCCTCGGAACGGTGAGGTCGCTCCGCGCCTGTGAAGCTCCCAGGAAGCTTCTGTGCTTCTGGGCGGAGCTAGGCTGGCTAACCTAGCCAGGACACCTACGCACAACGGACTGAATGGGAGTCTAAGTGCGGAAAATGGAGTCCCTACTCTACTCTACTCTAATACTGTCGATTTCGAGATGCTGCCTGGCATACTTCGCTCGCTTAACATATCTCCAACGGCGATTGACTGGTTTCACAGTTACCTGTAGGGCCGCCGGCAATGTATAGCATAGAAAAATCTAACTCTTCTTGGCATTATACAACTGTCTGTGTACCTCAGGGTGGCGTTTTATCTCCTTTACTCTTCGCAATATTTATAAAAGCTATCCCTAAAAAACTTCTCTCTTCCTACCACATTTTTGCAGACGGTTTACAAATCTATAGACAAGCTACCCTTGCAGATTTGGCTGAAGCAATTAATGCAATAAACAAGGATTTGGCTACAATTTCTGAGTGAAGTGAGGCAAATGGGCTTCAGGTAAATCCGTCGATGACCCAGGTCGTTGTTGTTGACAGCTCTAGTATGATTCCAAAAGTAAATTGGTCATAGCTGCCCCAGGTAAAATTTAACGGAACTACTATTCCGATATGTGATAACTTTATAAGGTTAAGAACCTTGGGGTTTGGATCGGCAAATATCTGTCTCAGGGTCCCCAGTTCCTGGACGTAAACCGTAAAATTTTTGCAACTGCTAGGTCTCGTATACGATTGCGGAACTTTCTTCCCACTGCCACTAAAACTAATCTTGCACAGTCCCTTCTGCTTTCCATCCTTGACTATGCTGATGTCAGTTATCTCGATCTCACCCAGGCACAACTAGATTAAATTGAGCGTCTTGAAAACCTTGGCATAAGATTAATATTTGGCCTGTGCAAATATGATCACATTTCGCTCAAGTGGCTTCCCATACGTCTTTGCCGAGATTCTCGTATTTTATTTCTGCTCTACAGTATTCTGTTCAATCCTACAACTTCCACTCAACTCAACTTCCAATCCTACATGACACACATAATAGATATCTGAGATCATCGGAAAACTTGAGACTAGAGATGGCGATGCATTCCACCAGCTTCGACGACAAATCTTTTACAGTTCAAGCGGTGCGGAATGCCTTGCCCGTGTGGGCGTGCTCAATCTGACCTCTCTCTTTAATCCTTTTTACTTGGGTTCTATACTTTTTGTCTCACAAATATTATTGTATAGTTAACGCCCGCGGCTCCGCCCGCGTTAATGTCGGAAATTATCCCAAGAGAACATACTCCCGGGATAAATCCTATGTGTTATTTCAGACTATAATCTACCTCTGTGCCAAATTTCATCGAGATCCGTTCAGCCGTTCTGACGTGAAAGAGTAACATTCATCCATCCATCCATACTTACAAACGTTCGTGTTTATAATATTAGTAGGATGTATGTATCTATTATGTCTTTATTGTATAAATAAATAGTACACCTAAGACTACCTACAGTAGGCACTGTCTTTCCTTTTCTCTTTAAAATCAATCCAAAGGTTGTCTCAAAAAAATCGATTTTAGCAATACGGCCTTGTTGCTAAAATCGATTTTTCACCCATTGTGGCACCCTATGTAATGTTTTTCTTCATCTATATTTTCTGTAACTTATATGGTGTACATTATAAAGAGTACACTTGTTCCCTTGGGTACAATTTTTTTTGGAATATAGATGGACTTTTACCAAAATAATTTATAGGTTCCCAAACTTTATTTAGACAAATATTTATTTATAGTTCACTAAAAGGGTACAAATCCATTACATTAAAATTAATGGTAACATAAAAATATGTTTAAGTAAATCTGTATAATTTGAATATATATAATTGATTTATGATTAATATCATTGATTGTAAATAATTTAAATAACATGGGCAAAACTTACATCCACTAGTTAATTTTTTTCTGTACCTCAAAAGGAAAAAACGGAAACCTTTGTTGTCCGTCTGTCTGTCAAGAACCTTTATCTTGGGAACGCGTGGAGGTATCTACTTAATTAAAACTATATACTCAGGTCTACAGTCCCTTGTTATGTTTTTGGTAGACTGAGCAAATACAAAAACGAATTTTATTTGTAGCAAGCACAAACGAACATAAGAACATGGTGGTCCAATATAAGCCTACTAGCAATATGTGAGGGCAGCCGTGTGTAACAGGAAGAAACGTGCAAATGAAAAGAAATGAGCGATGACATTTTCGAGTTCCTTTGTTCCTTGCTCAGCGGCTGTAAACGAGATTCCTTTATTTTATTATTTGTTCCTTGTAAACCAAGTCAATTACCTACTGAAATTAAATTCTGTACTGAAATTCAGGTTACACAAGAATTCGACTGAAATTTTCACGTAAGTAAGTAAGTAAAACCTCACAACATTTCTCATATATTTGTAATTGTAATTGACTGAAAAACATGCCTCGTACTACTGCTTCAGACATCGTCTTGAGCGAGAACTAAAATACTTATTTTTTGTAACCAACATGTTCTATAAAAATATTATTCATCTAGGGCTCCATACCTCCTTTCATCCCCTTTAGTGATCGTAAAAACAGAAACACACCCCACTGCTTTATTACGCATTACATATGGCTAATAAAAAGCATAGCTAGTTGTTTTATGTATATTTATCGTTTATTCCCTTTCTTACTACTGTGACAATAAAGGTACTTTTCAACTGATGCGTTGCACCAAGGCGAACACCCGCTGCGCGATAACGTAAACTAGTTAAGTTAACACAATAAAACGTAACTCTAAATTAGCTGCTCGTTTTACAAGCAATAAATTTAATAGACCCCCGCGAGGGAGTAAGTCACGCTTAAAATTTTAACTCTGCGACAATTCGTTTATAGACTCGCGAAGTTGACGTGAGATTAAAAGTTACATCAAGTTACGCTTTGTAATCGACTTCGACTTTTACAGTTGAAGTACCAAATATATTCTTTACTCAAGTGCCAAAATGGCTAGAACTTTTGAGAGTGCTTTCTTAATTATTGTAAGTTTGTAGAACTTGCTAATGATATATTTTCGGAGAATTAAAATACCTAGCATATCCCATAGGTAACAAGAATGTTAACCCCTGTAATCATCGTATGTTTCATCAATGACGGTTTTAAATACCTGCGAGACTGTATTACACGATGTTCATGTAATCTTCTAAGTATTTTTAATACGCTTCGCAATACACCTGTACATTTGTACAAAACAGAGTCCTATATTGCAAGCCCTGCACCTGTGCTACACTGCAATGGACGCCTTCATTTAAATAAACGCTGAATGGCATATTTCGCACATGTGACGTCATCGCACGCGCCGCTCATTAGAAATGCCTAGAGCGTACGGTTCGTCTGACAGACAGACATCTAACGGATTGAAAGCTATACACTTTGTATGCACACCAGCCGCGCCTGTTATGTCATTCGGCTAGTCTTTTGATTGTGCAGTTGAAAGACCTCTAACAATCGGAATCGATATGCGATTTTATTTTTACGCTTTTTTTGCTGAGTGTCTGATACCTGTGTCTATATATTTTTTTTTTTATTTAATATGGGTTTGCTCTTGACTCTAGTCTAGGTCATAGATGACAGAGACAAAGTCGACGATGGAGCGAGCTTACCCAGAAGAAGCCTGTTCACTCTAATTTTGAAGAGATTAGGGTCGTATGCGTTCGGAAACACAGACGCAGGCAGAGAGTTCCACTCCTTTGCTGTGCGCATTATAAAAGACGTTTGGAAACGTTTAGTGCGAATTGGTGGAATAGCAACAAGGTAGGGATGGTAACTTGCAGTGCGTCTAGATGTCCGATGGTAGAAGGGGGCCGGTGGGATGAGATCGTGGAGTTCCTGGACACTCTCCCCGAAGTACAATCTGTAGAAGACCGACAAGCAGGCAACCTTGCGGCGATGAGCCAAGCTGTGAAGCTTGGCATCCACCAGTCTTACGTCGCCAATGAGCCTTTTAGCTCTGTGTTCCACCGAGTCAAGCGCGGCAAGTTGGTANTTATCGAGTAGTTGGGGGGAAAAGTCGAATTGTCGAGGCGCTGCTCAGTGAACCAAGTGGAACACTAGAGCTAATCCAACCTATGGGGAACTCATATGGAGACTGCGGGGACGCCCGAACCCCCCCGGATATGGCCACCGGGTCCTCCCATCCAGTCGCCGGCTGGCACGGTGGAGCATACCGGGATTTTTCGCGAGTTGGCGGGGCAGCCTTTGGCACGTGGCTGGCGTGCTACTTGGGCCCCCTACTGACTGCGGTCGGCCAACGGCTGGCACCGTGCTTCGGATCCCGCTACCCTCCAAAATGAGTTACCCGGCAAGTGTTGCCAAGAGACCAAGACCGGTTCTGAACAGCGCAACTGACAACTTCCTTCTCCCCCCAAAGGCACTGGCACTCCCACACACCGACGGAACACAGCAAGCTGCTTGGCGCCGGAATCCGGTGGGATGGTGGTCGCTAGCCAGGCGGCTCCTTGCGGAGCCTACCACCGCTTAAGTGAGATCGTTCAGCCGTACCACAGGCAAGCCTGTGGTGCCGTTGCCCGGGGTGGACCGCTAGGAGGTAGATCCCAAACCACCCCTAAATCTAATCTATATTAATCAAAGAAGTTTTTTGGTAGAAACAACCGTAGTGTGTTAAGGAAGCAAGTTTGGAAGACTACTTTACTTTTTAGTCATCTAGCACCACAAGCAAGCAAATCGTTTGCGATTTCATATTCATATTCATTTATTGCGTTCCACAAGGTAAAATAAGATGTTTACAAAGCTAAGAGCCGTTGTAGACCCTGTTAGGACCGAGCAAAAATTATTGTTACTACTAACTAATTTCTAAAGTTAAAAATATTGAAACAAAACAAAAACATTAAACATGTGCTGGACGACTAAGGGCGAGTTTTTGAGCCATAGTTACCCATTACCCATTGGTTTAACATTATGGGCATGTTAAATGCGTTTATTGAGTAATCGTTTTTTAACTAATCGTTGTTTATTTGAAATAGGCACTCGTATTGATCGGAAAAAGCACACTAACGAAATTTAGGTGTAGTTTTAAACAATGGGTAACTACGAATCTGAAACTCGCCATAAAAGAAAATTATGTATGTCCCAATTTTTGCCCCCAAACAATTCAAACATAAAATATGTCTTCATAAAAATATCATATTTGCTGATGTAATTCCTTCAACGCATAGGGGATAGTCAAAAATCATGTCGAATAATCAACTTTTACTGCATATATTGGCTTAGAGCCCGGGGGATGAGGGATAAACGTCGCAGGGGGCCACTTTGCTACGAGTGGTTCAATTTGTATTGATGAATGAAGATTAAAGTGTGGACTTCCCTTTAGTAAACAGAACTGTGTCAACACAAGGATGGCTTAGGTACAGGCAAAAATATATTTTTTTCCACTGCACTGCCAATATTTATTTCTAATGTGTGCATTGTAACTTTTTAAGTTTATGACATACTTGCGAGTGTGGTGTACAATAATTGTCTACTCAGCACACTCACAACATTGTTTAAAAGTAGTTGCAAGTTAGCTGCCTGTATACCAAATAACTTTGTTGACTGTACCTTTATATATATTCATCGACAGACTATTATCTGCATGTGTTTGGTAGTTGATGTATTTATATGGGATGATGTTTTGTATACAATAGAGAATCGGACACGCTTCTGGCTTCAGTGTCCGTTTCTGAATAGTAGAAAACATTTTAGATATTAAAAATGAAGTGATTTAATTAATTAATTGAGTTTTTTAATTAAAGTGATAAATTCAAATCAGCCGAAAAAGTCAGTTTAGTTTAGTTTATTTATTTATATGTGTGTAAGATGTAGAAAAAAGTATCTTTTGTTACCACTCTTACCTCGCTTATCGGCTCTTACAAAATAAATATTATCAGCCGAAAAACGTGCAAAATTAAAATCAAAAGTCATTTATTCAAATAATGCTGAGTGCCAGCACTTTTTAAACGTCAAAGTTCTACATAAAGACAGTCCCCCAAAACGCCCGCCCGTCACCACTACTGCAGCAGAGAATGCTCGGTTCTGAAAACTGCTTTAGATCTGTTCTGTTCCTGTTTTGTTGTGATGTGTTTCTTTGATTCTGACAGATCTTATCTGAGCTGGTAGGTGTGCGTCAACGTCACTAATAGCATAGAGCATACCTTCAGATTTGTTGGTTAGTTAACCACGACCGATTAAAACCTCAGAAACCGGGCATTAGTGAATCAGTTGATTCACTAATGCCCGATTTCTGATGTTTTAATCGGTCGTTTATCTGTTCGTTAACGCTATTTGTCATAACGTCATTGATTGGTTAGCGGTAAACGGACAGCTACAGTACAGTAGCTGAAACGTCATGTTTGCCTTTCTAACATGACATTTCAGCTACTGTTGGCCAGATTAACCAATAGTTCCTCTGTTGATTGCTAATTACGTTATTGAAACCGGCCGTTAGTCATAAAATTCTATTCTATCTATCTATCTAGCCTATTTTGTCCCACTGCTGGGCAAAGACCTACCTCTCCTTTACCACACAACTCTGTTCTTTGCCTGGCCTGGCAAAGAACAGAGTTGTGTGGTAAAGGATTCTTCAGGGACCTTTCGATAGGAGTAGAGCTCGTCCCGCCAGTTTCGCCTTGGTCTGCCGTGATGTCTTTTGGCATTTAATGGGAGCCATTCAAAAAATCTATTAAATAAAAATATTATTCTACGAACTTACTTTTATTAATTTTTAGATGACCCGATGAACTTCGGCTCTATGTTAAGGTTCTATGTTACAATGTTAGTACATGTTACAATGTTTGTACTTGCTGACTTAAGATTGCTACAGTGTTCTACGTGTTTTTAATAAATTTGTACCGTTCTTAGCTCAGTATGTACTGAAATTGTAACATAGAACCTTATAGTAGTAACATGTTAGCATAAGTGGATTCATAGTTAACCTTTCTTATACATCACAGGTAGAGCTCGTCCATAAAACTAATTTATCTCCACTTCCTATTACCCATTCTTGAACCCTCTCCATAATATTTCCAATAAGTGCCTCTACCGGATTCCTCTCAGCCGTTTCCTTACAAGCGGCCTTCATCCCAAGCGCCAGGCTTCAAGTACTCACCTTCATCGCGACAATAACTATCGGAAAGACATTGTTGTTCAAAGGTTTTCTAATAACGTTACCCAAAAGTTTACCGTGCAGTCTCGCAAACGGGAGGATACCTAGTTATAAAGCTGGCCGTGTGTACGTATCGAACGAAATTCTCGGGACGCTTTTAGTTCCTAGATAAAAATATTTGAAAAAAGAACAATACAAAGTATAAAATCAGTTAAATTTCAGAAGTCGATGTATTTGGTTGTTTCATCGTTTTTAACACCGACTTCCGAAATTAAAGTAATTTTATACTTTGTAGTACTTGTTTTTTTTTTATTTGGGTGTCGGTTGCATTTTTTGTTGTTTTTTTTTAATATTTCACCTTTTTGTTAACTTGGATGACATAATAATATTTTTTCCAGCTATTTTGATTTAAAAAACCAAACTACTGAACTGATGTTGATGAAATGTCTATGGGACCAATCGGAAAATCCTCTTTCCATTCACTTAAATTTTTTTTTTTTCAAATCGTTTATTAAATGACGAAGTTATGAGGTAACAACCAAAAAAAAATACAACCGATTTCACCTCCTCCTTTTTTTGAAGTCGGTTAATAGAAAAATCTGGTTTTTCTCCGTAGTAGCCAGAAAAAAACGTTAATACGGTACAGTTACGCCGTGGTGCTGTGAATGTGTGGGCAGGTGTCAACTTTGACATTGCAGCTAAGGCGGAATAGACGCTCGAGCCAAAGGTGATGCCATTATAGAGCCGAGAGACTACAACGACAAATACCGCGGTGTATCAAACGAAGTTTATCCGCACGGGTGCGGAAAACACGTCATTGCGTGCCTAAAAGCGGTGCGGAGCCAAGTTTAGAGAAACCTTGTTTTCTGTTCTAAAATTAAACCAATGTGCACGCTTGATTCCAACCTATGTACATGCTTACTTAATTACTTAAAAGTTTTTAACCTCAAATCAAAGACTTAACAAAATACAGTTACATAAAGCATAGCAGTCGTGAGACACACTTAGTTTTTGGCAATTTTTGTTTTCAGAATGGCAAATCATTAAATGACTTCTTTCGTTCTGGGGGAAGCGGAAGGGCGTGTCAGACTCTTACTGACTAAAACACATTCGTGTTCCTTCTAATGCCCTTTGCCCCAAAGTTTTTGGCGTACCTACCTTTTTTATTATTTCTTTGTACCGTGCGTGTTTCGTGTATGTGCTAAATTATTATTATTCCTTTTTCTTTCTTTCAGTCACTAACCTAAACTAGAAACTTTGGATACCTAACATCAACATGTAGTTTCATGTGTGAATGAACAAAGAATGAATGAAAATGTTGAATGTACCAAACTACCATCTGTTCTCTTTTGTTTTAAGTTGTAAATGTCAAGCTAACGCAACAAGTTCCTGTTATTTTTGTGTTCATTCACACAAGTTAACTTTTGTACTATTTTTAAACTGAAACAACGTAATTTCTTAGGATTTTCATACAATACAACTACAGCGGGCAATACAACTGAATTGCTGAAAAATCCAAGGAGATTAAGATCTTCTTTCATACGTTTTCCCAGAACTCACATCATCGTTTACAGAAATCTTTAATGCTTTCTAAAGCAAAGAAGAAAATTAACACAACACAAAACATTTATCTCACCAAAAACATTTCATGTTGATTGGTTGCCAATACTCAAAAGGTCTGAACACTCTCTTTGATAAAAGTTATCGACTCTCGAATTCAAGCCAAGACCCGTAAGTCTAGAAGGCGTGAGGCCTTCTATCTTGACTTACGGGGCTATAAACCTTCATCAGCATCATCCACAGCCCGACCTCGCCCACTGCTGATCATAGGCCTCTCTCTTTTCTTGTGCCAATCCACACGTTCTTGTGCCAGACTCATCCAGGTTCTACCCGCAATGGCAACAACGTCGTCTGCCCACGTCGCTGCCGCTATAAACCTTACATTTTGGTTGAATGTAAGGGTTTAATGTTTGTTTGCTATGGTGATTAGTCCCCCAACTACATGTACATCTTAACCTGAGAAATTGATCTCTCTAGTACCTATTATCTAGACTGAAACAATAAAGGTTCAAAAATACGACGAAACGCTTCGGGTAAAGGTGGGTAATGTCTCGCTTCCTTTGGCTTGTCTTTATGGGGCACTCCCGTGCCCTCAGATTTTTTAACAAGACAATCTGATGAACTACCTTGACACAATAATAACCAAACATTATTATTATAATACAATGTTTTCACTCAAAAATTCGACAATGAGTCGCGGGTTCGTCCATAATGGAGACGGAAAACGGCCCAACATCCGGGCTGTTTAATTCAATATAAGTACATGTAAATAAAAAAACGAGTATTTATAGTAAATGAACCATAATGGATTGTCAGCGGACCGTGACCGTATAATGTGGCTGGAAATCGTCGAGTTTGAAGACATGGGAAGTGCTGTGTCAACTGTGTGAATATTGCTGACGTGGGATCAAATCGTTGCTAAGTTAATCTAAGATCAATGACTTAGCTTGAATGAAAATGTCGTGAGGAAATCTAGATTTAGTGGCCGGAAATGTGCCTTTTAGCGAGAAGCAATCCTCGTTTGTTACACAAGTACCTAATATAAGAGTAAAGAAGAACGTTGTATATGTCACCGGAAAATGGCAAACTCCGTAAGATTATAAAATATCTTAAAAGATTGTAAACGCTCGTTAAATTGTCAACTGAACATTTGGAATACCTTTTTACGCATCAAAATTTGATAGTCTATATATAATCCCTCTCTTCTGGAAAAAGGTACAGACACGGTTTCTCACAGGAGGCAAGCTGCTGTAAAAAGCTATTTAACTACTAATAAAATGATGGTGGTGACCGTAGCTGCCCAGAATCTCAGTCTACCAAAAGGCTGCCTGTCAAAGATTGCCCCGTGCGATAAGACTGCCTTTTGTACACTTGTTTTATAATGTGTACAATAAATAAACAAAGAAATATGAGTAATATCGAAGCTGGCGTGACCACTTAAACACGTTTGCGGAATTTTGGCGAAACAGAAGGCGAAACACCGGGAGGAGTGGAAGGCCATAGGGGAGACCTTTGCTCAACACTGGGACAAAATAATTTCATATTCAGAAGAACGCTAAAACATCAAGAATACCATCAAGGTGAAAAATGTGTGAGCTTTCAAACTTTGTAAGGAACGCAGGTACCTAAGTTTAAAGGTTTAAAAAGTTGTATAGGCGCTGAGCTTTCACATTTCTGTGACCTTCGACCCGGAGTACCGAGACACACCAAGATGTGAAATTCCGATAATACTGTCACCATTTCAATTCCGTTATTTCACACTATAGTCTCGTCTCAACATCACGCTATTGCCCTGAGCGGAAGGGAGTGTCAGACTCTTACTGACTAAAACCCATCCGTGTTCCTCCTAACGCCCTTTGCGTTCCAGAGCCGCGGTGACTCTTTCGAACAAATACCGCAAACCTGGCAGGAGATATGTATACCTAGCTACACAAATATGATGAATAACTGGGTATTAGTAAATAACTATAATTAACATGTTAACGTTATTAAACCTCAATTTTTTACTACAATTAATCCAATCAAGAAGTTAACTACGGGTAAAAAAAACTCCCCCTAGGTGCACTGTGGAGGAACATAATGTAATATCACACTAATATTATAAAGGCGAAAGTTTGTGAGTGTGTGTGTATGTTTGTTACTTCTTCACGCGCAAACGGTGGGACCGATTTAGATGAAATTTGGTACAGAGATTGTTTGAGTCCCGGAAACAAACATAGGATAGTTTTTATCCCTGGAGTATGTTCCCTTGGGATAATTTTAGATAAGAACATTCACGCGGGTGGGGCCGCGGGCGGCAGCTAGTATCTTCATAAATGAAAAGATAATAGAAAACTGTTTACGGAACCTAGCTCCTAAGTTCTAAGAATTTTGCAGTAGAAAATGTTAAATTTACAACGCTCGCCGCGTATATTTTCGTACCCTCAATTTCACGGTAATCAAAGAGGCCGTTTATATTCTATTCATAGCGTAAACATCAACATAAATGTACGACACTAACTAGGAAGCCTTAAAACAATCGCGTTTGGGCACTAACGACCTCGCCTAACAAGTCAATCAGGTCAGGTTTAATTACTTACAGTTATTCTGGCCATTCAAACATCCTTTTACAGCTAGAGCCATTATTTGACGTAGATCTGCAATCGTCAGCGAAAATAGAATTGCCTAGCGTCTTAAATTAGATTGAAGACCGGTTACAGACGTCTGCCATTAAATCGTAGGAACAAAAATGTAAGAGATGACGAGGTGTTTGTGTAGGAAGTAATCCATGGGACCATTGATATTCTTACAAACATAGTCAATAGTCAATAGTCAATAGTCAATAGTCAAAGCATTTATTTCAAATAAACCATTATCAGGTACTTTTGAATTGTCAAAGTCAGTCCGTCAAAAACATGAAGCTATTTGCACGTTCGCAAGCGTAGATCTCTATGGAGAAGAACGTGCAAGAAACTCCACGGACACTCTTTTAAATCATTTTATGTTTACAAAAATCCTGGTTACATAAACCTTGTTGCTTCTATATATGAGAACAATGTAAAGAAAGAAAAAAAACAATTTATAGTATGAAATATTAAAATGAGGCAGTGGCAACCAAGGGATGACCAGTCTCCACTGACGGCGCCCGTTCACGAACATGACGCGTGCATCAGCACCATTCAGCTCAACCATTTTGAAGGGAACTGAATGATCCGATACACGCGCCACCATCAGCGAGACATTGGAGTGAGCATGACACACCCTCAACTGCCCCTGCTATTTCATGTCAAACAAGGAAACTATCTATTAACATAATGGTCCAGGGTTCTCACATTTACAGAACTTGAAATAAAAATTGCTTCTAAATTATATAAAACTATGAATATCAATCTGAAAATACAGAAAAAGAAAAGTTTATTCCAAACATAATATAAGATTATGCGGAATAGTATTATTATTAGACATAAAAGAGGGTGAGCATCTCTTCCAAATATAAAACCTAACTAGTGGAACCAAGCGGCTGAGGCTGTGGAGCAGGACCGGCATTTAGCCAAGCATTTTTATCAAGGATATAATCTTCCAGTTTATAATATGCCTGTCTACATAGAGTGCGTTTTATGCATGTTTTAAATTTTTTCTCATTCAGTTCGAGAATCTCACGTGGTATTTTATTATAAAACTTAATACAATATCCCATAAAAGAAGTGTGTACTTTAGCCAATCTGAATCGGGGTTGATCTAATTTATTCCTATTTCTAGTATTAAAATTATGCCTATCACTAATCTTATTAAAAAGATGAATATTTTTCCGAACATACATAATGTTTTCGTATATGTATTGACAAGGTACCGTCATGATGTTAATATCCTTAAACAGTTCCCTTAGGGAATCGCGCCGACCAAGATGGTATATGGCTCTGATGGCTCTTTTCTGCAGAATAAATATAGACTCGATGTCTGCAGCTCGTCCCCATAATAAGATACCGTAAGACATTATACTATGAAAGTAACTAAAATAAACCAGCCTCGCGGTATCTATATCAGTAAATTGACGGATTTTTCTGACAGCATATGCTGCTGAACTTAGCCGTCCTGCAAGAGATGTTAAATGAGGACCCCATTGTAGCTTTGAGTCAAGCGTGATCCCTAGGAAAACCGTGTCTTCGACGAATTCAAGTTTCTCTTTGTCCAATACTATGTCGCAAGTATTACTTTTGACATTCGGTAAAGCAAATCTGATGCACTTAGTTTTTTTCCCATTTAATACTAAATTATTCGCAGTGAACCAATTTTGGACCTGCTGTAGCGCATTATTTACGTCGTCAAGACTTGTAGAACGTCTATCTATCTTAAAAATTAAGGACGTATCGTCAGCAAATAACACCATCTTTGGTTGGTTTTTTAAAAGATGGAGTAAATCATTAATATACACTAAAAAGAGGAAAGGACCCAATATTGAGCCTTGTGGTACCCCCATTTTGACTTTTAAACCCCTTGAATTAACACCGTTTATTTGAACTTGCTGCTGTCTGTCATTTAAGTACGACTTCACTAAACTGAGAGCAAGATTACCTAGTCCGTAATGTTTTAGTTTTAGGAGCAAGGTTTCGTGATTTACGCAATCAAATGCCTTGGAGAGGTCACAAAAGATTCCTATGGCATCTTGCGCCTCTTCCCACGCTGTATATATGTGTTTTAACATTGTGACACCAGCGTCAGTCGTACAACGACCTTTGGTAAACCCATACTGTTGATCGTGTAAGATTTTATTGATGTTAAAATGAATGAGCATTTGATTGAGCATCACTTTTTCAAATACCTTGCTGAAAACCGGCAATACGGATACAGGTCTATAATTATTGGCATCTTTACTGTCACCGGATTTAAAAAGTGGTATAACCTTACTATATTTCATTATATCCGGAAAGACTCCTTGGTCTACACATAAATTGAATATTAAAGCCAAGTATGGTGCTATGGTCTCAATTATGGACGTGCACACTTTGACAGACATTCCCCATAAGTCTTCGGTCAATTTGATTTTGATTTGCCGGAAAGCTTTTATAACCGTCATAGGGTTGATATGTTTGAATTGGAATTCAACCGTACAACCTGGAACGTTTGCTCTTAATAAATTAAATGATACCTCGGGTGAAGAATTTAAAGCTTCAGTAGTTCTTGANAATTATTTAATTTACTAATCAGGTCAACACGTTCTTTCCGGAGTTGAATATTTTTGGAAAAGTGTTTTTGTTGCTTTTTGTATTGATAACATTTTTTGATAATTCTATTTAGTTTTGCATATTTTTTTAATTTATTATGACTAGCCTTATAACTACAGTTCTGTTTCAATAAGGAATCTTCAGTTAGGTCAATTGTGACTAAGGAATGAGGATTACAATTATTATTAGAACTAAGTAATTCGTTAAATAAGTGGTTAGTTTCCTTAACCTGAGTACTTTGTTTTTCATTTTGCAATTTGATAATACAACCGTTAGCATGAACTATTTCATCCTCTAGGTCCCTAACCTTACGTAAAGCCTCCTCATATAGGTTACTACAGTTGTTGAAACCATCCGTGACTGCCCGCAGTTGGTCGCGTTCTTCAACAGCATCTTGGTACTGTTGGCTGAGATCAACTAGCTCCCGTTTAAGGCAAGTGTTTTTGTGGACCATTTTCCTTACTTCCACCTCACTTTCCTCTCTCTCCTGTAACATTTCTTGAATTTGGTCATTTGAGGCTTTTAGTTCCTGGCTAAAAATACATATTTTGAGACCATCATAATAAGCCTTATCATTTGATAAGCCCACAGCACGGTATGAAAAACGTTTTTTTTTTTACTTTTTATCCGAAAATGACCGAAGTGACTCAAAATTTATGTATTTACGTTACTTGTACACGTTTCAGAATAGAACGGCATGTCACAGAAGGTCATATGTGTACCAAATTTTATCTGAATCGGTCCAGTAGATTCACTGAAAAGAACACATCACAAATAATCCTGTATAACGGTGGTTTCACACCGATCGTAGGTAGAATGAATTAGTCGACGTCGATCGATAGTTTCTACTTCTACCACACCAATTGATCATCGTCGATCGATGGCATCGATCGGTGGTCGATCAATTGTTTATCGCCCGGTATTCCTCGATCAATATCAGTAAATATCAGTAAATCTACTCACCAATCGGTCGATCGTCGATCGATTGGTGCCGTAACACCCTAAGGGTTCCGGGTTCCATTTTTTCATGCGGACGATCGGTACCCTATCAATGCACAGTTCCGGTGTGACAGGCTACGGGAAAAACATCATATCAACACATACATATATATGTAGGGGTATGTGTAGGCAATCATAAAGATGATACCAAATCTTAAACACATCAATCTCAATTGATAGGACACGACACTGTATGTTCTTCTTACTGAATTTCAGCTGAATCTGATTTAGAGCCATCCACAATTAACGCTAGAGGGAACTGATGAATGACATCATGTGTTTAAATTGAATGAATTTAATGTAGGTCACCAGTGTGACGACGAGACCGTGCCATTGACCTATTGACATATGATATGATAACACTGAAACTAAGACTTCGTTGTTCTTTTTCCGCTTACTAAAACTATAAGAACATATCAGCTGTAGTAAACAAAATGGTAGACGGCCAGTCTCACTGACTTTTTTTTGTTTTCAACCCTAAGCTTTCTTTTAAGTCGCCAAAAGAAATTGTAATAGTGTCTAATCTGGAGGATATTTCATTGTCCCCTAGGGTCTCTGAAACTACTCTCATCCGGCTAGCCTTTTAAAACTGTGGTTAGGTCTGCTTCCTATCTTAGGGTGCGTTCATCAAGCAGCATATTTTCGATACAAACAGGTCGGTACGGGTCGGTACTGGTCGGTACAGGTAAAACTAGTATGGCAAATATGTCCTTGTCTGTACACACAGGTGTTGACACCGGTACAGACACAGACAGATTTGCCATACAAGTTTACCACCAGCATTTTACATGGAGGTGATCACCACAAACCACTTTATAGCTGCTAGGAACACTTAACCGTCAACGATCTTCAAATACCTGCATTAGTAACTGCTATGGTTTAACGTGCAATCCGAGGCACGGGGTGTTTCTCGGTACTTATGGGGCCATTCATTTATTACGTCAGACGATTGAGGGGGGGAGGATCGACCATGTCTTATTTTTTTTTGCAAGGGGGTGGGAGTCTTGATAGTTCTTACGTAAGATCACAAAAATGTTATGTAGGTAAAGATGAATTGTTAAAACCAAAGTTTATTACTACCAAAAAATCAAAATTACTCGTTTTTGGTAGAGAGTAGAAACAGCATCATCACCTGGTAACCCTCTGTTTTAATGAGTATTAATGCGAGAGGGGTACTTAATTAACGACTCTGTCTGTACAAATAAACATTCATAAATATTGTTACCATGAAAAAAATAAATAAAAAACAAATGAAACATGTATTCATTTTTTCCCTTTTAGTTCTTACGTAATAAATATTAAACAGGGGAGAGGGGTCGGCCTATTCTGATTTTTTCTTATAAAGGGGGAGGGGGTAAAAAACGAATTAAAATAGTCTTACGTTAATAAATGAATGGCGCCTATGTATTTGATCCACGGTCCAATTTCGGGACGCGCAGCCACGTTCACTGCCACCGACTCACCCTGTGAGTTCACGTTAATTTTATTCCAGTGCCTCACTTGGCGAGTCCAACGTGACCTGTATATGCGGCATCCGCGAAGACATCATGAAAATCGTAGTGGCATTGAACGTGTTAACCTTGAAGATCGAGCCGTGGGACTGTTATTACTTCGCCACGAGTTACTCAGCCCAGGTGACACTACTAATTTTTATAACCTCATAGTGTCCTACTGCAAGGCGAAGGCCTCTCTTCCTTTTTTCCATTCTGATCTATCTTGGGCTACCCGAGCCTTTAGATAGGAGTCCAGCTCGTCACGCCATCTCCTCCAGCGTCGCCGGCTCCCGGTGTTTGGGACCCAATCCGTGGCTACTTACGCCCAGTTTTCGTGTGGCATACGGATATGACCTGCCCCGGAACACTACTTCTGAACTACAACAAAATCGACTAGACTACCAAACTGACACCAGAGTATCAATAGCCCAGTTTACCCTAATTAGTGGCTACTAATGGAAGTCCCTAATACATTATCAACACAGCGGCATAATGATTAGTGATGCCAGGCCTGACACGAGTCGAATTATATAGAGCTCTATCAAATTATAAAGTTGTTGGTCGGGACAGTTTTAGATTGACATATTTATGGAATGGACCACAAATTAGGTCATGTTCAGTTCAGAGAGATAAAATCAGCTAATTTGTTTCAGTGACATACTGTGAAATACACTCTGTGTTTAGACTCCCGCAGATAAGAGCGACTCGACAATTAAACTTAATGAAAATGCGTAATTTTCATAGAATTTGTTCTACGAATGGATAAATCGAAAAAATAACACCGCTTAAGTCGAAAATTGACAGTTGTCATTGGATATAAGCCTTTGTCGGGGATCGAACTGAGAGTATTACTAGGCTTAGGCGATGAACCAAACCTAAGCTAATATTCAAATAGTCGTCACAACGTCCCCGCACATTGGTTACAATAAATTATTCCGTTTTCAGAGTTCCGTAGTCAACAAAGAACCCTTATAGTTTCGCCATTTCCGTCTGTCTGCCCTGCCCTGGTTTACCGACACGGGTAACTACGGAACCCTTCACTGTGCGTGGCCCGACACGCGCTTGGCCGGTTTTTATGCTCTACTGTAAAGTTAGTCAAAATACCTTGAGCGGTGTTGTTGTTTGTTAAGCGACGATTATGATTAGCGACGATTTGATCCGTAAAAAAACTTCTGTTCTCTTTTAGAATATTTTTATAATGGACTTGTCGTGTTAACTGTGTTTATTCAGTGGCGCGAAATCTTTTGAATCTTTGAATGCTTCCACAAATCGGCACTGCTGCTACAAAAGCGGAATTGCTTTTGCAGGTATAAATAGATGCTTTTCCGGAGTACCTTACTTATTTCTGACACAAAACAGCATTGTTGGATTCTGATTTCGATGATACTGATACTTTCTTAAGCACTGGTGGTTGTGGGCTTGTTTGCATAGACTTTTGATTGCAAAGAACTCCGAAAATAGAAATCCAATGATGTTAAATCACATGTCCAAAATAATAGATTTTCTGAACTTTGACCACCAAAAATGATGTTTGTTTTAAATGTTGTTCAACAAAACCACTGCTCTCTCGAGTGGTAGGTACTCCATTTTTAATAACCCTAAACTATCAGCTATCAAACTGTTATATTTTTTGGGCAGCCAACGATTAACCAAGATTTAAAATTACCGCCATTAGTACAGTAAAGTACTGCACTAATGGCGGTAATTTTAAATCTTGCGTTAATTTTGGTACACCCTATATTCTAATAAGCACAAAGGGCTCTATTATAAAGTCTTAAAACCATCATGATTCCGGTGTTAGAGGGAGAAGAAGTTATACAATACACTATCCCTTTTTCACAACGGAATCATGATCGCATTGGGACGTCATCTTCGGGTCCCTGAACTTATTTAACCTTTTGAACGCCAGAGCATAAACGCATCGGCGTGCCCCCGAAGCCACAAATTCGCCGTACTTTTTGTCACATATTTGTGACGTTTGGCGTACAGGGCACGCGCTTGCTTGTCATGTATACGTGACAATGGCGTTCAAAAAGTTAAACCGACTGAACAACAAGAGTTTTTCTGCTACGCAACAGCCAAAAACATTCCCAGATTTTCCTAATTCCAAACAACAATATTGACAATAGCAATTTGTCTATTAAAGCGCCCAACCTAAACCTTGATTCACAAAACCAGCGGTAAAGTAAACAAACGCTTTTAGTACGATCACTTCCAACCTTCGGGTGAAACAATAGATCGCGACTGAACGGGGCATCACGGCTCAGTAAGCGAACGGAATAATCAAATTCTATTTTCGTACGGCCGGCAAAATAGATAGGTACACAAGTTACAAAACTTTCGTATTTCCCTGATGGCGTAGGTGGGGGCAAGATGAATGAAACCAATCAGTGGAAATATTGGTAAAAATCGAGAGTGATATATTATTGAGGTAAAATAAATGTCGTTACATTTTTAATGTAGGTATGAGAAATGTTTTTCGAGCAACATTTTAATGTCTGAGAAAAAGCCCGTTTGTTGAAGTCAACGGTTATTAGAAATTTTGCAAGAAGGTAGATCCTAATATAATATGTCTTATTCAAAGATTCGATAGCTGTACCCAGGTAGAGACCGTTCAATCTCTGACTCTGCCTTCGAATCTGCCTTCAAAATATATTTTTTGCATATAAAATACATATTTCACAATACTATGTTACCTACCTAATAGTTGCTCCATGATCGCTGTTCATCTCATTTGCAATGCATATCGAATTTCTTAACAGCCTTCTCCAAGATGTACCATGTCGCTATGGTGTTACCTTGATCCGTTTACATACACCCACGAAGATTAGCACCCACCTACAAACAAATCTTACTCGACCTGCTTAAAAAAAGTACCTACCAAGGAAAACATTTAAATCTTAAATTGAAATCAACCCACGTTTGTACCATCTCAAGAGCACACAGCGTTAGCTTATCAAAGTTCACTTTGGTTTGCTTTACAAAATAACTTTCCCTTCCCGCTTTATCAATAAACTATTCCGATATCATCTTGTTTGATAAGGCGAGAAAGGAAATATGTTTTAATGCAAATTAAGATACGATTGTCTCTTTGGCTTTGTGAGGTCCATTGAAGAATATATTGACAGTTATTGTAGGTTTGACAGTTCAGTAAGAGGTTCAAGCTTGAGGTTTGCCAGCGAGCAATGGAGCGCAGCATGCTGGGAGTCCGATTAATGGACCGCGTTAGGAACACAGTGCTGCGTTCCAAAACTAAAATCGCCGACGTCACACAAAAAGCAGCCAAACTTAAGTGAGACTAGGCCGGCCACGTCTGCCGTCGAACGGTTCATGGGCTAAAGCAACCACAATGTAACCCAGAAAATGCCCGACGACATCGCGGGAGACCCAGGCGAAGATGGCGGGACGAGCTTGACGCCTATCGGCAAGATTGGTCCACACTTGCCTAAAGCCGGGAGGAATGGAAGGAAGAAAGGGAGGCCTTTGCCCTGCAGTGGGACACAATTGGCTAAAATATAAATATAATAATTGTAGGAAGGTGTTGAACTCGTAACCTTTTAAAGCTGAATGCTCAATTTGGTCTTGTTTATGAGCTTATTACTTACTTCTCTTTTGTTTATTATTATGAGTACCTTGACCTTTTGCGAAGTCTAAAACAATTAATAACCGTTTATACCGAAAGGCGCTCTAGGTACATTTAAAACCCATACCTACCTTTTGTTTTTAACAACGTTCTTACATAATAGGCAAGAATCTATTTGATGTTGTCATAGATAACTATAACCACATCAAATTCCTGTTAGGTACTTCTTAATCGATAGAAACCCAATAGCAACTTGAATTATTCGATCTAATGATAGCATCAAACAGAGGAAGTTTGAAATACTAACAAATCACTTATTCTTAGAAGTGACATTTTACCCCGCCCGAGAAAATAGCAACCTTGCTTGCCACCTTAAAGACAGCGATAAATACTCTTTACGAAGAATCCTCTTCTAAACTGCAACGGACGACAAACATTCTGCCCCACAGACATAATTTGAAAAAGCTCGGAAGCTCTTTGACCTCATATTCCAGTCATTAAGTTAACGCCCTTCCTTATTAACGTTAATTAATGGTTTAAAAACTCGTTTATCGCCCGTCCTGTACATCCTTTGCGCCATACATCGTGTGCCGCTGCAAATAACATTGTTATAAAACACATTTGGTTGGGAGCTCCAAATAAAACAAGAAGGAAATCTATTAACTGGGCACAGACAAGTCTTATTGTCTCATTGTAGCTACCGAAGTGAGCCATATTCAATCATGTAACCTGCGTCATCCTACACTTTTGAACTCTGCTCACGACGTTTCGTATATAAAAATATTATGTAACTGTATACAAACGCCACGAACCGTTGGTGACTGCAAAAAATATAAAATCGATATAGTTTTTGTTGTCGCTGTCTCATCGAGATGTGCTGTTATTTATTGACCACCAGATTACGCACATTATATAACGCGGTTTTCCTGTTCAACATATTTCCAAAGTTTATTTATTGTCTGCCTTTTTTGTGGTTGATGTATTTTCGCTGTGTCTTTGTTATAAACTGTTATCTTTTATAGCATGTAATGTAGGGCAACTAACATTTTAGGAATCAATATGGACGACTTCTAAAGACTTAAAATGACAAGTATTCAAATTGAGACAAATTGTTAGCACGTCGCCCACAGATTTTCCATTGTTCATATTTATGACAGGCGCGAAACGAAAAGCTTCAACCGCTTAAACACAATGGTATTCAGGTTAATTTAAAGAATAAAGTGATAATGGGAGCTATAATAATAGTTTCAAAAGTCATCATCGCTTTAATGGTCAAAAAGTCGTGATTACGAAAAACTACTTTCTTTTTAACAGTGTCGTTTTGTGCTTAATCGTTACAGTCGCCGGTCGCCGGTCGCCGGCTACACTCCCGAGCTCACCTCGCACACCGACAGAGAAAATTGAGAAAAACTTTTAATGGAAATGAGCATTTCAAAGCGAATGCAAGCAGTGGGGCTTATTATATAGCTGCCTATTGAAGGCATAGATGTCGACCATGTTTGCCTCTCATTTTTATTCTGTTTACATGGACCAGCTGCTCCATTTCTGGCTCGGCTCGTAAAAACTGAATTGGAAACAGAATAAGACATGTATTTTTAATATCAGTACTCGCGCAATTTTACTACATCTTCATATAATGGCAACATTAAGAAAAGACAAGGAGTGCATTAAAATCATCAAGTTCGTTTATAAACTTCTTTAATTACATATCTATACAAACATCAGCCAATTGAATTACAACTACACAATAATTTACAGTCTTTCCGAATAATACTTAAAACATTTTTTCATTTAAAAAAGTAATAAATACGAAGAAGCAAACCTTTTCAAATGCGAAAATTTGGTATCGTTATTGTACAAAAGTTACACATATGCTATTAAAGATACTCGTAGATTATAAAGTTCTATAAATATTTACAACTTGGGACGATTTTCGTCTAAGTATAACAAAAAAAGTTCTTTAGCGTTCGCCTAAGGCTAAGGACTAAGGCCTACAGATCAATTATTTAAGAGATCGTTTGGGTTAACGTTTACTGAGGTCCTTCATACCAGGTACGTTTGAACGGTGTGCTGGAACACCACGGACTGCGGCTGATGGTGCCGGCCTTGGAAGTCGGTGGAGGAGTAATCCGAGTCTATGGTGGAGTAGATGTGCTCTGACAGCGGCCGATCGCACGGCGAGCGTTCTGCCGAGTTGGCGGACTTGCCGCACAGCGTCTGGCAGGTACTGTTCAACACGGACGCGTCCATAGTATAAGTATTAGAATTTCTTCCATAATTTAGTCTTTTTAATTTCTGTCCGTGGCGCTTAGATGAAGGCATGGCATAACGTAACCTCTCCCAAAACCGTTTCTCTTTCCACGTTATCTCCAAACCCGTTTTGAAATATGACTTCAACTCCGGATCTCGTGGGATGAGCCCTACGCTCACTATTATTAATTTATGTGGATTCTTTTGTAGCGCTTTCTGTAAAGCTTGTCGGAACTCTATCTGTGACCACTCGGTTAAGATAAAATTCTTTGTTAAAACTACTATGATACGCCTCGACGCCTCGGTGGCCTCGACCACCAAGTCGGGGAACTGGGCGTACGTCGCTTCGAACTGCGGAACGTCGCGGTAGTGTAGGCAGAGATGGTACGACGGATAACCGGTCTCTAATTCACGAGCGAGCGACTCCACGACAAACTCCTCGTCTTTAGGGCTATAACAAATATATGCGTCGTAAAGCTTATCAGCTTCCTTAAAAGCGCCCGCTAGAGGGGAGAGCTTAATTCCGCAATTCGAATACAACCACATCCTACAAGCGTATCTAAATGTGAATACTAAAGCTAATATTAATAAAATAAGCATGAACCCAGTCAAAGCCGAGGCCAATAATGGCAAATTGTGGGAGACGAAGAACGCGCTTATCATCGAGCTATCGCTTATTTCACTGCAAACTGTCACATTTAAATTCAATGGCTTCTTTGCCGGGTTCATGTTCTCATTCACACACCACAGGTTGGGAATGTCGATAATTTTCTCAACGTTCTGCGACACATAAGTTAAAAAACCTTGCAAATATTTACAATCACAGGACCAGTTGTTACTGCCAATGTACAATGATTGTAACTTCTTGTTATTGTCTAAGTGCCACAAACCGTAATTCACGAGTCTGTTGCCATCCAGGCGCAAAACTTCTAGTGCTCCCAAAAGGGAAAATGTTTCATTGGAAATGTACTCAATTAAATTACTTTGAAGATACAGTTCTTTTAAGTTGCTTAGCTTTGAGAACTCGAGACCCAGTAATTGTTTCAGTTTGTTGTTGTCCAAGTGTAGGATTCTTAGATCTCTTAGTTGGTTGAATGTATTGTTATGTACGCTTACAATATTGCTAGCATTAAGATATAGAACGACAGCCTTGCGCATTGAATCGAAAACAGATTCGTTGAGTTCGCTATAAATATTACCATCTAAATATATATGAGTTGCATCTACAGGAAAATTCTGAGGTATTGCTTTCAATTGTTTAACAGAACAATCAACAACACTAGTACTTTTCGACGAATCGTGATAACATGAACAATTAATTGGGCACAGTGTCTTGCAGTTACAGTTATTGAAATCGCAACAATGGCAGCCATCAGGGCAGTAAGTATCGTATTTACACAAAAAGTCTTTGATGTGAAGAGCACTGACCGGGAGATACTTCACGCCGCGTACGTAGGATTCCTTGCAGATTACATTCTCCAAGTCCATCACGCGCGGGTATTCGCGAGACGTAATGGAATTGATGAGTAAAAGCCATTTCATTGTGCAATCGCATCGAAAGGGATTGCCGCTAATGTAAAACTCAGGCAGCACTCGTTCATCTGCCACTCTCGAAACACGTAAACTATTTATGTCCAAACTTTCAATCTCATTGGCGTACATATCAACTCGAGTTAAATTTCTCTTCTCAAGGAATGTATCTGTCTCGATACTTGTAATGAAATTGTTATTGATAAAAAGAAGCTCTACGCTGTTAGGGATAGACATCGGTGACAGGGTCACTAAACGATTATGACTGGCGTCTAATGTTTTGACGTGAAGCTCATTCTGGATTTTATAGTAGTTACCAAGAATCTCAATGAAATTCGCGTGGATGTCCAACCATTTCAAGCTTCCAGGAATGAAAGCGTAATCAAACCAAACCAAATGGTTCTCGGATAAATTGAGCCATAATAGTTTAGTGAGCGCCACAAACACCCCGTTAATGTCAGAAATGAAGTTACCATCCAAACGCACGGCTTCCAATTGGGTATTCTTTTGAAAGGTTTCGGTCTCGATTGACTGTATTTTATTTTTAGCCAAATTGAGTACTTGCAGGCTTGGCAAGCCCCAGAACATGCCAGCGGTAAGGTTTCCAATTTGATTGTCGATTAAACGTAACCCGGTCAGTTGCGATAGGTTCTGGAATGAACTGTTTGCTATTTCTGTTAATGAATTTTCACCTAAGTCTAGCGATTTCAAGAACGGTAACTGCATAATAGCATCAGGGACCTTCTCAATCTTATTCGAACTTAGGTCTAATTCTTTCAAATCGGAACAATTTCCAAATGCATTCTCACTGATATAAGATAGCATGTTATTATTTAAATTTAGTTTATTTAATATAAATAACCCATTAAATATATGGTCTTCAATAGCTAGTAGCTTATTCTGTCCTAAGTTCAAAGTGTGTAGATTAAAAAGCGGTGAAAATGCATTATCCTCTATGAACGCTACAGTGTTGTTGTACAGATTCAAAATTTGTAAAAAGAACAAGTCTTTGAACATGTTGCGTGTGATCCGGGCCACCGTGTTATGGGACAGGTCGAGCACGATTAACCTTATTAGACCACCGAACGTTTCATCTTCTATGTGGTCGCTCCTCAATTTATTCGCCGAAAGATCTAAAACGAGCAATTGTTCCAACCGATTGAATATTCTCTTAGGCAAAGTTTCCAGTTCATTATTTTGTATATAAATTTCTCGAATTTCTCTAGTATTATAAAATAAACCGTCCGGTAAATAACTTATAGCGTTATCCGAAAGGTTTACAACTTTTAACGACAGTAAGTCACTAAAAACTTCGCCTGGAAGCTCGTTAATTTTATTATTTTGAAGGAATAACTGTGTCAACCGGCGCAAATGTAAAATTTCGGAGTCAGCTGGCAGCGACATGATGTCGTTATAACTTAAATCTATAGTCTGCAATGTGGACCCGCATTTATGTCCGAAACCCAGTTCATCGACAAACTTGATTTTGTTGTGTGTTAAATTAAGTGAAATTATGTTTTCCAGCGCGCAAAACAGGTCCGAAGGTATCTTTCTTATGTTGTTGTGACCCAAGTCCAACGTGTGCAGCTCCCTCAGTCCGTTGAAAGCTCCCAGAGATAGTTCCAACTCTTTATTGTTGCTCCACTCGTTGTTCATAGAGCGAATCTTCAATGTCTTCAGCCCTCGCAACCCCTCGAACACGTTGCCCGGCAGTCGTAATATTTTGCAGTTATCTATGGTTATCTCTGCCAAACCTTGCATTCTTCCGAAGTGATGGTCTCGCAGCGAGCTCTCCAGTAGCAGCGGGCTGCACCGGATTGCGAGCCGCTCCGCGCCATCCGAGTGCATCGAACCGGCGACGTCCCTGTCCGACGACAGTGTCCGTACGTTGCACTCCACCACACCATTCTCACTGGACACACGGAAACAAACATCTGCATCGTCAGGCGCTTCCGTAAGCGCCGCGCCCATCACTAAACAAAAGAATATCGCGTTAATTATCATTTTAAACGGCACTGTGTCCATATCATTTTCGTCACTTGTCAGAATAGAGTTTTGATGAATGAAACTTGAGTTCGTAAGTCGCGCACGGTCATGTTCAGCTGTTGTCTACGCGTGTAGCACACAGTAACACTTGGACGAGGAGGGTTATAGCAGAGTAGTAAATAGAGCAGTGTGCGTGCGGCACAGCATGGCGAGGCGACGAGCAAGCACGCGATCCCCCCGCGGTGGCGCGGCCGCTACTGCCGCGTACAGTGAATGCCATGAATGCGCGGCGGCTTGGAGGGAACGGACCGCACCAACATTTCTATTGTCGCATAATAAGTAACCCTCGTAGTTTTGACTTTTGTACGAAACGGAAACCGTTACGTGACGTTGTTTCCATAAATTTCATTTGGGAATAACCCTTTTAAAATTCTAATTTAAATGAACAAAAACCGATGCTCTAGCTCTACTAGGAGTAGAGCTACTTCTTTCCACATTTAAATTAGTATGAGATGAGTAATATTGTGTTTTTTTTTTGTTTGGTTTCGGTTTAATCTTATTTTGCTCTTGTACTTATGTTTAAAATATTGAAAATTCTTATTTATAATAATAAGAAACACGCATATTACAAAAAAAAAACACGCGCTATAGGTACTTATTCCTACAGCTCAGTGCTCAGAAGGTAATCGTAAGTCGCAGGTTCGATTTCATAATTTTGACAAAGTAAGCGAATAGAAGATGGCATTATCATTACATTATTGATAATGTAATTTTACGTGGTAAAGTAATTTCAACAGACAAAAGCTTTCCATTATAATAATAATAAGTTAAATTTATTCTCTCTTCACAAAGCTGACTTAAAGTTAATGTGTACAAAAATGTCGCAGCTGTATTCCACCTTTGTGAGAGACTGGTGCCTGATACAGGTCACCAGTCTCATCAGTCTCCATTAGATCTTATTTAGGCTTAAGAGCGTCGCCATTGATTCTCACTACCAAATATTTAAATCGATATAAATCAAATAGAAAGCAGGAGCTTGCGGTTGCTCTCTGGTTGTCCTTAATCAAAACATCCCGTATAGGTAGGTACAGGTAGCTGCGGGCACGGGACACATTGTGTGTTTGCAGCTGGTGCGCCGGTTGTTGACAACATTCGCGTAGCAACCACTTTAGCTTGGGACCGAACTGTCGGAATTATACGCAGAAAAGTTAGAAGTAGGTAATGGTATGCACCAAATCGTTTTGGCAATGCTTAGGCAGGGATAAGTGTACTATGGCTGAACTATGATGATTATTTAATTTTGGACTTGACTTCATTCGTCAGCAAAAAATCTAACACTTTATTGTAACCAATTTACTGGGTCGCTGTAACAACAGTTTGTATTTTGCCTTATAGTTGGTCCACACGATACAGAATTTTGTCTGTGCAGACTTTGACTCTGAATAAAATTGGTATTGTATTGTCTGTCACCGGAAAATGGCCAACTCCGTAAAATTACAAAATAACTTGAGAGATTGTAAAGTCTCGATAAATAGTCAACTGAACATTTGGAATACTTTTTTACGCATCAAAATTTGAAAGTCTATAATCTCTCGAAGTCATTCCGGGAAATTGTGGACTGACATAAAAAGGCGACCAATCAGAGCACAAGTATACAATTTATCCGTTTTCGTGTGATAGTAAACCTGGAAACAGACTCTCATTGGTATATTTAGAGAAAACAAATACCAATGAGGAGACAAAGTTTTAAATTTAACTATCACACCAAAACAGATAAATTGTAGACCAGAGCTGATTGACCGCTAGTTTATGTCAGTCCACAATTTCTTGAAACGCACGGAGACATGATGGGATAGAACATTTATATTCTTATAATTGCAGAACAAATATTCGATTGACAATTTATCGAGAGTTTACAATATCTCAAGATATTTTGTAATCTCACGTAGACTTTTATTCAAAGTCTGTGCACACAAATGTCGGTGTGATAGAGACTTTTTATTCAAAGTCTGTGCACACAAATGTCGCTGTGATAGAGACTTTTTATTCAAAGTCTGTGCACACAAATGTCGCTGTGATAGAGACTTTTTATTCAAAGTCTGTGCACACAAATGTCGCTGTGATAGAGACTTTTTATTCAAAGTCTGTGCACACAAATGTCGCTGTGATAGAGACTTTTTATTCAAAGTCTGTGCACACAAATGTCGCTGTGATAGAGACTTTTTATTCAAAGTCTGTGCACACAAATGTCGCTGTGATAGAGACTTTTTATTCAAAGTCTGTGCACACAAATGTCGCTGTGATAGAGACTTTTTATTCAAAGTCTGTGCACACAAATGTCGCTGTGATAGAGACTTTTTATTCAAAGTCTGTGCACACAAATGTCGCTGTGATAGAGACTTTTTATTCAAAGTCTGTGCACACAAATGTCGCTGTGATAGAGACTTTTTATTCAAAGTCTGTGCACACAAATGTCGCTGTGATAGAGACTTTTTATTCAAAGTCTGTGCACACAAATGTCGCTGTGATAGAGACTTTTTATTCAAAGTCTGTGCACACAAACGTCGGTGTGATAGAGACTTTTTATTCAAAGTCTGTGCACACAAATGTCGCTGTGATAGAGACTTTTTATTCAAAGTCTGTGCTCACAAACGTCGGTGTGATAGAGACTTTTTACTCAAAGTCTGTGCACACAAATGTCGCTGTGATAGAGACTTTTTATTCAAAGTCTGTGCTCACAAACGTCGGTGTGATAGAGACTTTTTATTCAAAGTCTGTGCACACAAATATCGGTGCGATAGAGACTTTTTATTCTAAGTCTGTGCACACAAATGTCGGTGTGATAGAGACTTTTTATTCTAAGTCTGTGCACACAAATGTCGCTGTGATAGAGACTTTTTATTCAAAGTCTGTGCTCACAAACGTCGGTGTGATAGAGACTTTTTATTCTAAGTCTGTGCACACAAATGTCGCTGCGATAGAGACTTTTTATTCAAAGTCTGTGCTCACAAACGTCGGTGTGATAGAGACTTTTTATGCAAAGTCTGTGCACACAAATATCGGTGTGATAGAGACTTTTTATTCAAAGTCAAATATCGGTGCGATAGAGACTTTTTATTCTAAGTCTGTGCACACAAATGTCGGTGCGATAGAGAGTTTTTATTCTAAGTCTGTGCACACAAATGTCGGTGCGATAGAGACTTTTTATTCAAACTCTGTGCATACAAAAGTCTGTATCAGCGACAAAGAGTTTTATACAATGACATTATGAAGTAAAAATCGCAAATTTTCGACTTGACCAGTGTTGCTTGCTAAACGAAGTTATGTTCTCATAGGTAGCTTCTCATCTTTGGCCGAAATATTTTTTTTTTTGTTTTTCTTAAATATCGGGCTTTAAAATATATAACAATAGGTAGGTTTTGTAGGTAGGTATGGTCGAATGTTTATTTCTCGCAAGAATCAAACCCGCAACAGTTATCGGAGCGCAACAGGGAATATTGTATGGGTCACTGAACCCAACGTCAAATACTAGGATATTACCGAATGCAGTTTACTATACAATTAATCTGCCTAGCCGTTTCCTAACTACGTTGGGGTCGGCTTCCAGTCTGACTGGATGCTACTCACTACCAGTATTTTCTCAATTCTGTATTGCGTACCATAATGTACACAGTCGGCAGGGAAATAGTTATACAACGCGAAACAGAATAAACGCAATACCTCGCAGTGCTTAAATCGTAGTGCTTAATTTTCCAAAACAAACCTTAAAAAAGGGTTAGAGGGGGCGTTGAAGTTTGCGGAGTACCCACTAAATCCGCGCGGACGAAGTCGCGGGCGAAGTGCTAGTAAATTATATAATAGTACCTGAATGATCGAGCTTTGCTCGGTTTTTTTTTTTGGTTAACGTTGAAGAAAATTTCTAAACAATTGATTTAAAACACTACCCTAATAACAGGTTAGTCTGAACTCTGAGATTATGCGTAACTATTATTTTCCTATAATCAGTAATCACTTACTAGAGATAATAAAATTTTCAAACCTGTGTTTTATTAAGCTTAGGTTATCAATATTTTATGAAAACTTGGAAATTTTTGAAAACATTTTAGTTTGAAAGTTGCATGCAGTTTGTTTGAACTTCAGTGTAAATTGGGGTCAGCTTCCAGCCTAACCGGATGCAGCTAAATACCAGTATTTTTAACCGACTTCAAAAAAGGGGAGGTTCTCAATTCGGTTGTATTTTTTTTAAGTTTGTTACCTCATAACTCCGCCATTTATGAACCAAGTTTAAAAAATTCTTATCCATATGAAAGGATATACGTTCCGATTAGTCCCATAGAAATTTTATCAAAATCGGTTCAGAAGTTTAGTTTCTAAAGCAAAATAGCTGGAGGAAATAGAAAATATATCATCCAAGTACCTAAACGAAATTGCGTGTTTCGCTTTTCTGTGACTTTCCAGTGGCGTTGTTAGGTGTACACCACTAAAAAGTATAAAATAAAAAACATTTCACAAAAAAATACAACCGACTTCCAAATAAATAAAAAAACACTACAAAGTATGTATAAAATAACTTTATTTTCGGAAGTCTGTGTGTGTGAAAATACGAAGAAACAACCAAAAACACCGACTTCCGAAAATAAAGTTATTTTAGAAGAGCGCCTGCGTATCTTCCATCCGAAATCCAGTTACCCACTGGTGAACACCCATTACGAGAAGATCTACGAATGACAGCCACCGCCGAGAGATTTTGAACTACCTATCAAATTTTGATGCGTAAAAAAATATTCCTAATGTTCAAATCAAATCAAAAGTCATTTATTCAAATTAGGCTGAGTGCCAACACTTTTTGAACGTCAAAGTTCTACATAAAGACAGTCCCCCAAAACGCCCGCCCGTCACCACTTCCTAGTGTTTTAGCTGGGCGCAACAAACTCCCCAGCAACACATCTGTCTGTTGAGTTATAAGAACTATCATTTATACAAAGTTATGTAAGTAGTCAGTATTCTTACAAAGAAAATTATTTTTTAATTTGAGAATTTGTCTAGAGTTTATAATTTCTCAAGTTTTTTTATTATCTTACGGAGTTTGCCATTTTCCGGTGACATGAGTTGATAATAAAATGAACAGTAGATATTTTTCCGTGATTTCGGGATTGGTTTCAAAGATGATGAGAACTAATTACTCCTTTTTAGGTTGTATGTACATTCTATTAGGTATATGTTGTATAAATAAAAACATATTTAACATAATACATCATCCGACGTGCTCTTGTTGCTGACGGCGTTCGAGCTGTACCCATTAGCCTAGCACGCGACGAAAGCGAGTAACCGGACGGCATGTCATTCTTTCCATAGATGGACGATACTCTCGCGCCATCCCATCTTCTCCCAGATCGTAGTGCTGGGCTAGCGCTGCCGCTGCGGCTGCTGAGAACCTTTTGCGGCGGAAATATAACATCCTTGTTGGCAACTACATTTTCGAGCCCTTTGGGGTTTGAAACTCTTGAACTGTGGCGTCCGAGTGCTAATGCACTACTAAGCTAACTAGTATAAAGAGCTTTTGAAACACCTGCGATGTGGAGGAATTTATTGCAGACATATTTTAAGGTTTACCTAGTTAGGAGTTTTTATTTAATTATTTTTATACATTTAACTGCTCAATTGGTCTCGCGGTCGCAAGCGCGACTGCCGAGCGTGGAGTTCTGAGTTCGATTCCCACGACGGGCAAAAAGTGTTATTGGGTTTTTCTTATAGGAATTTCTCTGTGACAGTCCGGAGTTTAGAAGTTGGTTGTGTGACACCCTCGTGCCTCGGAAAGCACGTTAAGCCGTTTGGTCCTGCGCCAGATCTCTCTCCGGTCGGGTCGGGTTGCCGTCCCATCGGAATATATGAGAGTGATGGAAGAGCACACTTGTGCAGTTGTGCATACGTCCCGCGTCGATGGCTAGTAGATAGATAGATAGATAAAACATTTATTTGGTACAAGAACAGAAAACACAACACACAAAAGCCATTGCCATGGCCGAAATCGGTCAGGAGGATTATTAGGTTTTTTTTTATTATTACAGTTTGCTATTTAGTTATATTCTAGTTTAAATACTTAACTGTGAAAGATCTTTATTGATAAAACCTCGTGATACGTATTATTCTAACCGCAACAAGTTAGGTTCGGTAAAACATGCTATAAGAAAAATCAAGGCACCAACATTCAGGTTTATCAATTCAGACAATTTAGCCAAACGAATAAAAATTGTTGCTACGATCGAAAATGAATAATTTATCTAATGAACACTATTTCTTAGTATAGCTAAAAATGCTAAGTCAACACTTCCAATCCGAACCACGCCATCTATTGACGTCTAGCATAACGTGAAACCTTTGCATCGGGCTGCGCGATTTTCTCTGGCATACAAAAATCTACCATGCGTTTTTTGAAATAAAGTTGGAAATAAATAAATTTAGAGACAATTTTGAACATCAAAGCAGACACGATTAAGATACCTTCTTATTTAATTACGACTTATTATAAGAAAGGTAACATTGATATTTGATCGGCAGGAAAAACTGCGATACGCCGCACTTCGCTAGATCTAGGTCCTTAGGCCAAAAAAGCATTAACATACGGCTTGCTCAGAGACTACAGCCAATTTGAATTACTTGTAATTAAAATACGTAATTTAATTACAAATACGTATTTGGTATTTGTATTTCAATAACCTACTTCTTAAAAATGTAATTTGTAATTGGTATTTGAAATACATGACGCTGAGGTATTTTGTAGTTGGTATTTCAAATAGGTACTTATGACTTCAAAATACATTTGAACATAAATAGAGGAAAGTAACCAAATATGGAATACCATTTTGTTTGCGTCTGATTGAAATCCTAATCAGTCATCTATCTATTCGAAGTCAGTAGGTAATTGATATTTGCATGTTAAATATGTTAATTAACAAAGTAATATCTCCATTTTACCAAAGTAACAAATGAGGAACCGAATATGAAACAGGGTACCAAAAATGAAATACGGGCTTGAGAATCTGATAATTATGGTCAATAATATAAATTAAGTAGGGTCACCTGTTTACAAATGAAACACCAAAATTTCAAACCATCCTGTCTCTGCCGTTTCTCAAGTTACGAGTCTAATTTTTTGCACCAAGATAGACAATTTAACTAGTAATCGCATCTCATTAAAAAATTTTAATTTACTTTAATAACTTATGCATGAAAATGCTTTTTAAAAAAAATGAACTTTGTTTCATTGTGTCCCTATATGTGTATTCAATGAAACACCTGATTTTTTACAATGAAACAGGGATAATCGACAATGAAACTGTTTTTAGTAGGTAGTATTTTTGCTTTTAATCAACTAGGTAAGTATGTAAGCAGTAAATGAAAGAAATTTAAATGAAAATAATATGTTTTATTCATAATAATCATTAAGTACCGTTATTAATCAGACTTATTTAATCAGACTTAAACATTAAAAATCACAGAGGTAATACCTACTGGTTCAGGATTAACAAAAAAACAATCGCCCTGTCCCTGTCTTACAGGTCTTAAGAACTTAAAAATAATAAAATTTGAAAACAAATACTAAGTATTTTTTCGCTTAAAACAATCTAATATTTATCTTCTTCTTATAACTAATCAGAATCACAATCAGTATTGTACGAGTTGCAGTCTCATTATTAAAAAAATATCACAATCATTGTCGTTATAATTAGGGATAACTTCTTATTAATATATAAATAAACAGCTAGCAAAAATATTGCATAATTAAACCCGAAACTCAGCCAAATTTTAACGCAAATTTAGTTTCGGTGATACACGAAGAGGGAAAACATAGAACGAGTTTCGGCTTTTGGTGCCGTTAGTTTTTGGCTGAGGCAGAATCATCTTTATGTCTGTCAGTCTTATTTCTGAAAGATCTGGCTCTACAGGGCTATAAAATTTCATCTCATTCTTGTTTTTTACTCTCAAAAAAGAAGCACCGTATGAATTAGCACTTATTATTTCAGTAATCAATGCGACGTAGAATATTTCAAGTTTTTTGGTTTCAAAACCAACCATAACGTAGTCGCCTTCTTGGGGTTTTCGATCGATTCGTTTAAATTGTTCAGTTACCATAGGTAAATCTTCATCGGAGTCATCTGCTTCTTCATCTATGTCACTCAGTTCTGTTTCACTTTGAGATACCACCATATCTTCCTCTTCTTCGCTAGTTTCTGCATCTGATTGATTGCCATGAACTTTAGTCTTCTTGCTTTTATTTTTTCCTTTTTTGTCACACAGAACTGGTCTTTTTGTTTTCTTGGTTGCAGATTTTCTTTCTTGAGCTTTATTCCTTTCTTCAGCAATTTGATTTTTTTCAGGCGTGTCCGTCGCAATCATGCTTCTACCGAGCTTTCTTGGCTTGCGCCGTCCAGTTCGTGGGCCAGCCTTTAAAGGTGGCATAAACTCTTTAGGCGATTTAAAATTACCTTGGGTTCCAGAAGAAGAGCTTGCGGGAACACAAGCGTCGGGTGGCGGTGTAATTTCCCTGATAGTTGGTAAATTGAAGCTCTGTGAAGGTAAAATGGCTTCCTGTAAAAGATTTTCAATAAAAGGGTCTTCAAAAATACGCTCATCTATTTCTAATAAGGATGGACTTTCAGCTTCTCTTGGTGGAGGACTTTCAGCGTACGTAGCATCTGACGAGGGACTGCCAAGATTTATTGGCTTATGTTGCAAGTGTTCAGAGGAAGCAGAAACTTGCCATTCTGAGGATGGTCCAGGCTGTTCTCTGTTATTGATTTCTCGGGAAGCATAAACGGGAAATTCTGAGGATGGTCCGGGCTGTTCTCTGTTGGTGACTTCTGACGGCATGAAGTCGATTTCTTCGAAAATGTCTGCGTTGTATGGAAAGATTCCACATTTTTTGAAGGCTGCTGCAATATTCACTGGCGTCATNAAAAAGTTAGATTTTCCTAATTATAAAAACAAATATTTAAACGATATGATTTATAGGGTAACACATGGAAATACATAGGTAGCACCATAAAGACTTGTGTTTTTTACCATACCCATTAAAGTTATTCGGTGAAGACAAAAAAAAACACGCCTGTCACAAGCAAACCTTTCCTGTCACTGCAACGGTGGTGGGTGTGCGATAGTAAGATGTGCTACTGAAATAGAAGATAGTCATGTATTTCGTGTACAAGTTTTATCTTCGGAGAAATCATTGGGAAGTTACTTTCCTCTACATTTAGCAATCTTATTAAAAGGTGCGTTCTGCAGGAAACAGCGCTCGAGCTATCGTAAGCAAAAAGGCTAGCCTAACCTAACACCTGATAGTAGTTTGTAATTAGTATTTTTCATTCTAAATGAAAATACTTAGTTCAAATACAGTATTTGTATTTTAAATACGTGACTTAAAAGTATTTTTTATTTCGTATTTTAAATACATGACATAGTATTTTGTAATTTGTATTTTAATTAAAGCAAAGCATGTATTTTGCCTAGCTCTGGCTAAAGCCTACCAAATCACCTGGCGAGTAGCATGTAGGATGAAAACATGCTGGAAACATGCTGGTCCTGCTCCATAGGACAATCAAGGGTGTAGACAAAATCAAACTGGTTGATTTATGAATTAACTTTATAGATAATAATATACTGTATTTTTTGTGTTTTTATTTTCTGTTTAATTAATGGTTCCAATAATTGTAAATATGTGAGTAGGTACCATTTACCTAAATTTCTTTAGAAAATGAATAAGTTTAATACTTTGTTCTTATAAATAGCATATTCTGGGTGCATCGTCTTAAAATAATATTAAATTAAATTAATGTAATATTATTATTTTACTGATTATTATTGATGATTGATGATACTGGCCTAATTGAAATAAACGTTTTGACTTTGACTTTGAAATGAACGTTCTGTAATGTTCGCGACCGGCCGTACTGGGGAATTTGCGCCTCGACCAGTCGCCTAGCATGATTGTATCAGTGTGGACTGTTGCGAACATTCAAAGCAGGCAGAGAGTCAAAGCCACTCAAGGCACACTGACACAGCAGAGTCAAAACAAAGCGCCAAATTCTTTAGGATATGCGCATCTTAGTCTTTTACAGTTGCCAGTTGACTTTTTGTTTATTTGCGTAGATGCGCTCGAGTTCGCGCGAAGTCATTGCTCAGGACTCAGCGTATGGGTCGTAAAATAATTCGTTCGTGTGCCCACAACCCGACTCCCGAGTCGTCGTCATATGTAGCTATAGTTGGCTTGTGCCCACGACTCGACAAGCGAGTCCCAAATCTGAGTATGTGTGTGTAACGTACCTAATCTAAGGATTGTAGAAAAGTAAATTATTCGTACTGTGTAACGTACGTTTTAAATGCTAGTTGTTACAGACGATATCTATTGAGGATTATCAGAACTAAATTTTATTTGTTCCTATGATACGTAGGGTGACGATGCTATATGTTAAGAAAATATTTTTATACCTTCATATTTATCATTATTTATCGACACATTTCTTTTAATGTTTTAGGTAGTTCAAGTTTTTACTTATTTAATTAATATTTACCTGATTTTGAATCTTTTGTAAAAAAAATACTATAACAAAAATGGTTCAAAACCAAACCAAACAAAATAAATAAATTTTGCATACTTATTTACAAAAAAAATTCAACAAAATGAAAGTGAATATCATTGAAAATATTTATGAAACGGTAACATTACCCGAAACTGCAAAATTTTCCCAATCCAACTTGAACCTAATGCTTAAGCGATAATGTTGAAAATCTATTTAAGAAATTTGCCAGATTGTTGTAGCTATGATTGGTCAATTCCTGCAGGTCTCCACTGTACCTTGCTTCAGTAGAAACGCATCCAAACAGTAGCCAGACCCAGATCATAAATCGACCGCGTTGTGCAGTCTATTAAGAAAGTAGTTTTTTGTCATCGACTAAGTAGCAAGATAGTCTAGGAGCTGGACCAGGAATGAAATAGTCGCAAGTCATTCGAAGTGTTCTTAGGCTCAATTTACATTGCCGCGGAACGCAATAATAGGGGAGCCCATGGGTTTTAGGGATTTACTCGAGCGCGGCAGATGAACATAGGGGGATATACCTTGCATCCTGTTGAGAACCTCCACCATAGGTAAGCCCTTTAACTATGTAGGGCCGTGCGTCTAGGACAGCCCATCAGATTAATAAAAAAAAAAAACGAACGTAAGAAATGTTGAAGCACGTCATATTAAGGTAAGGACTGGTGGGTTAATTACTAGTTAAAACGTCGTGACACTCTCCAGCGTAGCTGTTTTTTTTTATTTTTGAAGGAAATAATGCCACAATCACGCACAATCACAATCACAATGCCGCTTCTCCCACCACTCTAAGGGGAAATATTACGTACGTGACCATTCCATCGCTTCCATATCTTGGTAAATAATTAGTATTTAATTGGTACTAATTAGTACTCGAAAAACAGAATTGGTACCTTAGTAGTTTTCGTGAAAATCGACAGCACCGAAAAAGGCCTTTTTCGGCGCTCATGGTGGTCCTGCTGAACGGAGCGTGACTACGCCGGACCACCTTCAAAGTCGATTTTCTCGAAAACTACTAAGGTACCAATTCTGTTGTTCGAGTACTAATTAGTACCAATTGAGTACTAATTATTTACAAAATATGGAAGCGATTGGCGTTGGTGATCCTGCGGTAGTCACGGACGTGAAATATTATATCTAAACTACAAAATCGAATAGGTCCCCACGACGCTCGAATAAATCCCCATTTAGCATCATGGCCTCCCCCTACTATAATGGAACCGACTTTTTTTAACGAAGTAGTATTGTACATAGTACCTATATGAAGTTTTATGTAAATAATTGTATAACGAACTAATTAAATACGTGCCTAACAAGAGATCACACGTCTTCCAGGGAACTTTTGTGTCTTCTGTAGAACTCTCGTAACCTTCTGTGGAATCCGCGGGAAGTTGCGCTAAAGAAGAGAAAAAAAAGATCATGAATTCAAGACTACAACTGATCCTCTATCTATAGCCTGAAGTGGTAGTCGCAAGAACACTCACGAATTCGCGCGCCTTCTAGCGCGACGGCGTCGATGCGAATTTGACGCCTCCGTTTCATTCAACGCGAAAATGTAAATTGAGCCTTATTACGACGTTGTAAAAGTTGGTGTATGAACACAGAAAAATTAATCCACTGGAAATATAGGGAAAGAAAAAGAAAAATAAAACCCCAATATATTTTTCTTTGTATTCCATCATAGTCTAGGCTTAATTACTATTTACAACAAATCAGCAGACAATGACAAAACAATTATTAGATAAAGTCACATTTATAGCCATAACATCTTACACTACTGTTTTCTCCATTATTGCAAGAGGACTACAATATAGCCTGTCATTTAGCAAAGAAATTCATGAGCAATAAATAAATAAATAGCTGAGTTTACACCAACCTCCCTATAATGCTCTCTCTCAACTTTACCAATTACTTTAGACATTACTATTAAGTAGTATAATTTTGAAGGCTAAAACACCTTAAGTAGAATTAGAAACTACTTCATATTATTGGAATAGTAATAGTTAATTAATTACATTGCAATTAAATGTAATACAAAACAATCATTCAATACAAAATACTTTTATAAATTCATCATAAGCAAATTTAAAGTCAGAATCCAAAAGTTAAATTAACAAGTTCCAAAATAACAAAACAATATTTATTTACGAAAAAAAAAAATTATTGTAACTAAATTAGGTTCATTAACTGCAAATCAGTGTCTGTAGTATTACAATCGCTGGGTAAAAGTTGTCTAAAACTATATTCGTCAATCATGGCCATTTCACAATAGTATGTTGGTATCACAAATGATTCCTTAGAATAACAAGAGTCTCTTAACACTATAAACGAGTCGCCAACGGCTTGCAGCGACAATAACTATAATTGAACTAATTTATTAACTGTCTGCACTGTTAGTGTTCCGGAAATTCAGTCTTGGTAGGCTCCGGTCTCAATACAAGCTGATGTTTGGTAAACACAGAGACTTGTTCCATTTTTTCACAGTACAGTTTAAATAACAATTAATTATTACTCATAACTTTGGCAAATGCAATACAAACACAATGGTTATAAGGCCTCATTAAACGATTCTATGTTACATAAACTTTCCTATCTAGTTCAGGATGTAGCACATTAGCCTATTTATTGATATGAATCGATTTAAGTTTGAAGAACTTCATCTACTTTTGTCTTTTAGTAAATATACAATGAAACGGTTTATTTGTTTATCTAGAGGTAATTCAGGATTCGAAAATATTAAATAACTAGATGTTTATAACATTGAACTTGAATACAAGCTATGCAACAACTTCTGCAAAACAACTAGAAGCAAAATAACGTATTATACCTTACACCCATTCCCTGTAACATATTACAAAAGTCTGTAATATTTTACAGTTGTCATGGGCAATTTATTACTAGTTATTACATAATATTATTGCTCAATATTTATTTTCACACAATTTCAGTGAACATAACCAGTATTGCATTCGTTAGATTTTAGCTAGGAACCTTCAGCGCACAACTACAGTTAAGGAAGATATCGAGATACACGAAAACTAGCGAGCATACATTTCATGTTTAAATGTCCAAAAGCCTGTTTGTATAGTAACTTACCATAAGTTAAACGTTGCCCGATCATGGTCAACATCACTAATACATCATCGCCCTAGCAAATTGCCGTATCGAATCCGCAAAGGACTATTAGGATACCAACTAAGTTTTCAACCAACCAAATTATATAACATACAGAATTTGATCAGTCACATAATGGGCGATGAAGGTCGGATCAATGTCTCTAACGTACAATTTTATTAAAGTACGACTACATTGATCACGTTGATCGACACCAGCTGACAATCGGAACTAAACAGAGCTTCCAGCTCATACAATTAATATCACACGCAGTCCGCACTCGGCTTTTCCACTCACTGATTAAGACGATAACTTGAAACCGTTCTAACTTTCACTTTCTGGTTCTCTACACTTAGCACCATCGGCGTTTCTTAGAAGTCCCATCTTTGCTTGTGCCGGTGCGAGCCTCAGTCTATTTGTCCGCCTTTATGTGCTCCGGACGGTCTCCGCGCGCGTGCCTCTGCCACATCTTGTTGTATAACATTTCTAAGCCGGTGGCGTACGCTTTGCAGTCGAAGAGCGGACTCTCGGTGCGCGCTGCCCAAACCTTGGCACGGATGCCCTTTAAACTGTAAAGAAAGAAGGGAATGTATATATTATGACTATTCATATAATGTATGTCGGATGTACCAAGCCATAGCAGACTAAGACTGACTCAACACTTTATTCAGCTACTTGCCATGTTAGTAAATGAGGGAACTCTTTTGAGCGAAGCTGCTATCGCTTCTTTAGCTATACAAAACATAGTGCTTTTCTCTATATACTTACTATTCCCTATCGGTTCCTAGTCTTACAGCTATATCTTGATATTCTATCCTCGTTCTTGCGATCAGCTCGGGACAGCCGAGCGTGTTCAACTGAGATGCTGCCACTCTGTAACAATAGCATAACCGATTACTTAACTCACCCCTATTACATGGATCTAACATAATTGACGAAATGTGGGTTTTATACAGCTGCAACCCTTCGGGGTAAGCAGGCGTACAGCGCTGTCTTAAAACTGTATTGAACTCTTCAAACAGTACGTGTTTGGTTGGATGGTAAATTTTTCTTGGTTTCTTCTTTGCAATGTGTAAAGTTATAGCAGAAATTCATATCGCCAACAGATAAATTACTTCTTATAAATCGTTACTTCACAGGGAATTTCAGCTCTGTTCAAATATATAGCAGGCTAGAACTGTGGGCAGTGGTGACGGTGATAGAGCTTTTGGAAAAATGTATGCATTCCAGCCAATGGCCTGACGTTGGGCCTTGAAGACGTTTGACGGAGAGTAATAACTTAATATGTTACTTGATGACTGACTGCTAAACCGGAGGTTGTGGGTTCGATTCCCACCCAGGACAAATCTTTGAGTGATGAGCGTGTCTGGGTGTAATTTGTCTATAATATGTATGTATTTAGAAATATATAAGTATATTTATCAGTTGTCTGGTTGCCATAGCACAGGCTCTGCCTAGTTTGGGATCAGATGACCGTGTGTGAGTTGTCCCAATATACTGCCCAACTAAGCGCAAAAGCGGTATCTTAATGAAAGCGAGTTTCGAGATAATTGGCGTTTTGTAAAAAAATATTTTTTTATTTTATATATTGACTTTTTTGCTTATTAAATATTATTTATATGTATGTGGATATACCTTTTTCATGAGATACTGCTACACCGCTTAGTAATTATACAATTAAAATTTGAGTTACCGCTTTTTCGTTAGCTGTTCTCCTACATGTATGTCTACAAAAAAATATGAATTTTCTATCGAATAAAATATGTATTATTTAAAGGAAAAAAAACGATCAAAGTATATTTATTAAGTCTTTTATTATTCAAATTTATAATGGCATAAAAAACAAATTGAAGAAAAAACGGATTCTATGAAATTAATCTAGTCAAAAGTAGGGAGTTCTCTCCAAAAGGACATTCTGTTTTGAGGTATAATATTTTGAAAAGATGTCAAAAGATTTTCTTTTTTGCTTTTAGAAATGCCTTCCGTTGCAGTTTTCTACTTTAATGGTGGCAAAACTTGAGTTTTCAAAATTTTATTGCCGATTATGCTCGCAGTGATAGGGTCTTTATTGAATCCAGTTCTGTATGTCAAATCAAAACTGCCTCTATTGACTTCTACTTCGACCATTTCATTAATAAATGGTCGCGGTTGTATTCGAGACAATTTATACTGTGTCGTGTAATCTTCCCAGTCATACGTCTACACGGCTATTTGCCTACGTAATATTGATATACCTCTAATACTCTTAGTGATTTAAGGTAAAACTGAGATAGGGAAATCTTTCTTAGGGGTATTTTTATATGATTTGAACAAGATAGCGCTAAAAGGCTTAGTCCATTGGATGCGTATTTTTTAAAGCTATCCGATGGCATAAAAATCAATTTTACGATTTTTTTTGAGATACGGCTTTTGCGCTTAGTAGGGCAGTATATGTATTATTATTATTATGTACTTGTGGTTCCCGAAATAGGCAATTGTATCTTAATTAACCCTTTAATCACGGGTCAATGCCTTAATCGCCTCAGACGAATTTTATCTTATTACTTATTTTGTTGAAGCAGTTCTTAGTGCACAAAGTCCATATTACTACTCCCAACACTGCTCCAGCTACCTATCTTCTGCCTGTAAAGTGTCGTGGAGCTGGAGGTAAATCAATGATAGCAAATCTTCAGTTTATTTACTAATGGGTTTATTTACTGGACTGGGTCCGAAACACTAGGAGCCGGCGATGCGGTAGACCCAGGAGATGCTGGACTCCTACCTAAAGGATTGGGTTTGGGTAGACCAGGATAGATCAGAATGGAAAAAAGAAAGGGAAGCCTTTGCCCTGCAGTGGGACACAACAGGCTTATAATAATAATTATTATTATTATTTACCTAGAAGCCAGCGTCTCCCCAGGCAGCGTGACGACCGGCGTGCCGGTCCACAAGATGTCCATGCTGGTTGTGTGTCCGTTACACAGTGGCGTGTCCAGGCAGACGTCCGCCAACTGTCCGCGACGCACATGCTCTTCCTTAGCGGCTACGTTTGAGAAGATTATGCGGCCGGGTGGCAGACCTGGAGAGAAAAAACAAGAAAATGATTAATAAAGTTTTCTCACCTTCACAAGTTGCGTTACACACAGGAACGGAATGGCAGAAGATTTAAATTTTTACCAAAGGACATTCAAATTTATCTAGTAGGAATACGACATAAATGCCATTGTTTTAAATTGATTCCGTGGCATCGAAAGAGACTTCTTAACACGGCATTGGAGAGCGCGCTAAGGGATCCCGCGGCGGCATGCCGCGGCACGTCGCGATATGTCTTGGTGGGCCCTCGGAATGCTACAGTATCTAAGCGGCTAGTATGCGCTGACCGGTGGCAAAATTCTCTGCCATTCCGTCCCGATGTGCGTAGGCCTTTACTTCGACACTCAAGAGCTAATCTACTAGACCCAACTATTTGTTATACAATATTGTTCCTATTCGCTATTCAGTAGATATGGTGAACAGAAGTATGTTGTTTTAACCAGACAATGGTCTGTCTCAATTGCCTAACTGAAGTCTCAAAAACAAATAGTTTGCTGGAACAATAAACACGTCGAGGATGACGTGATCCGGTTTGATAAGATAAAGAGAAATTTAGTAGAAGCTGAAAACTAATCGTAGCGTATTTTTTTCTTACCTAATTGTTGCGCCGTATTCTGTATATTAGGCTCCCCAACTGCAGGGAACCTTAACAACCATAAAACGCTGTTCGGTACATTCTTCAATATGTGCACCCACATGTGCAACGTTAATGGGTCAATTTTGTAGAGCTGGTTGAAATTGCAGTATACCACTGCGTCGTCTGGAAGTCCGTATTGTTGGCGAGTTGTTATTACAATAGACTGCGGCACTTCCTCGCCCGTCGCCGCTTTATTGTTCGTCTGTGTCGTCGCTAGTCCGTTTTGGAGAATCACTCCGTTCACCGATGTCTAAAAATGAAGAATACGTTAACATATCGTAATGTGTCTTGAAAATATAAAGCATGTCATGGATATGTTGTATTTTTACCTGTACTTGTCCGGAAGCAATCATGGTCTCAATAGGCGTGGTAGTCGGTAATTCAGCTACTTTCAAGGAAATTTCAACAGGTCGCGCGGCTCGTACAATTTCTTTAATCTCTTTAATGTCAGTGGTCTCTACAAGAGGCGATAAGTCCGTAGCATTAATGACTGCCACATTGTCGGCTACACTTCCTAAGTTATTATGAGCCTTTAGTTTGTCACTGAGAATAAGTCGCTCTTGCAAATGCGGGAACATTTGCTTGTGATCGCCCACGAAGTATGTATGCGGCATGTACGCCATTTTCTCGCTGTACTGACTCGCTAATTCGATAGGTGACGTAACTCCATCCGTGACTAAATAGTCCATGTAGCTGGCCCCGCTGGTGCCCGGGTAGCCGAGCCACATCACCTGTACGGGCGCAGGGCGAAGCGCAAATATCTCGTTCCGCGCTCCCTTTGTGTAACCATTCATATTGACGAGGATGTGAATACCGTCGCCGTAGATTTTATCGGCCGCCTTCCCGTTACATTGGATCTGAGATAAGTCAATAAAGTGTTCCGCCTCTCGCGCGATCTTAGAACGGAATGTAGTACCGTCATCTGGACTCAGAGCATAGCAGAAGATCTCTACTTTGCCCCTATCGTGCAAGCCGGGTACGGATTGCATCAAATGTGAGGTAGGGTGGTTTCCAAAGTCACTGCTCACGTAACCGATACGTAGGCGTCCTTGCAGTTCCCGTGGGAATTTGAATGGAAGTTTGTGCAGGACTTGCACCTTTTCGAGGCATAGGTTAGCATGTCGGGCGGCGATGGCCTTTCTGTAATCATGTGTTAGCGGGTATAACATGGAATGATGAGGATGAACTGACGGTAGTCTGTTCTTTTCAAGCTGCTCAGCCACAATGCTGACCAGTTTCTTCATACGCGACTCGTAATCGGTCCAATCGCAAACGATTTGTAAGCAATGAGCCAAGTTGCAATACGCATCGGGGAAGTCAGGTTTCAATTTCAAAGCCGTTCTGTACGACTGGATAGCTTCGGGAATGTTTCCAGAATCTTTGTGGATGCTAGCAAGATTGCTGTGAGCATCAGCGAACGCTGGGTTAATCTGTATAGCTCTCGTGTAGCATTGCAACGCGCCCGCTACATCCTGCATCTCTTTGAGCGTGTTGCCCATATTACTGTACGCATCAGCGAAGGTTGGCTGAATCCGTATCGCCTCCTTGTAATGCATGAGTGCTTCGGTTAACTTGCCTTGTTGTTGTAATACTGAAGCTAAATTGCTGTGAGCTGCCGCAAATTCAGGGAACACTTCTAAAGCTTTCAAGTACAATCGAGTTGCCTCCTCGATGTATCCTTGTTCACGTTTGATGTTCGCTAAATTATTGAGCGAGTCAGCGTGCGATGGGCATAGTCTTAGAGCTGTGTTGTAACATTCTTCGGCATCAGCGACTTGTCCTTTCTCTTTTAATGCATTCGCCAAATTACAATATGCGTCAGGGAAGTTTGGTTGTAACTCAATGGCTCGACGGTAGGTGTCAATTGCCAAGTCAATCAATCCTTGTTCGTAGTAAACACACGCCAAATTGCCGTGAACCACGGCATTGTTTGGCGACAAATTCAGCGCGCGAAGATACGCAGCCACAGCCCTATTGAACATGGAAATTATCGTTAATTAACGTGCTGTGCCATATAAACGTTAGTTTACGATATTGAAATGGTAATGACAAAACATTAAAATGTAATTTGCATACATATACATGTGTTTCAAATGTGCTATGAATATTAAGACTTGTGATCTATTGTTGGGTCTACTGTTGTTTGATAATGAATCCAATGACTAAATCAATAATCTCACCTGTCAAAAATTCTTGCTTCTTTGAGAACATTTCCCAAATTAATGTAGGCGTCCAAGAAATTCGGATCTAGTGCAACGGCCTTTTCAAAGTGATGAATTGCCAGCCAGATTTCACTCTGTGCGTTAAACACGCATCCCAAGTTACTCCATGCCACTGCAAAGTCTGGCCTCGTTTCTATTGCCTTCAAGTAACAAGCCTACACACACGGAAAAATCACACGTTAATAACTATACAAAAACTATATTTTGATTGTAATGATGTTCTGAAATGTATGTTACGCCAATGCCAGTAATTACACGTTCGCTACGAGTGATGCTGGGTGATCGACGTGTACACCAAAGCTACGATCACCAAACATCAATCGCATACAGATAACTTTACGCAAACAGCACCCTAGAGAAACGAGACTACGCCGACTGCCACACACATCAGTAGGAAATGCAAACGAAAACCAGTGCAAACCAAGTGCAACCGCACATCCATACGTCTTGTAAAACAAAATAATAAATAAATCATACGTCACGAAACAAACGAGCCAACCACAAGTGAAACGCTTCCACTTCCTAGCCGATGAGAGAGGATGGTCACGACATGGATAAGTCAAGAGCACGAGTTGTATCCGATTCCTGTTCTTACTTTATCTGGCAAACCTTTTCCACTTTACCTGCAGCAGACACGGCGGCATCGCGGCGGGATAGCGAGTGTCGTACGAACCATAACCCAGCTAGATACAGCAGCGGTCACACCTACACTTGCCTTACCAGACAACACCTTGTGAAAATATAATAGAAAATTAGTTGATTTTGAGTCAATTTGTTTCACCCGATCGTCTTCATTAACAAATTATAATGCAAATCAAATATTTATGATTTGAGAGGATCATTGTCCAGCTCACGCTGTCATCGAGCAGAGTATTGCGACAGGCATGATGTGGATCAAAATACAAATAAACTCATAAAATACAAATAAACTCACTACGTCATACCACTAATGAAATAATCACTACAAACTCCTCTGATCCTCCATTGTAATAAGAAATCACTACAAGCACAAGGATTATAATGTTAACTAGGTTTTGAAGTAAACAGGATTGAATGTTTGTCTCAAGGGGTTAGTGTAGCGATGTGAATTAGTTTACTCTCCTTTACTGCTCAATACTCCACACAACATTGTTTAGAACAAGAAGCGGTATGAATGTAAGCACAATACATAACAAACTAATAGTAATAGACGATTCCTTGGACAAATGTTGTGTAGAAAATTGATATTTGAACGCAAAACGCTGTCACAAAATATTACGCTCCCGTCTTTCCCCCGGAAAGATTTTGTATTATTGCATAAAATATGTACTTTATTGTGTACATTATTTAAATTCAATATAAGACCCATGTGTACGGCAAGCTTCAATAAAAAATGTACGTGTAAAAATATGCTACGCAGAAATGTCCTTGTACTCGAGTCAAGGTCAACCATTGATATAAACAGTGATACAAGTTATCAAACGTAATTTTATTATCAGATAACGATACACATAAGATGTTTAATATTTTGTGACTGTACATAACGTGTGGTGCTACAAGATTGGAAACGGAAGTTGTGTGGCCAAACAAAGCATTCGATTTCCCATCCTGTTTCACGGAATTAATAATGGTTACAACTGAATAGGACTCTTCAATGGCGCATTTGAGGGTACAACTTAGACAACAATGAGAACTGACAGTCGAAACCATTATAAGGAAAGCTGACGCAAGTTGCAAATTATTCTGATATTTATACGCAAGGGCAGTGTACGCTTACAGAGCAGAGAGTACGCTAATTTGATATTGTACAAAGGAAACTTTTAGAGAATCCTGTTAACTTCGGAGCAAACCAGAAAGTCGGGGAGGAAATTATATTTACCTTTGCCTCGTCCAAACGACCGAGAGCTTTGAGCAAATTGCCCAAGTCACTCCTAACGCAGTAAAGGTCCTGTGAACAAAATAAATAGAGTTAAAATGGATTTTTGAGGAAATCAATTGAAGAGTCTGTGGTAAATGGCAGATGGGTTCTTTCGGCGAGGAAAATCCAAGAAATACCAGTTGGCGGAAGCATTAGAAGCCCACCCTCACAAGATAGACCCTCAATAGATAGAGCAACTCCAAATGTTACAATATCACATCTAAACTAAAACCAAACATCTGCTTACACGGGGACGCAAAATGAGTTTGCTTCGCCGTGTGGCATAAACAGGACTTTAGTATGAAACCGAATGCAACGTAAATAAAATCCGCGACTCACAACTTAAAAAAATACGCTTATTTGGCCTCGCCCTAAATGTAAATACAAAGATTTTTCGGCTAAACGCCACGGTTGCCAGGAAGCCCTTTACACTTTTCAGATGGGATTATCACAATCCCAATTTTAAATTTATATGAAAATTTCACAATAATTATGAACATCAGTTCACATCCTTATGACGCTCATTAATCCTCTAGTTGCCTTCTACAGCAACCACATACAGGCTCAAAGCCTTGCCTTTGCCGGAAACAAAGTTTATAAACATAGGATTATTTCTCAATCATCACCAAGCAATAATACCGATAGGGTCGTTTCATGGCTAACTACACATTGTTATTAACTCCAATTAAGTTTTGCTCACTCGTGTCAATAAATCTAGTTGGTGAATAGTCAGTTGATCTACAATAACCATTAAGGCAATGGACCTGTACCTTTTAGTCGGGTAATGACTTTACCCGAGCATAAGGTGCAATAGAAGGAAGGAACTTATTAGCCTAACATTTATCCCAAAAATAACATGTAATAACGATAAGTTATTATTTATTTTAGAAACATAAACCAGTAAAGTATATTATAGGACACACAGGTCCTACGAAAATAGATTTTAACTATACAAAATGCAAAAGAAATAAAGAACAAAGGATTTTCCTCTTGAAGTCATCAACGAAACGAAAGTAAATTAACATAAACCAGCAAATGCGTCAGACATTCGAGACGTGAATTTAATTTTAAATATTCCCACTGAAAATGTTACTAGGTATGCTACCTGGGATTGCTTTTCTACAATAATACGAGTTATTATAATTCGATACATGGATTATTTCAAGCGAATGGTCATTATGGTTATTTATTACTACACGTAGGTATGTATGCCTTTACATTGATTAATCGCGTTTATTTATGCATAATGCACAATTTCTTTAGGGAAAACAATCAACTACCTACATTCAATATACGCTGTATATTGAATTAAACTGTAGTACAAAATCACATTATTCCGAGGTAAAATTAGCCAGTTTGTACAGCAATTAATAACGAACATTTTAATTCTGGGATCGCCGTTTAATCTCCTTGGTAATAAATTTGATTTACGGCCTCAAACACCATTTCGCCGGCGGGCGGCGGTTTAGCTATCTAACACATTGTACAGGCTTAACTAGCAAATATTGCAAGATCGACAGGAAATATTTTTATGAGAAGCTAACCGATATACAGGTGAGAAATTAAGAAGTGAGACATCAATAGTCTGATGCAATTGTTGGCACGTATTTTAGTTCAATCACTGATTAGATTCCGCTAACTTTTCAACAATCTGATAGAGACATGATTGGAGACTATTGAAAAGTGATAAATCACTTTAGGAACTTTTTAGTAGTTGCAGTCGGGTGTTTTTCGAAACAGTCAATCTTAAAACTGCTCAACCGATTTAAAAAATTCTTAACGAAAGTCACATCATTTACTTAAAACAGGCTATATTTTGTTTTCGAAAAAATAAAACCGTTTAAAAAATAGAGATCCGTACAAAAATTGCAATAAAACAACAATGTTACAGTAGCAAATTTTTTGCCTAATACATTCATTATTTGGCGTGCGCTGAGAAAACTATTGATGATACGTAAAAATAATGAACTACATGATTAAAGTACTCATTTTTATCAATAAAAAAGTCCGCGAGGATATATGTCTAAGTATTATGGTTTAGTAACAATGACCGCTTTTTGTTCAAATTAATTATTCAATAAAAACCAGGTAGGAATGGAAAAGTGGTGATTTTGGTATCAGGATATTAATCCTTATCCATTTAAATGGTTTGAAAATTAAGGTTGATTATGTACCTACATGTAAATTACACTTTAAATTATTCAAATCGGAACTTTCGTTTACAAGTTACGAAGGGTATAAAATTGCTTTAAGTAAGAACTGGAGAGAATCTTAATGCTTGGTCCGATAAAGTTGAAACACGGCATTAGTGATTTCGATTATAAAAAAAAACAAATGTTTGGATTTTTCGAAACTTCATCACTCCTTCTCGCCCCCTTGGCTTGCTTCAATTTACGTGGAAATTGGTATGAACAAACTAAAAGTGGGATAATTGAAACAGATCTAACAATTTTTGCATAATAACCCTGACGGGTGAACGAGCAACAGTTGCGCTGATCCTGATACCACAGAAGCAGTAGTCGAAATGGCTGGGTAATTCATGAAAATAGTTGAGCTTAATTTTCCAAAACAAATCTTTAGAAGGGGGTAGAGGGGGCGTTTGTGGAGTATATGCTAAATCCGCACGGACGAAGTCGCGGGCGAAGTGCTATATTTTATATTTTAGTATTGTTTCTTTACTGTATATCACATACATCACCCTTAAATAGGACCACGCACTTCTGGAAACACCTATAGTGATGTTTTTCCAATCAGTGAGGTCATCTTTCTCAATAAAGTGGGCAACTCGATCATCATAACTAAGGTAGTAAAGGAAAACGTGGAATATTACACAGTATGAACATTAAGCGTAACAATAGGTAATTGCTGAGAACAAGGATATTAGTCTGACATATCATAATTGACATTGAAGGTCTCATAATATAACAGTTTATGGTAGAAGATCTCGGAAGGCAAACAAAGTTTATTTTAAGCAGTTTTTAGTTTTTTTTTTTTACTCTGCTGATTGATAAGTTTATGGTTTACGAACACGGAAAATCTTGATCGCCGAAAATAATATTTTTAAAGGATTTTACACTTTATACTAAACTAATAGAAGTCTTAAATTACAATACAATGGGATAAGAAAAGTAGAACAATAGTATGCGAAGGAAGTTCTCTTTGATGAGAAGTGGGTGTCTCGACATGTTATTTATTAAAACTTGTTCATGTAGATAAACGTCTTTACACTTTGATAAAGTTCTTGTTTAATTTTTCTATTCGGTGGTGGTAGGGTATTAGGTAAGAAAGACGAAGATAACGGTTATAATTAAATTCATCGAAAAATGTTACCCTCGTTTGCGCAATTTGCACATCTAGAATGAACAGTTCAGTTATTATTTTTCGTGGTTGCCTATTAATCAATCCTTAGAGACAAAAAGATAAAACGACATTTGAATATAAAATACAATTTTAATGTTTGAAGCTAGTGAATACCTACTAACCTACAGCAGCTGATATCTCACTAGTCTAAATTCAAAGATTCGACATTCGCTTAATAAATGAAATGTGACACAATGTGACTCATGCAAAGAAATACACTTATTGCATGACTGCAGTTATGCTGAATGCGGTTGAAACCGCGAGGAAAGTGTGTCACGGAACTATGATAAAATCAATTGGCTTTATTAACATGATTAATTTAAAAGCTTTCAAATTATGTGTTAGCTGTATTAGTCGTCCTTATCAATTTCGTGTACTCGTGTCTTTAATTTAATTTATGTACAGAATATGTAGAATTGTAGATAACCTTTGACTAGCTTATTTACAAATTTTGTTGCTAGTCTAAAAATTATACTGAGAAATTAATTATCACTGGCATGACAAACTAGTTATTAATAAAAACAAGATAATGATCAGCGACATGTCTTCCGTATAACCAACGTTATAGTACATTTAAATATGGCTTCAAAACAAATATAGAAACTAATTAAAGTTGTTTATAAGTATCTTGACAACGCAATATTTAATACTGGTTAATCGTAATGCTACAGACTTATTTTTACACTCATCAACTTTTTACTGAAATTTGCACCGATGTCGACGCATAACATCGCAACCTTTTGTTTAAGCCGCTTTTCGCACTGAACAATGAAGAGAGATCAGTTTACCTTTAAAAACAAATGAAGGCAAAATGCAGACTGGAATGTATCCCAGACTTCAGTGTCAAGTGACAAAACATTTATATCAAACATCCGAACAGGGACGAAGTATTTGGAGTCCCTTCCTACTTCAAGTAATAGTGACTAAGCCGAAAGTCATGTTTCGAGTGAGCGAGTCAATTACAAGAGCTAAATCTAGTTTATCTCGATATAGTCTGAGAAAGTCTAGACAGTAGACACGCTTTCAATGTACATATAGTTGTGTATAGCGTTAATATCGATGCCTGCCCTATTCTAGTCCAGTGTACGTGTGCAAAGGTAAAGGTTAACTGCATCGCATTCGCGACAACTTCACCCGCATTGCGGCATTATCACTTACTGCAAAAATACTACCTAGAAATATAAACGAAGTAGGTATTGCATTTTATATTTTTCTTGTGTTGCCCAAATAAAGCTACTGATGAACGTGGCCTTCCCAATTACAGCTGAAGTAAATAGCCAAAGAGGGATGTTGCAATTATAGTATAGCCACAAATGCCAAACGCACGGTAGTGTATTCAGTTTATATGCTTCCTGTGTCGACGAGTCATCTTCGAGTCTAAGTCTAGTCTTTTCTAAAACGATGTCTCCTAGACATAATGTCGTCTTTTACGATACTTGTTTTGCCGTGAACGATCATTTACGATTTTGTAATACAGAATGACAAATGGCACAATTGCCCAACTTGCCAGTCCTAATTTTCTAGGCCGGTGAAGGGCAGCGTCGTTGGTGCGAACACACTGACTATGCGGTTACCAAATACGATACCTAGCGTGGCAACTCCGACCAATAACTGTTTTCCTGGCATATGTCCAACAATGTAGTGAGATAGGCCGAGTAGTATTACCGCATATATTTTACCAGATTTTATTAATGTTTCCAAGACAAAAGATTGAGTAACCTCAAATTGATATGACGACATTTTAGCCTGTTTTTGTGATGTGTGTACACAATCAATTTTTTATCGCTTGAATTTCTTTGTCTTTGCATATGCGGCAATATCACATAACTTGTCACCGATAGCAACGAGTAGATGGATGACTCAGATTCTACACGTTTATAAAGCGCCTTATTAGCATAAAGGTGTGATAAGCGTGTAAATAGATTTATTCATAGCGACATTTTGAATAATAATGCATAAAACTTCTAGACTTCATTCGCTGCATAAAAGTAATCGAATGCTTGAATGAACCCTACGAGTAACCGAAATAGGTGCCATTTGCCACGATGGCAGCATCCGAGAAGTATGTAGTACGCTTTCACCAGTTTCACCCCTCGCACATTACAAATGGGGTGAGTATAGTGTAATGAGCTCTTCGTTCAGTCCCTTGGTCGTAAAACGGATGGAATTTTACGTGTTTTATATACTAAAATATTTAGACGTAAGCACCCGGAAAAACTACCTATATATCGTCGCCTTGGAGGGTAATAGAGCTATTCCACAGAACTACACTTTTGAGTTATGGACGTTTAAAAAATAAATTATGCGCGTAAGAAGGGTTATTTTAACATAAATCAGCGCCATATTTTAGTAGAGAGTTCAAATTTTCACACTAGATTATTAAAACGTGTTACCGTTGAATGCTACAATTCAAAAATTCCAAGATATCATGGTTTTTAAGTTATGTTGATTACACCTGTTGACAACTAGCATAAATACAATGTTTTTCTCTTATTACGGGGTGTAAGTCACTTAACTCTCTTGTCTTGTTGACTATTTATCCAGAGGGCTTTAATTTTACTATTTTTAAGCAACGTTCGCATTCGCATGTCTGTCAAAAATATATGGAAATTGAGGTCTTTTTGCGAGATTGCGACTGAGATGCAAATGCAAACGTTGTTTAAATATTAGTAGACTTGGCCCTCTGATGACATTATTCTAATTAGTTATAAAGGCCTAGTGGAGTGTTTGAAAACAAATACACTATAATAATATTTTTCGTTTATTTTTAGAAGGAAATAAACCAAATTAACAATTAAAAAGTAATGTTGAAAAATGATGAAAATAAAAATTATTCACTTTCTGAGTTGTCACTAATTGGTCCTTCTTCCAGATCGTTATAAAAATCATGATATACCGGAGGTATGGTACCTTTTGCGCAGAGATCCTTTAGATCCTTAAGTTTATTAGCCGGGATTTTAAGCTTTTTGCTATAGAGCTTCTGCAAATCGCAACATGGCGTCATAGTAGATTTACGTGGAGCTCTGCGCTGTATTGGTAAAGATTTAAAATTTTCTTCAGATAGTTGATTTTTGAAAAATATCGTTTTAGGACTTCCTTTTCGATATTGAATCCATTTTAATAACAGCCAGTTCATATTATCACCAGTATCTGTTTTATTTATATTTGTGATAACTGTGTTACTGTACGACTTAAAGTCAATAAAATCTCAGTATGTCAACTCTTTAATCTTATAATAGGGCTTTGTTGTTGTGCCACACGCTGAATAATTACAAACGAATAAACAACAATTGCTTAAAACTCACAAGTTATGTAGTTAATATTAATATTGAACAGTTATTGTCGTTTTACACAAATCGTAATGTTACTCGTAACTCACTTTCAAACCAAACTAAACAATGCACGCACAAACTCGTCGAAATGCAGAATGCGGATAGGTGAACAGGAATAAGCACGTTTTTTTTCTGCCAATGAAATAATTCCAAATAAAATCGGGATTGGCTTAAATATTTACGAATCACAACAACTATAACACAATGTAATGATGTAATAATTTTGGTGGTCAAGAGTTCTATGAGCTCTTACAACTATTGACCACTGAGTACTTTACTTCTTATACTTGTAATCACAATACATTTAGGCGGCATAGAATTTTTGACTATTATTAAAACTGCACTAAATTTTATTGGCAAATTAAAAAAAAACCTGCTTACAGTCATGATATCAGTTAGATTTATTGGCTAATATAAACTTTGGCTCTTTCACAACACGTTGGTGCAATTAACTCCATTTCGCTAAAATTGTGGCTTAGCTCCATTGCCCTCCAAGACGACGATATATGCTACATAATACATAATCAATTATTTCCGCGATACTAAGCGTAGAAGGCTCTTCGTAAGAAGGTGTCCCTACTACCTGGAATCGAGCATTTTACGCGTAAATCGCATTCATTGGTTTTATAAGAACAGGGCCGACCTTCGCGTTTTTCCGACCTGGCCCGACTAGATTGAAGCGAATTCGCCAAGCGGTCGGCTATCTTCGAAAGTCGTCTTGTGTTCGCAAAACATTCTGTTTGGAAAAAGTGTATAAACAAACTTTTTTACCCCTTTTTTTTGCCTTCGACGTTTTTCTAACGCGCGAATAAAACGTTCGGGACACTAAAACATGACAGCTTACCCAATCAAGGGTCTATGCATAACTGCGAAAACTCTTTGAATACTTACAGGATTATACTGTAGGGCGGTAACATAGGCCTGTACCGCCTGTTCCATGTCTCCCGCGGCCACGAGAGCCGCCGCGAGGTTGATGTAGCCATCGATGAAGTCCGGCTTCAATCTGACTGCGTGCCTGTAGTTCTCCAACGCCTCTTGGAGCTGACCCCGCTCTTTGTACACGTTACCTAAGTTGCTGGTGGTAGAGATGGCAAGTTAGTGGGGTGACTTTGGATGAATTTGTAGTAGCATATTTGATGACATGTGAGTTAATGTGCCAGTGTGATTCGTAGTCTTCGCAGGATATGCCCTACCTACTTTCCTGCCTCTTATGCCCAACCATCTGTACCTTCCAGGACATGAACGTGACTAAAGTAATTACAGAGCGATCCAAGTAACCAAATACTGGTTGGTTTTTTTTTTTTAAAGTGATTCAATGGACACGAATAGAAGAAGTGTGACATTGTGTGCAGTTGTCTTATTTGGTAAACAATCAATTCATGTAGATTCAGTAAGCAGTTTTCGAATATCACAAAATCAATGCATCTGTTCGAAGCAGATCTTTTGATTTGATTTTGATGTATTTCATACCGATGGATTCGAAATCTCGTGATTTTCGAACCGTGTTTGTTTACCAAAATAGATATATAAGGTAAAGAAAGTCATCATTTATTTAGCAAAAAGATTAGACTAGGTTACGTTCGCTGCACGGACATTTTACGTCTACGTACAGACGCCAGCACATCAAGCTACAACAATCTGTCAAATTTCTTTAATAGATTTTCAACTTTATCGCCAAAGGATTAGGTTCATGGTTGATTGGGATTATAATTTGACAGTTTCGGGTAGCTTGATGTGCAGCTGGCCTCTGTTTATTGTACCAAACACGCGTGTTTTGTTGTTGCTAGCCAGAACTACGCTTTGAACTAAATGGCTGATGCGAATTATAGGGTTCGTAAAAACACCCCCATACAATTTAATTTTAACATTCGCACGACCCAATGCGCTCCCCTATTTACTAAACGCCGTCGTCGAATGCTGGGTCAACGACTCATAATATTTCTCTACCTGAACTACTGCAGGTACTATTACACCCCTGCCTACCCAACGGTCGCGGATTGCAAGCGTGACGGCTTTACCGGGCATGACAGTAACGTCTTCTATCGTAAGCCTTCGAGATGAACAATAAACGGTTTTTTTTTTGCAATCTGGCATTGGCAGCGCCATATTTCGCCGAGACAATGGTATCTTGACGATCTCTGACCGTCAGAAGATTCGTGCTTCAATTCGTGTAATGAAACTTTTAAGGGGATTTAAAGTAGGACAGTCAATTTGTACACACTATTGAATTGTCTTATTTAACTGCTGGAAAGTAGAGCAGGTGATAGGAATTAGGATCAGTTAATTGAAAATGGATTGTTTTGACTTTACGAGGCTTCGCACTTTAAGAGCGCTACGAAAAACAAACAAACAGCTGTATTTTTGCGTCACACAATTAATCAGGATTGTACCCAATTATTGATAACATGTAGGTAGGTTACCTACACCTACTAAAATTCTGACGAAAGCGTGACTATAGTGCGTGACCTTTCCGAATCGAATTATGTTAATTTGTATAACAATATGAGAATGGGTTTTACATTCGGTTAGAAATTCGCGGCACGCTATCAAGAATCATAAAATTGATATGTAAAAAGTTTCAGTTAAGAATTTCCACCATGTGTCATCGTATGCCCACATATAATGTAGGTGTCAGAAAAGTGACATAGATGAATGGGCCAGTGCTGTGGTATTTGCACACTGATTACTTAGTTTACAATGCAAAAAAATATGTTTTTTACTGGATTGCAGCCATCAAGATAAGAATGCCTTTGGAAAAAGAAACTTGGATGTAGGTATCAATATCTCAGTAAATGTGAAAATATGACATGGACCAGATTCTCCATAAAGACTTATCTCAAGTGCATTTAAATTAATGCAAAATGGCACACATAAATATACCTACATAAGTCAGAGTGCAATACACTTCAACAAGTTCAAAATGGCCTAATTTTTAATGGGCTGCTGGTGCCAAAATGTTTTGTCAGTGACACATCAAAATAATTTTAGCTTGGAGATCTCATATACAGATGTAGCCATTGCTTATGACTTGTTGAATAAAAATAAATTATGAACTTGTTAATCATACTTGTATCCAAAAAACACTATCACAAACTGTTGGTTGACTTTAAAAAATCAATTATCCCTTTTTTCCTTGAGTTTTGAATCATTTAATGTTATCTTAACAATGAAAGCCTACTTTAGTACTGATTTCCGTCCATTCATCTAGAGAACATAATATAGGTATAGTAGGCGCCAGATAATCGTGGAATAACGGTCATTGACCCACCTACAATTATTGACATTTTTAATTTGAAAAACGGAATTAATGACACAAAGCTGTCCCGAATCATCATCTCTCGTGATCCTTAACATTGTCTAATAATGAAAAACGATTCATATTTAATTGTTCAGGTACCTATGAACAGTTATTAGGGAAAGGTCAATATACTTTATTCCACATTTATCTGGCGCCTACTATAGTCACATGTTTACAATCTACTTCAGTTTATATGAATACAAACCAAGGCCTGGAATTTGAACTATTCCTTTTGTTCAGAACAAGTATGTCATAGCATTGTTGTTGTACAAAGCTCAAGATGATTGTTCACTTACACCAAGGTGAAGAACACAACAGTGTTGTCATAAATAAAAATTGTTTGTTTGTTTACATGACTAAATCTCTGAAAGTACTATTGCTGATTTCCATCCTAACAAAAAAAGGCATGAATCTTCTACAGTTTGCCTTGGAATATCATTAACCTTTTGAACGCCAGAGCATAAACGCATCAGCATGCCACCGATGCCAAGCCACAAATTCGACGTACTTGTTGTCATATATTTGTGACGTTTGGAGTACAGGGCATGCGCTTGCCTATCATGTATACGTGACAATGGCGTTCAAAAGGTTAAACATAGCATAATGCAAGCATTATGTTTACAGACCCTGACTGCATTTTGTTTAAAGAAGTGTAGGTAGGTATGTGTAGGAGTATTGTTGAATTCACACAGGAAAAATAATCCAGCCATAATAGGAAGTATTGATATGGAAAGAAAATAAAGTAATGATAAAAATTTGAAGTTACCTGTAAGCCTCAGCCAACAGCGGGTTCTGTTTGATTGCTAAAGTGGAGAAGTGCGCAGACTTGTCCAGTCTTCGGCACTGGAAGTGTATGGAAGACAAAAGGAGCAGTACACCAGTGTTGGTCCCATCTTGTCTCCAAAGCTGCATGCAATGCAGCTCGGCACTCTCATAGTCTCCTGCTTGGTACTCTCGATGAGCAAGTTCTAGCAGTCCTGATGACAACAAAGAAATATTGGATAAGGGTTTTTTTTGACAATACTTCTTAAATATATTAGTTATTTATGGTATGATAATTTTCAGTTTATACCTGCATATTAATAGTGAATTCTTAAGTCAGGAAATTTCTTCTATTGTATCAATTAACTAGCAGAGCTATTTAATAGAAGACTTAGAAAGTAAAAATAAAAGTCGTAAACTTTTTGTAAATTATGAATGGAAAAGGTTCAAGTTCATTCATTGAAGGTTATAAACATATTCATTGTGCTAAAAAGGAGTACTCCAGCTAGAATTCTCATTGTTGTTTCATTTGAGTTCACTAAAAAACAGATGCCATACAAAAAAAAAAACAAGACAGCTGCATAACCTAACAACAAAATATAACACAAATAGAACTCCCACCCAAAGAACTCAAAATAATATGTACAGTACATCCACATGCCAATAACAAACTTGGGTTACGCAAAAAAGATAAAAGCTAATCTTAATTAATGTTACGCTAACGATGACACAAAGCTTCCTGAAGGCTTATTGATATTCTTAGGAAAATTCCCAAGTTCATGGAAAGTTTCAGATTGCCTGGACGAAATTTATGTTCACAATCAAAACACCACATATTACGTACCGACTGTAGAGATCTGCTGAATATCTGACATCTTTAATATCACCGCATTTGCTGGAACTCCTACTCCAACAATCTGCTGAGACTGTGGTTGCGTCGTGATAGGTTGTGGCACGGCGACGTTCGCTTGTGATTGCATTTTGGTTATCATGGTTGACATTAATCAAATACAAATCTTCACACACCACAAAAACACAAATCCTTATGAACAGTTGACTTTATTTTCTATTTGCCATGAGGAATTAATTAATAAACCGCTGCAACGCTTCTCACAATCTGCAATTTCGCACACGACGCGACGGCTAACGGAAACAACTCAATTTTTTTAACAATGTATCCTAATATTTTTAATGGACATAACATTGACTATAATTTTTGATGTGCTACTGTGGTCCTTATTGTAACGAGACACTGGGTATAATAGCCTGATTCACTGATTGATTGTGACGGATGTTCACAACAATGCTTGCTAATTTTCCGTCTATGGTAAAGAATTTAATTCACTGAAACATTGAATGCAATTGTTGAAATAATTATTTACAATGCTAGTGATTATTTTTGTGTTCAATTATAGTTTCAGTCACTTTAGTACACAAAAACTTCACTAAAATTATGTCTCTTCTGAAAAAACACATTTCCGGTTTAATTTTGGCGGAAAGTTCAAATGCCAAAGGCGGGAACATTTGAATTCAAAGGTGGAAAGTTTAATAGCCAAAATCCAAAGCAATAAGTGGGCAAGGGAAGCTTTATTTTACTTCTGTATTGGTTTGTTCTTGACCTCTACTGATATGACCATATCGCTAGCTGAGACTCAGAGAGAGATCAGTTGAAATTAAAGAATTTAAATGCAAAAAGCACTGACTTCGTCGATAAAGACAACTTTTTGTTGCATTTAAGTTTGTAAGATTTAAATAAAAACAGGCAGTTATGTACTAAACAATGTTTATTGATTATTGCATCATTCAATATCACATATTTTAATAAGTTTAATCCTTAACATAAAAATATTGAGTATATTGGACGGAATACGTTTCTGTAAATGCATAAAAATACAGTCTTATTACTTACAGTAGGTATGTATGTGACTATGTGTTACATACGGTACTTATTCTAGATAAGAGAGCAAATATGCAACTTCGGTGAGATCTTGAGGTACGGATTCGTGATAGCATAAATATAATTCTCTTGGCTCTGGTTCACTGAAAACTCGGCTGAAACAAAAAAATACTTAGGCGTGTAATAGACATCAATTCATAATAACTCTAGTTATTCGGGTACGCCTGTGCCATAAAAGAGGCCTCACTGTGTCGACTGTATTATGATGAGGTTTAAAAAGGGAAGGGGAAGCCACTTTTCGGAAAATTAGCAGTTCCTGTCGTGTTTCGCTATAAGGTATCAGCCAAGAATACCAAAACGTAACTACATTTTGTAACATTTCTAATATATTTACCCAACAACCCAAAACAAGTATGGTTCTGTGTTCTTCTTACTGACGCCACATTGACTCAAAATATCAAGTGGCGCCTGAAATAGCATTCCATGCTCTTTCACAGCCACCAGGATTTTGTTCAGAGGATTCGATGGCGCGTGGTTCTTCTTGAACCTGAAAATAAAACACATTATAGCACTTATTATCAGGCAGAAACCGATTTGAACCACAATATGAAATTTATAAGTACTATAGTCCTCCTGACCGATTTCGGCCACAACGGAGACTAGTCAATGGCATCATCATCTGCCTAGCCTTTTCCCAATTATATTGGGGTCGGCTTCTAGTTAAACCGGATTCAGCTGAATACCAGTATTTTACGTGGAGCAGCTGCCTACCAGGCCTCCACAATGCATTAACCGGGTAACACGGTACTCCTTGGTAAGACTGATGTCAGATTTTCTGGCTTCTGAGTATCCGTAACGACCGCCAAAGATCTACAAATAACAGCCGGGACCGACGGCTTAACGTGCTTTCCGATGCACGGAAGCGTCTCGATATGTTAAGATGGTCAACCATCCACAGAACAACCTCGGCAAACGTTGCTTAACCTTGAAAATCGACCCGTGCGGCTGTTATTATTTAGACACGAGCTCCTCAGGAGACTAGTCACCGGCGCGGGACATATTATAGTTCACAAGTGTATGTGCACTCCCTCTTCCATCACTCATACTCCGAAGGGACGGCAAACCGACACGACTGGAGCGAGATTTGGCGCAGGACAAACGGCGGCACGTGCGCACCGAGGCACGGGGGTGTCACACCACCAACTTCTAAACTCCGGGCTGTGTGAAATTCTGAAATTCCTATTGGAAAAACCCAATAATACTTTTTGCCCGACCTGGGAATCGAACGCAGGACTCCACGCTCGGCAGTCTCCCTTGAGACCGCGAGACCAATAGACAATTAAAAAAAAAGTACTACCTAGCACCTACAACAAAAATAACGTAACGTTCCAGTGCTCTGGATAGAGATGAATGTTTTACACCAGATAAATTAACAAAAAAGATTGAACACGAATTTTTTGCTGTATCATATGAATAAATATTAACAAAGATGAAACGCATCAAAGTTTAGGAGTCGGGGTTTGTGACGTCACGTCTACATAAGTGTACCAAGGCGTAAGGTCCCGAGATATTTCAACACGCTCTGGATCTTTATCCAGAGCGTGTTGAAATATCTCGGGACCTGGTGTAAAACATTCACCTCTGTGAATGTTTTACACCAGATAGATTATCAAAAAACATTGGCACGTCACGTCTGCGTAAGTGTATAGTCCTACTGACCGATTTCGGCCATGGCGGTGAATCTCAACCGAGACTAGCCATCGGCGCGGGTCATATTATGGTGGTACGTAAGTGTTCCAAGGCATGATGTCACGCGACTGTATCATCTTAATTTTTAAAGTATGTGGCAAAAGAAAAATATAGAGTCCAATATTTTTTGATAATCTAACTGACGGACAATAGAGTATTTGATTGAAAAAAAATCTAATTAGTTCGTCAGATAGATTTCCAAAAAATATTGGACACGTATTTTTACTGTTGTCACGTAAACAAAAAATGAAGGCGATACAGTGCGTTGAAAACTCGTGTAACGTCACTTACCAGAACACTTTTTACTGGAAAGTGACGTTACAAGTCCCCACTCCTTATCTTTCTTGCGTTTTATCTTCGTATTTTTTTCCGAACCATACGATAAAATAAAAAATACGTAAGTATCTAATACTTTTCGATAATCTAACTGACGGACAAAATATAATCATATTTTTTAACCCAGGCAACATCTCTATTTAGATTTATTTTAGGACGTATTCAAAACCAAGAAGAATAATGTGTTCTTCACCTTATACTATGTTGCAATAGCTCATGTATTCGTTTGCAAGCCGATCTGAATGTCTTCATGATGTATGAGTATAGTACATTGTTGGCTTGCATTTCGATATTCTTCACTGGAGCTATCAGAATACCTTTTTCTGATTCCAGCTGTACAAAGTGGAATAAAACGTTTTCTTCACCTGCTGTTATTCTGAAACAAAAGATCACTAAGTTTAAGTATGTAAAGAATGACAATGAAACTGCACTATTAAGGAAAAATAATTTCGTTATTTTGTTCTAGCAATTTGTTCCAAAAGGCCATCCTTTCTGTTTAGGGTTCCGTGTCCGAAGTATGCCAACGAGATCCTATTACTAAGCCTCCACTGTCTGTCTGTAAATTTTCAGTGTGTTATGGTGTGTGTGCTGCACAAGCCATTCAAAAAACATGTTTTTTTCGTTTTATGGCACGGAACCCTTCGTGTCGGCGACTCGCACTTGGAAAGTTTTTTTAAACCGGTTGATAGGTAGCATATTTAACTCACCTTTGTGCTGTAACGTGATTGATTTCATTCAATAAAGACTTCCTGATATCAGACATGTCGATACTGCCGCTTGCTCTGCTTCCATCCTGTAATCAATAATTAAAATAGGTACCAAAGAAACATTCATACATAGCCCAAAATCAAGCACACCAAGCTACATCAATCTGCTAACAGATTTTCAACTTCAACGCTAAAGCATTAGGTTCAAGGTTGACTGGGAAAATTTGACAGTTTCGGGTAGCTTGATGTGCTGGCATCTATACTTACCAGCCTATCCCAATCAGAGTCCGATCCAGAGGAGTCACGACGATTTCTTTGTTCTCTATCCGCTCTTCGGCCTTGCACGCGCTCTTCACTTACTTCACTGAAAACAGATGAACATGCTCCAACTTAATGAGATTTTGAATCATGGCCAATCATAACGATTGTAGTATAAAATTGAAGTTATACCATAGTGTGGTATCAATAACTTACCCTGTAAAAAATAAAGACAACGACAGTGGGTTCCTTACCTATTACTTTTCAAGCTATTAGAATCCTCAGAATAACCACTGACATCTAAACTGGAATGTCTATACTTCTGCGCAGTATTATAGGACTGGGTATACAAACTATGATGGCTGCCATAGTTTGTGAGGGAGTTCATAGAATTCATGTCGCTGGTACTTGATCCCACGTTGATTTGTTCTGAGGAGTTGTGACGTCGCTTGTCCGTTTGTAACTTTGAGAGCTTTAGGGTTGAGGTTTTGAGTGTCGAGTCTGGTTTTAGTGCTGGAAGAATAAATGGGGACTGTGTTATATATTTTGTTTTGTGGATGAATTGTATTACCAAGTAATACGTTTATTTTGGAAGGCACATGGAAACCTTTTAACCAATGGGTTTTATATGAATGGCTACATTCAAACGTGACTTCACGGTATGGCACGTTTCCTACGTGTAAATGTGGCTTAACACAGAGTTTTTGTACATCGAGAGAAATTCAACTTGTAAAAGATGTTTAAATACTCATATGTTCAAGAATCACCTGGTTCATATTGTACTCGTATAAAGACTCTCGACTCTCCTTGTGTAAACAAGAACAACAACGTCTAATTGGGTTAATCTTGTGGAAAGTCTGGATGTTACGGAGTTAATTAGAAAGAATATCTACTTCATCAGTACTTACTATTAACATCCCTTATTTTCCTGCCGTACTTCGTCAAATACTCCGGCGAAGTTTCGACCTGCGGCTGCGAGTTCGAACAGTACCAGGACGCGAGGTATTTGTTAAGTCCAACATCATACAGCAACTCCAAACAACTTTCACACTCTTCCACGTAAAATGGAGACGGTGGTGTTACTCCGACAGCCTGGAAATTTTAAAATGCATTTCAGTAATGTTTATGTCGAATTTAAAAGATCTAGTGCTTTTATTTTAATTGGTCATTCAAAAATCAACTTAGAATACATTACGCGTAAAGTAGATAGTTGAGTAGTAGCGATGTTTTGATATCATCTGAGATTATAAGTTCTAACCTAATAAAGAGTAAATAACGAGTCGTTGAGCTGCTTATTGGTTCTAAGTTGAGCTACTCGACTACTGACCAAGGCTTGCACTGACTGGACAGGTCCACTCAAATCTGTGTGGTTCTGTGTAGTCCATTTCAGACACTGATCTGCATGGTCCTCACATAAGGTATTGTGAATGTGAAGACCATGTACATCGCAATATTAGGGGTTCATTTCATTTCATGTTAGTCTGGCAGTTTGAGTTCTTTAAGCGGCCTACCCAAATGTCCTTACTTTGGTATTGTTCGTCAAGTCGTTGAGCTGAGAGCTCCTTAAAGTTTTAAGTTTGAGCTACACAATAAGTGACAAATGCTTGCACTGTCAGGACAGGTCCACTCAAATCTGTGTGGTACTTTCCTCAAAATACCACTTCAGACATTAACCCACATGGTTCGCATATGTTTGACCAGTACGATTGTATGGACTTTAAAAGAGACTTTGACCTCTGAGTTTGTTTCGGTGTTTCTTCTTAGGGTAGTCAGCTAGGAAACACCGGCCTCATCTAGTTTAAAATTACCCAAAAATATTGACGTTTAAAAGTGTTATGTTTAACCCTTACAAAATAAATATCATTTATCATTTAATGCAGCAAAGTTAGACATGAATACATATAATACTTACATCTTCGGTACAGCCACCAGCTTCCATTAAAGTCGCCAATATGAAGTGGCCCTTACCCACGGTAAGCAGGAACCAACGGCCATCTGAAATTCTACAACAAAGACATACTTTAAAAATATTCTACTGAATGGTCTTTGCAGTTTAATATTATGTTTAAAAAGTACTGCTTCATATCTATACTAATATAATAAAAAATATTTTATTATTTTATTTCCACATTCATGAGGAAGGCTATAGGCTATACGGGAACGAGGAAAAACGTGATAAGCGCGTACGAAGTCGCGGGCAAAAGTAAGCGTTAGAGATATAACTGGGAGTTTTAACGCATCAAAGGTACAACAGCAGTACAACTTTCAGCCTATAGGCTATGAGTGCAATTTAAAACACGTTTAGAGCGACAGTTTCTCTATAAACGGAGGATTGTTCTTTTCGATTATATGGTTAGACATTCCAAAGACATTCAAGCTATGCAAATAAAAGGTTGAAGGTAGGAACTGAATATCCATAGTACTGCCGTGCCGTCATAAGAAAAAAGGACGTATCGACACATAACGAAGTCCCGACATTAAGAAAACAATTTTAAGGTCGAAAATCGGTATTTCTGTCTGTTTGTCTTGTTCTCGTTCTAATGGTCAAATTAAAGGATTGGAATGAAACTTGGCACACAATGCCCTGGATTGGGGCATTAGATATTTCTATCCCAGCAGTATGTTCCCTTGGGATACTGTCCAACGTTCACACCGGCAAAGGTAGTTATTTGTATACATCACCGGAAAATAGCAACTCCGTTAGAATATAAAATATCTTGAGAGATTGTAAACTCTCGATAAATTGACAACTGAACATTTGGAACACTTTTTACGTATAAAAGTTTGATAGTCTATAATCTCTCGAAGTCACTCCGAGAAATTGTGGACTGACATAAAATGTCGACCAATCGGAGCACAAGTCTACAATTTATCCGTTTTCGTGTGATAGTAAACCTGGAAACAAGGCTCTCATTGGTCTATTCAAAGAAAACAAAGAGCAATCACACCAAAACAGATAAATTGTAGACCAGAGAGCTGATTGGTCGCCAGTTTATGTCAGCCCACAATTTCTCGGAACGCACGGAGATATTATGGAATAGAAGATTTTGATTCGTATAATTGCAGAACAAATGTTGATTTGGCAATTTATCGAGAATTTACAATCTCTCAAGATATTTCGTAATCTTACGTAGTTTGCAATTATCCGGTGACATATACATGACATAGATTCATATGTGAGTACCTGTATTCATTCCCATCATTAGTCTGTTTCCTATGTTCATTTATAAACACTTCTCTCCACATCACAAGTTTCTCCAATTCTTTTTCTGTGCTCAATTTTAGAACACCATTTAAACGTAAATATGCATTGATTTCTTTCAAGTCTTCATCTTGCAAGTGTGAACTTAATAAATGTCCAGAATAATATAAACAGGATCCAATTACTGTGTATAGTCTTTGAAAGTTTTCTACATCATCTGTCTGGATAAGAAAAGAAAGAAGTTGTAATTTATTTATACATTTATACTACTACTATTGTACACCAAATTACTCTCTTATTTAAGTCAAGAGGAGGAGGTGTAAGACGCTAGCCTAGAAGTAACCTTGAATAGGTTACTTCTAGGCAAGCGTGCTCCATCTTCGACCACATCATCGATTACCAACAAGTGGGATAGTGGTCAAACAAGTGTATATATATCAACAGTAATTTAAAAAAATGCAATTTAATATAATTTACTTATACTGAAAATCTTATTCTCATACAATTTGCTTTTATTTCTGGAATAACATGACAAAGGTGCCCCGAAACTGACGAAACCACATTTCGACAGTGAGACAAAAAATGTACATGGGATTAAAAATTCACTGTACCTAATCTGCTGTCATAAGAAATATAATATAATATCATATCAACACAAAACGAAGTAACTGATTTCCGACCTTAAGTTATTTTCTTAATGTCGGAAATTGGTTACTTTGTTTTATGTAGACCCGTCCTTTTTTCTTGTGAGCACAGTATTGCCATCAATTGGGCACAAATCCAGACTTCAGGCTGCTACTGAGAAACAGTAATACAAGCAGTATTTACCCATTCACGATAATCAGCGGCTTCCAACTCAGTTATAGCATCATCAACTTGAACCTTTACTTCCAAAGGCAAGGTAACCGAATGTGCAGCCAACATGTCCTCAAAATATGATCCAACATTCCTTACACCGTCATCTTTATTCCCCTTATTATTTACAATCAAAGTAACAAACATACGGGCAAATAAACTGTCCAACTTGTCAACATTATTAGGTTTAGTAAAACTTGATTTCAAAGAACCATATAAAAATTCTAACATCCTAACAATATCAGCTGTTACTTTTTTAGCTGCAAACAAATCTACTTCCTTACTTGGATAAGCTACTAACAGCAGATCATTGTAATGTGATATATAAGTTACATTGATAAGGGTATTATTGTGTAGGACAGTTGAGCTAGTTGGCTCACTAGTCCCCAAAGACTTTGGAGCTAAATGATTCAATGTGACATAAGCCCCTCTGGTGTTGTACAAAAAGTTCTGGTTAAACGGTCTTGGGTAGCAGTAGAGAACTCCTTTGTCGTCATTACTGTTATATTCTATGTCATTACAGCATATGTACAGAACTGAGCACTGTGAATCTTTCAGCAAGTGAGTCAAAGAATTTTCTGAAGCATTTTTGGACTTCAGTAATCTTTCCAAATCAACATTATGTCCTTCAGTTGGTACTTGGAATGTTAACTTAGGACTGTTATGATCCTCTACAACTCTTTGCAGAATATTATTTATGTTATAAGAGTTCACATCTACTCCATTTATTTTTGATAAATAATATCCCGTTTTGATTTTGGGAGTGTATATAGCTCTGGCTTCTGTCAGAAAATTTGCAACTGTTAATGTCTTGCCATCTGCATGTGTCTCGAGGTTTAAGCCAAAAAGCTTTTCTATCTGGCAATTTTTTTCACTGCTGAATATCATGCTTTTGCTGACCTGAAAAGGAAGACAAAAACTCAACATTTCATAATAGCCAAAGCAAACGGTTAAAATCACAACAGCAGACTAGAATCAATTAACTGTCAACTAGATAGACCTGGAAGTTCATAGCTACATACCATTTTATTTTTTTAATCAATATTTTTTAATAATTAGGTACTATTCAACAAATTTTCTATACATTTTCTGTACTGACTCCTGGGATTGCATGAGCAATAATTGTAGAACAAATAAACAACAATCAATCCTAGTAAACAGAATTTAATATTCTTGTTCTACATACCTGGATAATAATAAGTTTTCCATCTGTAGGCACATTTTTATTGGCACCTGAAGCAAATATCCCATCAACATCTCTGCTTAAGCCACTCTCTGTATTTTTTGACTTATGTGCTTTTAAAACTTTAAATATTCTACCTGGAATAAAGATTATTGAATTAATTGTATCAGCTCAATATTTTTCACATGATAGGTATTTATTCAAAATCTGCTACCTTTCGTAGAACGCCGAGTAGAAGAACGTTTGAAGTTGTTTCTGAGTTTAAATGTTTCACAGTTTTCTAAAAGAGGTGTTGTGATGTCTGTGGCCTCGTTGTTCGTTTTTGTTTTTATGAACACCAATTCTCCATCTTCACCAACATCAGAATCCCACTCTGGCACAGAGCTAACATTGAAAGATAAAGAAATTTTATAAAAGTTTTAGTGAAACTTGATTTTGTTCAGGTAAACATTACCTTTCTGAATCTGAATACTTCGAGTCATCTGAAGAGTTTGTCCAATCATTATCTGAATCGCAGGGACTATCATAGCTCATCTTATTTTTATAAGTATTCATAATTTGTTGAAAATTATTAACAAAAAAGTTTCGATAGACTGCGCGTCGTTTGTTGTTCTTGTTTATTTTCTAATCAGAATCATGATTCTGTTTGACAATTGTTTGACATATTTTCACTCGATTTGACAAAATAGCATGTTTGACATTTGTTTGTTGGTTTAAACCATAGACAACAGTTTGAACACGCTAATCTCGAGCTACCAGTCGGATTTGGAAAATTCTTATTTTATAGCTGCCATCAGACGGACTGCACCGTAGCAACCGCACATAATCGATAAAAAAACTGTATGCAGTTGTACAGATGCCAGCACATAAGGCTACACGAAACTGTAAATTTTCCCAAGCAACCTTGAACCTAAAACTTTAGCGATAAAGTTGAAAATTTATTGGAGAAATTTGACAGATTGTTGTAGCTTGATGTGCTGGGGTCTGTACGTTCGATTTCGTATAGTCGTGATATCAACTTAACGCGCTCGGCTGCAGTCGTGTAGTGTCGACCCCAAACCAAACACCAAAGAGTGTCGACGCACGCTGTCCATCGCCAACCACATACAGTTACTGTGAAGTTAGTCAAGGAAAAGATGCGTCGTTCGCGTCGAAAGGATAGTGAATTCTATTCCGAGTATACACAGTCGTAAAAGAACGTTAGGCTGCCATCAGAAGGGCTGCACCGTAGCAACCACATGCAAAATACAACTGCATGCAGTTGAATATATAGACAACGTGCGGTTGCTGCGGTGCGACCGTCTGACGGCAGTCTTAATGATATCTAGCCACATTCATGAGGAAGGCTATGGGCTATACGGGAACGAGTAAACACGGGATATGCGCGTACGAAGATGCGGGCAAAAGCTAGTATTATATAATATAGATTTTACTATAGATGGCGCTATACAAATATCGTAGGACTCATGGTTGGAATAACATTGTGCACACAATCACATAGACGCATGCGTCTACGGAATGGGGTTAAAATTTGGAGCTCCAGCAGCGCTGAGTAATTCAAAGCTGTGTTTCGTAATTTTTAAAATCATAAATATTCGTTATTTTTCTACTTTAGTATGTTTGTCAATTTGACGTGAACGATTTGGGGGGGTTATGACCCACACGACCCCCCTCGAACCGCGCCTGTAATGTAGTGAGCAAAGAGTATAGTAAGTAATGGTAGTGAGTAAATAGAATTAGACCGGCCTTCTAGAACTATTAAACCACTTTCTGCTACGTTAACGTTATTCATTTAATTGCATGAATGTATAACGTTAACGTGTAAAACTAGGAGAAAATTAGGTCTAATTGATTAATTAGACTGGCCTGTTGTTCGAGTGGTTAGTGACCCTGACTGCTAAACCAGAGGTCGTGGGTTCGATTCCCACCCAGGACAAATCTTTGCGTGATGAGCATGATCATTTGTTCTGTGTCTGGGTGTAATTTGTCTATAATATGTATGTATTTAGAAATATATAAGTATGTTTATCAGTTGTCTGGTTGCCATAGCACAGGCTCTGCCTAGTTTGGGATCGGATGACCGTGTGTGAGTTGTCCCAAGATATNTCTGGTTGCCATAGCACAGGCTCTGCCTAGTTTGGGATCGCATGAATGTTTGAGTTGTCCCAAGATATAAAAAATATATATATATATATAACGCTTTAGGCTATTTCCGCCCGTCTAAAAAAAACTTAATACGAAGGGGGTGACGGGGGGTTTGTTCGCTCACCTTAGCCCAAGTCACCCTTTTTTTTATGTATGGGAAATCATCAAATGACTTCTTCCGCTCTGGGTTCTGGGTGGAGCGGAAGGGCGAGTCAGACTCTTACTGACTAAAACCCATCCGTGTTCCTTCTAAAGCCCTTTGCGTTCCAGGGTCGCGGTGACTCTTTCGAACAAATTCCGGGGCCCGGGGCGTCTTCTTCTGTTGCGGCGGTTGGGGCGAAGGCCTTGCCTTTCCCTCGCGCGGCCCGCCTCCTCCTTCGCTAGCATTACTGCTTCGCAGAAGGAGGTGACCGCTTCCCAAGCCTCCTCGCTCCGGACCATGGATTCAACCAGGGCCGGACGCGAGAGGTTGCCGCCGCCGATCGCCTCGACGAGGACACGGCGGTGCTCAGCCCAAGCAGGGCAGATCTCCACCGTATCCTCCGGGCGATCCTCACAGCCCAAGTCACCCCTGCAAACCTATCCAAGTCGGGGTGCTCTTTATTCCTAAATTCGCTTCGCTCGCTCTTGGAATATGTAATTCTACAATCTAACGTTCAATTCTACGATGTTTTACATAATTTCTAATCACTGATTGGTAAATGCAGAACGTTAATATGATTCTGCATGTTCAAATTCAGTAATTATGAAAAACTGATAAGGTTCAGCGATTTTATAAAAACGGATCTTATAATATTGCTAGCGTTTATGTTAAACGGCTTATTATAAAATCCATCCATCTGCTATATATCCACGAACGGATCGACTCAGTAATGTGAATCTATTCCAGCAACAACGAGCCGCGCCGTTGACGCCGCTTTATAACCAACCTACAAAACTATTCTCAACCAACGGTCTTTTGTCTATTACATGATTGTCTATTTTTACAAACAGCAGGACAGCAACACGGCTCCAAAATTCAAAAATGGCGAACCTCGAAACATCTTGAGTGCATAAAATAAATAACCATAACATGGCGTAACAACAAGGATTCACAACATGAAAGTATAAATGCGTGCAATACAACCCTAGAATCACAAAAGATCACAATGATGCAATGTTTAAGTAGTTTCTACCTTTAATTTATTATTACCTACCTAATGGATGACGATTCCACGCGAAGCAGTACACAAAACAATAATGGATTGATTAATTCTACTAGCTATGTCATTTGTGGACTTAAGAACTCGGGTAAAGTAAATATAGGACAAGAGAGTTTGTTCAGGAGTCATCCATTGGGTGGAAGTAACCAAGCGCAAGAGGTTGATCTTATGAATGTTCAATTAAGCACGATGTCACCATTGCTAAAGAAGACCGTTGCATCTGTAGAACAAGCCTCCGACCCTAAGATTGCTAATCCAATTAGAGTCTATCATGAACCTTACTGCCAGGTTAAAGTGGTACGTTTTTAAAGATACTTAGTTTTAATCTAATATCTGTCACCGGAAAATTGTAGACTCTCTAAGATAAATAATAAAGATTTAAGTAATCTTTATTAGATTATAATTTCTTGACGCATAATAAAAAAAATCGTTTTAATATAGGCATGTCAACGGAACATTGCAGACTCCGTAAGATTGTAATAAATCTTTGTTAGATTACTAATGTCGAAAATTATCCCAAGGGAACAAACTCCCGGGATAAAAACTTATGTCCTTTTCCGGGACTCAAACAATCTCTCTATACCAATTTCATCTAAATCGGTCCAGCCGTTTTCGCGTGAAGAAGTAACAAACATACAAACACACTCACAAACTTTCGACTTTATAATATTAGTGTGATGTGATGTGATGTGATAATTTCTCGATATAATATGAAAAAATCGTTTTGTACCTATAGGTACAATAAATTCCGTCCAAATTCAATAGTTTCCAATATATCCGTGTCTTTTTTTGTGTTTGTTACCTCATAACTCCGTCATTTATGAACCGATTTGAAAAAACATTTTTTTTATATGAAAGTATTTTTTTTCCGATTGTTCTCATACAAATTTCATAAAAATCGGTTCAGTAGTTTGGTGGAAAAATAGCTGTTAAGTTTTTTTTTGTACTAAAACGAGAGTTCGCGGTAAGAGAGCTCAAAATCTATGGCTGACTGGACGGACCGAAGTCGTGATATTCATAACTTCTTGCAGTTCATCTTGTAGCTTGTTTTTATTTCAGGAAGCGATAAACCAGCTTAAAGACAGCACAAGGAAATTGTTGTATCTACTAGACAGCATTCAATCGAAAACCTTTTCAAAAGACCTTCCTCCACCAAACTTGAACGAAGTTAATGTTGTAACGTCGAGAGCAGAATCTGCTGGTGTATGAATTTTCTTTTACTATTTTTTAATGATATTGACTCCCAATGTGAGTCAATGTGTATGTATGTATGTCAATAAGATAATAATGATAATAGCCTAAAAAATAACGAATGGAGGTGGTTTACCCATCTATCTAATTATTTGGTGTTAATGTTTCCAGACTAAGATCTCTTCAATTCTTGACGTAACTGATCCGGGGCTAAAAAATCTAGAGTACCAAACTCAAGCATTAAATAGTATTTACATAGAGGTAAACTATCAATGAACTTATCAATTTATTCATGTGTTCTAAAAGGTACTACATTTCTTTATACCCCTTCTTTTTTAGGATGACGATGATGATTGCTCAGTATTCAAAAGGCTAACTAGAAAATGCAATTGTTTGAACCAACAGGAATACAACGATTTTATGATACATTTCAATGAGGAAACTAAATACGACACAACCACTATTGGTGAAATTATAAAAAATATCCGGATTCTGAAGAAGTTTTTGTACATGGGTGGCACATATACGAAAAATGCATTAATATTTTTGAATGAGGTGACTTCTTACTTATTTTTGAGGATTATTACCTACCTACACTAGTCAACAAATTTTAAACTTTTGAAATTAGGTAGGTAAGTACCTATCTGTGTTCTTACCATGTTTTTATTATTTCGTACTGTGAACACAAAACGTACTTATAAAATTAAAAGTTCTCCATCACATCTCAGTTTTCAGATAAAGCGCCTAGAAAAATCATGTTTGTTAAAAAACGAAACGACGAAAATTCTAAATGAATCGGAGATAAATATTGTGCATGGGCAGAGAACTTATATTTGTGCAAAAATTTGCGCAAAACCATTTTAAAAATCATTGTATGTGCGCCTGTAGAATTAACATAGGTACACGAGTAGCTCTTTGTTACAGAATTAATAATATTTTTTAGGTTGCGTAGGTATTTTATTAGACGATGTCGTATAGGTAATATGTATTATCGCTAGAGGAAGGCATTTCGAACAATTATTGTAACTAGATTCCTTCCTCCCCTACTGCTTTGCATCGAAGTCTCCCAAGGCTCTTTTCTGGGCCATCAATTCTTTGTAAGTAGTAACCAACCACAATTAAGTTCTCATATCTGTGTTAATCCTATTTTCTTATCTGATAATATGCAGGGCTTAGCAAAGTCAGCGTACGCAGAGAAGGTAGAAATAACGCAAGGATTTTCACACTCGGACCTGTGCAATGTTTTTGAAAATCAGTCCATAGTAACTATGTGCATATCTTGGCCTTGCAAGTATCCAAACTATGGCGATAACTTCACTCAGGTACTTACCTACATGTTTTTTTTTAATGGGCGCTTCTTTTACCTAGGTTTTCTCGATTTTCTCTTGGTAAGTATAGATTAATTATTAATCAAATAATAAATAATCTTCGATTCTGTTGGAATGCAATAATGTTCTTAGCTCTTGAATTTTCCAGTAGGTATTCCAGTTTAAATATGGGTTCCTCGGATTTTATCGGCTTTCGTAGTTTCTTTGAACTTTATTATGCATTTGATTTTATGATTTAGGTACTTACGATAGTAGGTACAAAATCTAGAAATTGGACTAATAACTAAAAATTTCAGGATTTAGCAGCATCGTTTTTGTTTAAACTGGCCCAGTTGGAAGAAGGGCGACGATATCTGAGATACACATCAAAGATAACAAATGACATCAAAAAAGTTTTGAGGAAAAAAGGGGTAAAATTAGACCCAGATATCATAGACTCTTTAAAAGCCACATTAAATTTGATTCATCCACAAATGACACAAAATATAAATTTTGCATACTACAACAGGCAAAATGACGAAGGTAAACAAAAGAAAATTTGTACTGAAAGTACTAGCTTGTTGGAAAGTCCATGTGCCAGTCAAAAGAACTTTAGTTCCACCACTGAAAGAAGTTTCCAAGTAACAAAAGATTGTTTCTATCAATATGGAGTTAAGCACAGATAAACCTTAGGGTATTTGGATATGTGGGTAAACTCCTCAGAATTTGTTAAACAAGAGTGTAGAATTTCTACTATGAGATTGCGATTTTCAGATGGCGTGAGCGAAATTATAAATGGGTTACAACAGAAAAGAAAAGATATGACATTAGCGGAAGTTTTTACGCATTTAGACTTACTAACCAACTTTAGTTATGTAGAGGGCAAAATTAAAGGTTTAACACCACACTTGCCTAGTTTGCTACTCCTATTTAAAGAAATGCTGAGAGAGTATGATAACAGTGAAATCAATATAATAATAACAAACATTCTTAATAATATTGTCTCTGAGAACATGATGAGACAACAAGAAGAATTATATGAGCCTAAACAAGTGATAGTGGTAGACACAGCTACAGAGGTAGGTTCTGCACTGTTTTACTACTCTTCACACAAGTCAAATCCTACTTGTAACCTTTACACAATTGATTTATACATTTTAGCCTGTTGACATGAGAAATGAAATCATTCAAATACCACAAAAGCCTACTAATACAAAGAAGGCATACAACAAATCGAGACAATATGTGGCATCTACTAAGTTTCGTCTAGCACCAAAAGGCAAAGGTAGGTACGTGTAAATATTTAAAAAGTAAATTTATTTATATCTAACACTTTATTGACACGTTTGCTCGATATAAAAAGAATTAAGAACTGTTGTTATACAGTTTCAGAATTTGAAAATGCTACTGAAACAGCAAAACGGTTTAGTTGTAAGTAGAATTTTGTTCCAAATTATAAATATTAGGTGCCGCCATAAAGACAGCGATCACCGCGCGGATACACTGTCATCTCATTTGTACGACAAACGAGAACGCGTCGTCGCGCCGATAGGGGGCGCCTTCCAGTTTTTCCGTACAAATGAATGTAATGACCGTGTGTATTATATAGTCCTCCTGACCGATTTCGGCCATGGCGGCCGATCTCAACCGAGACTGGCCATCGGCAAGTGTGTGTGCAAACACAGGTGCACTCCCTCTTCCATCACTCTCATATTCCAATGGGTCGGCAACCCGACACGACCGGAGAGAGATCTGGCGCAGGACCAACGGCTTAATGAGAGTCGAAAGCAAAGTAAATAAATAAATTTAAAAAAATGTGCTTTTCGAGGCACGGGGTGTCACACCACCAACTTCCAAACTCAGGGCAGCCCAATGACACTTTTTGCCCGACCTGGAAATCGAACCCAGGACTCCATGCTCGGCAGTCGCGCTTGCGACCGCGAGGCCAACAGAGCAGTTATTATAATATGAGAGATAAAGCATCTCACACAAGTATTCATTTTTTACAGGTGGAAAATGTAGTATAATAGTTGTTCCCGTTGAAAAGAATCCCCTTGAAAAGAAAGCAAAGCCACATTGGTATTAAAGTCTGTAATAATGAAACAATATTATGAAACAGCCCACACAACAAATTTACATCAACAAAACAGATAAATTATAACAGTACTGTGTATATAAATATATGCTTACTTTAGTAATGAACTTCTATTTGTTATTTTCTTTTTTATACAATTTCTTATTAGTACTCAAAATGGAACAATAACTTCAATAAATGCATTTGGAATGATTATAAATTAGTTAAAACACATATTTGGTACACTGACAATATTATTGCAATATAAAAATCTGAGTACACTATAAGCAAGAGTTAGTAAATTAAAGGAATAGCCCTATAAATGAGATCTAAAGTAAAAAAAAGTTTAAACATCACCATAAAATCATATCCTCAAAGCCTACATAGCATTTAATTATATTTTAATAAATAAATAAAGCTAGCAACAAATAAATCTTCTGCACCAGAGCAATAATTAGCATTCAGTCAAACTGACTATCGTCATATTTTTCATAGGTTCTGCGAGGTCTATCATAAACCCCTACTGCTCTTTTATTTGATGGAACTGGAGCACTTTGCCTGAATAACATGGCCAACAAAATATAAAACCCTCCAACAATTTTACTAAAGAAATCTAGTAACCCAAGGAACATTGGTGTGGAGTTTCTTACTAAAATAGAGAATTCTCTAATCAGTGCTAATATGAAGTTTCCAAGAAAGTTTACAAAGGAAGTGCTTCCAGTGAAGATTGCAATAACAAAGGCCAGCAAAAATGTTGCGAATTCTTTCACATTGCTTATAGACAACACACCTTTTAGAGTCTCAATAAAGTCAGTATAGGTTTCATTGAGAGCTGCCACACTGCTTTCTAGTCTCTTGTCAGTGTTTTCAGTAGGTTTAGTTTTCTTTGCTGTACCAGTTAAAATAGGTTCTACTTCTAAAAACGCATCAGAAATATGTCTCAAACATTTCAATGTCACACTAACTTCATCGTCCCTGAATTTCAAACTTTTGATTTGAAACCAAAAAGGGCCAAAGGGTTGGTTATCTATCTCTGTCCACAAGCAGACGCCGGCCGAATATCCCAATGATTCTGTATCTGTGATACCAATCCAGTGCGTATTGGGGCAAATCGTAAGCAATTTATGCTGTACATCAAACAAGTCCTTCTTTAATGACACTTCTGCAGCACTAATTATAACGACGTCACGGTATCCGATACGCTTGTCGGCAAGTCTCCTTTCAACATAACGCCCTAAGAAGATGCGCGACTTTAATCTTTCTTTGAGATAATTTTTAACTTTTGTCGGTTCGGCGTCATCCTGGCTGTCGTATTGAGACGTCACTCCTGATGAGTTGAATGATAAACTCGACTTTACAACACTCATTTTAGATCTGAATGAATAGTATAAAATAAATTGTATAAAAAAGAAAATCAAAACAACAATGACAAAGGCTTAATTCACAACTCTGATCTTGAGTTTGACAAATGTCAAGATTATATTAATGTGACAATGACATAAATATACGTTCCTAAAGTAGGCCAACAGTCGACATCATCGATAATGTAACTTATCGATGATGTCGACTGTTGGCCTACTTTTAGCTTCGCCACGGCAACAACGAACGAAAAAAGTCCTGTGGCTACGTTATTCGCATGTTTGCAGCTGTTTGTCTAAAATTTTATTTTTTTAAAGCTGCAGTGCGCTACAAAGTAGCAGTAATAATTTGCAAGATATTTTGCGTTAGCTGGAACGACATCAGGAAATGATGGGTTGGATTCGTTCTGAAATAATTTAAGACAAGACGTTGTTCAGAGGATAAATAGGAAAAAGACTTTTCTGTCCTCCGGTCTCCGAGTCTTCAGCTGTCCTCCGAGTCTTCAGCACGCGCCTTCTATGAATAATGGTGTATCACGACCATTCAACCCTTTGCGTAACACTTAATCGATCGTAATCCTTTTCGTTTTGTCAACTGAACAGTATTCATTGCGAGTTTAACGTCGTCGAGTGATTGAAATTCTTGATAAGTGTTACGCAATTAATATGCCGGTTACACACCATTGTCCAAAGCCAAATGCAGCCGTGTTTTGAAATTCACCATGACAATAAGATATTTATCATGACAAGGATGTCATAAAATAAAGGATTATTGTCCTTTCAATTACGATTTAAATTAACTGACACTTCGCCCTTGACTTTGTACGCGCATCCCGTTCCAGAATAGCCTATAGCCTTCCTCATGAATGCGACTATCATACGCAAAAATAATTTTCCATATTCCAGAAATAAGCGCGTAAAAACAAAATAAACAAAATCTTCTGATTTATTTTATTATATTATATCTTTAGATTATTCAATATTATTATGTAAAGGGAAAGGATACTACAAATAAAACAGATAATAATTTTATAAAATTTGTACAATTTAATTAAATTGATACTGACAAAAAATTTAAAGAAGATCTTTACCTGTACCTTTGTATTAGGTATTAAAATATGTTCTGACTTCTGAGTATTTACAAAATGTCTCCTTCCTTCCTAAAGGTATTCAGACAAACTATAATATGTTTACTCATCAAAACTCTAGAACACTATGTAAAATAATTCTTAATATTCTTCTTTAGAAGACAAGTTAAAGTCTTTTAATTTAAAATGCAACAAGCTTTCCGAAACATTTTATTCTTATTGAAAACAAATGAACCAACATAAAAGTCTGTTCCAATAGACTTTAGGGCACTTCAAATATTTTTTTTTTGTTACTAAGGATAATCTGTATTTATCTACATTAAGAAAATATGTATTTCATATATTTTCTATACATATATAAATCGCTTGGATACGTCAGAATTGTAAGCATTCTGTACAATAAAATACGCTCCATTACACATCAAGTCATTATATCCATTTAGGTTTTTTTTAAATAACGTAATTAAATAACAATATAAGGTAGGTACTAGCATCATATAAGCACAATGTTTTAATATTATTTACTGAAATGTAGAAGCTTACTCTATTACAAAAATAAATAGTTGCTAGGTGGATTTTAATTACGTAAATCTACCTATATCAACAGATATACAGGAACAAAACATGTTCTATCGTTATTGCGTCAGAAAAATAAGAAAAAATACTACTTCTAACTATGTTATAACTAGAGATGAAACGGATAGTAGTTTGGCCGGATACCGGATACCGGATATTCGGCAAGCTACTAGGCCGGAGCGCCGGATATCCGGCTGCCGGATATTCGGCCCTTTATTGCGTTGACGCGATCAGTTTGATTTGAATATTGGCGCGGTGAACGAGATCGGAAATATTCACGCGCATTCGGGTCGCACGTAAGCGGAGATCGGGTCGACTCGGGGGCGTTCGATTGTTATCGCGCATGTCAATTTGTGTTTGTTTCTCAGTTAGTTTTTTGTTTATTTCATTGTTTATCACTTGTCGTCGTGATTTTATGTTTGAATTCTGATAGATTAACAAGAAATGTCATCATCAAAAACACGATCGCCAATATGGCAATATTTTGATTTAAACAGTGACGATAACAAGTACGCGGTATGTTTGTTGTGTCAGGTTAAAATTTCTCGAGGTGGTGAAGGAAAAAAGGCAGGTACGTAAGTTTTAGAGGTTATGTTTTTGCTTCAATTGAACGAAAAGGTATGAAAACGAAAAAATATGAATATTCTTATATTCTTAAACTGATTTTGTTAATAAACAAACTTAGTAGGTACCTACCAGTATAACAAAATTTTGGTCGATGTGACATTTCATTTTTATTTTCATTAGGTACCTACTACTACGACCTTACTTTAAATTAGTTTAAATTCTTTAAATAAAACGACATTCACCAATTTTACCTTCCCTGTTTTAAAGTATGTTTTTTTTTGTCATTTATTAGGTACTTCCGCCATGAGTAATCATTTGAAGTCCAAACATCCAGAGGAGTTTAAATTGATAAATAAAAAAAAAACTGGTGAAAGTTCAAAGCCGGTTATGGCTCCGGGACATGTCGTTCCCAGCACAAGTGCATCTTCACCATCAGCAGAAAAACAACTAACACTGTCGGAATCGTTTGAAAGAAAATTACTTTGGAATGTAAATGATGCCAAAGCCAAGAAATATCATTATTTAATTTCAGAAATGATTGCTCTAGATAACGAGCCGTTCAGTATCGTAGAAAAGGTCGGGTTTAAAAGGCTTCTAGAACAAGCGCTACCTCGTTATGAATTACCAAGTCGCACTTATATTTCTCAAAAAATTTTGCCCGATATCTACAATAGAATTCACGACAAAATTAAAACAAACATTTCAAAAGCTATTGCAGTTTCTGTTACTTCTGACATTTGGACCTGCCTGCACAATAGTTCCAGCTTCTTGAGTTTCACAGCCCATTGGTTGTCTCCGGAATTTCAGCTGCAACACGGCGTTCTTGCTATGAAACCGTTTTCAGGATCACACACTGGAGAAAATATAGCAAAGGAACTGAACGCTATTGCTGCTCGCTGGGATATTGATAGAAATAAAATTCATTTACTAATCCATGATAGTGGCGCTAATATGGTGAAAGGAGTTCGAGTTGCAGAGTATGATTCTGCTAGATGTTTCATACATTCACTTCAGCGAGTTGTTAATGAGGCAATGAAGGTCCAAGCTGAAGTATTAGACATAATTGCTACTGGAAGACGTCTAGTAACTCATTTTAATCATTCAGGTTTAGCACAAGAAAAATTGCTTGCAATTCAAAAGGAGTTACATTTACCGCAGCATCAGTTAGTGCAGGACATCAACACGAGGTGGAACTCTACCTACTACATGGCAGAACGCTTGTTGGAACAAAAAAGGGCTATCTCTCTTTATGTCGCTGAACATGACACACTCACTAATTTGACGATACAACAATGGGGCCTAATGGAGCAGTGCATAAATCTTTTAAAACCATTTGAAGAAATAACGAAAATTACAAGTTCTGGCCTTTCCTGTATATCCGAGGCGATTCCGCATATTTCTGCATTAAAAAAGTATTTAGACAAAAACGAGACTGCACAAAGAACACCAGACTTAGCTCGTATGAGAGCTTCTTTGAAAGCTGAATTGGAAAGTCGTTTTAAATCCTTAGGAGATAATCCAAACTACCTAATTGCTACCTTTTTAGACCCAAGGTTCAAGTCAGATTATTTAGGAGTTCTTGAAACTGAAAAAGCCCGACAGAAAATCATGATAGAGTATATAAAAAACTCTTGCGAGGAATCTTCTTCTGACAGTGAAAGATCATCGCCGTCTTTAACACCTGCTAAACGAATGAAAGAAGATGAAACTGGATCCAAGTTCACACGTGAAGCTCATGACACTTTTTGGAACTGTTTCAATGAAGTGGCAAAGGATAATAGTAGTGATTGTCGCGATCAAGAAAAACAAAATCCAATTGCTAACGAGATTGACTTTTTTTTAAAGACATCTCGAATCGATCGCAATCACGACCCATACATTTGGTGGTCAGTTAATCTAAATCAGTACCCGCAGTTGTCAAGGTTTGCTAGAATTTATCTTTCAGCACCTGGCAGTAGCGTTTACAGCGAAAGGCTATTTTCAGAAGCTGGTCTGGTATACGAAGCCAAGCGAAGTCGCCTCTTACCAACAAACGCGGAAAATTTGGTATTTATTCATCACAATTTGCCACTTGTTAATTTTGAGTATTAAACTAATAATTAATAAAACAAACATTTTTAATGTGCGATTATAAAAATAAACGGTGTCCATAACCTATTGGAGTATGATTTGCCTTGTGTAAAATAATGAAATTTTTTTAAATTTTACTATCCGGTATCCGGCCGGATAATGTATCACTATCCGGTATCCGGCCGGATAGTTAAAACAAGGCCGGATAAGCCGGATACCGGATAGTTACCGGATATCCGTTTCATCTCTAGTTATAACGCCAAGGTCGTCGGCAAAACAAACGCTGCCATTTGAATGGCTTGAAAAATATGAATTATTTGTATGACTAAATCAAATCGGGCTTTTTATAAAGGCTTGTTTACGCATTTCTATGTTTATAACAAAATTAAATATAGTGAAATCTTGCATTCACTAACTAGGGATAGTTGAATTACTTTTAATATATGTCGGAAGTGATACAGAAGCAATCCTATTTTTTTAAGTTCGCTTGCGTTAACAAGCCGTGTACTCTTCGGCGCTAGTGCGATTTGAATGACAGAGGTAGTTACTAATACAAAAAAATAACACATAATCATGCATTATGTCTTCAAATATCGTAATGTTATTTTATCTAGACGTCTATAAAAGATAAAATTAATGTACTTTTACTCTTACCAAAAGTCTTAACTCAAATCGCAATTTTCATAACAATCGTATTCAAAATTGTAAGCATTCAAGTTAATACGATAAAGATCAATATTATCTACACTTTATAAGAATAAGTTGACAAGATGACAATATTATGTTGACTAATTTTAAAAGACGGAGTAAAACCTGCAGTATATACGTAGAAGTGATAAGGACCTTCCTCTTACAATAACGTAAACTCATTGCGGTTTACTCGCTTAGCTCGGTAGAAATCACAATTTCTCTAACTAGCAATAAGTACCAAAAACTGTACTCTTCATTTTACTCCTAAGAAATATATAATACCACAGTAAACCTTCTGCATGTACATTCACAACCACATTTATAAAATCCGTACCAACTTCGTTGTGAACATAAGATTGCAGAAATATAAGCGTTGAAATAATAAAATTAAACTATATCATTCTCAAAATAAGATATCATAAGGCTCGTACAGTCAATTAAAGTCACAGCACCCTGTGCAACATTAGGCCATAATCAATTTTCCCAAACAATATAAAATTAATATTGCATTCATTCCTAATGGCACCTAAGAAAATGTCATACATAACAAACTATTCTAGACACAATAGTGTTTCATTTGACACAGCCCAGGGAAGGACTTGAAAACAATAAACTTAACTATTAAATATTATCAAACATTCGAGTCGCACCAATCGCGCTTGCAAAACAAAACCGAAGACCACATATGCACCAATTTGGTTCACGTTCAGTACGTAACGATAATATAGAATCGTCAAAACCGCATTTCTGCGTCAAATCCTTGAGACAGGAATTGAGAAAGGCGTTAATCCGCCAGCAAAGCTATGATTTTTAATAATTTCCCGGTAAGTAAACCGTGGAGAATTTATTTCACGATGAGAAAGCCGTGTACGCTCGCTAGGAACTTGTCGAAGTTATCTTGGAAGCGGAGTTTGTGGGTCCTCATGCCGTCGAAGAGGACTCCGTTTGTGAGGACGCCGAATGCCTCTTCCAGTCGGGGAACGTTCTGTGGATCGTTGACGGCGAACGCTTCGATGAGCTGTCGCGCTAATCCTTCGAGTAAGGCGGGTTTCACACAAGTCAAGGAATAAATGGCCGCGCCGGCTGCGGGAATGGAATCCGGTGGTATTTCCATCTTGATGATCAGCATGAGGAGTAGTTCTGCCAGAGTTAGCAGTGACAGTGCGTAGGGATTGTCGTCGCCTAGTGTCCGCACTTTGTTGGACAGGCCGACTATAGTGTCGCAGCAGAGAGTGGACACGTCGCACGACACGGCCGTGAGTCCCACGCGTAACGCCGTCACTACCATGTTGAAGTCGTCCAAGGGCAGGTTGGTGAGCTACAAAAAGAAACAAAGTAGAACATGTTAAGAGTGCCCTGTATTACACCTCGTTAACTCGTTAGATCCTAATAATTGTTATTTGTTATGGTGTACAATGAAGAGTGTATCTGTCACCGAAAAATGTCAAACGCCGTAAGATTGTAAAATATCGCGTGAAATTGTAAACTATTTTTTCTAAATAAGACACGGATATATTGGAAACTATTGAATTTGGGTGGGATTTATTGTAAACAAAACGATTTCTTCATAATATATCGAAAATTACGGAGTCCGAAATTTTCTGTTAACATAATATCTATCGATCTAGCTTTTATGATTCATTACTAATATTAACTAAATAGGCCTGCTTCAGATCTCGATTTCGCCTGATAAAGCTATATACTTTAAAAAAAATGACGTTAGGAACATTATTACGTTTCGAGGAGAACTATTTCTCCTCGAAACGTATAACGATATCAAATGCTTTATAGGTTTTTTTTTGGGAGATGCCCGCCATACTATTCCCTAAAGTAGTGATCACTACAAAAACACAAGAGTCAATAAAGCTCGACGAGTCCTGGAGAAACCATTCAACGGTTTTGGTGCCGCAACGAAATTAATCAGAAAGAACTTCAGAGGACTAAGAAAAACATTATTTATACTTCCCTTCTTATTCCTTATCAAACAGGAGACAGAACAGAGCTAGGCCAATAGGCACCAAGGGGAAATTTATAACTAGGGTAAGCCCAGTTGCCAAGCACGCTGGATTAAAAATCACCTAAAAGCGGTTGCGCACTACGTCCGATCCGAATCCGTCAAAATACTGTCCGAGAATACTCGGACCGAACTCGGATATTGCTTACGCACTGCCTCCGATCCAAATCCGTGATTCAGACGTCATTTTACGCGGAGCCGCTATAGAGCGTTCACTTCACTATATTGTATTACTCATTGGTCCATGCATTCCTTGTCGATATTGTGTTTTTGTAGTCGTCTATAGATTTGTCCAATAGACGGTCTAATTTCAACATTTTCAATTAACGCAAAAACATCACCGAGTCACGTCACCTCCCGGCCCCTCTGCCTCTTTTCTCGGACGCAGCTCGCCTTCGGTTCGGTCGTTGTGCGCAACTGTTCATGCAAATAATACTATGGCCACTTCGGTCCGTCAAGTATTCGTAATGGAGATTCTCGGATGACGAAATCGGGTGTAGTGCGTAAGCTACCATACAAATTGTTCTACGACTACGCCGGACCTAGTTTTCACAGATACTGATTGGGTTCGGATCGGACGTAATGCGTAAGCGCTCTAATACTAATTGGTCCTAAATTGTGAGCTAAATGTTTGTTTTAGGGTAGTTACTTGATCAGCATTATCCAAGTCCCGGAGCATCCTGTAGGCATGCTGGGCCAGGCTGGGCAGCGCCAGCAGCGGCGGAGTGATGAGCGGCAGCAGCAGGCGCAGGCCGCGCGCGCACGTGTCGCCCACGCCGCGGTCGGCGCCCGAGCGCGCGATGCTGCAGATCACTTCCATTAGGGCGCAGATGTCCTGGACACAATATTTCAAAATCAAATTAATGGGGAAAGGCGGAAGAGAGGCTACAGTAGGGAAGTATAGGCTTTTTTACGCCTGAGTTGTCCCAATCCTGGGAAAAGACCTCTTTCCATTCCTCTGTTTAATGGGCCGTTTTTTTCCCGTTCCTGTAAAGCCTATAAGCCTTCCTCATGAATGTGGCTATCAAATACAAAAATAATTTTCCATATCCGACGGGTAGTTCCAGAGATTAGCGCGTTCTAACAAACAAACAAACAAACAAACCAACCAACTCTTCAGCTGTATTATATTAATATATTGATAGATCATATTTTTAAAATTACCTCGTATACTTCTTCCTCAGCATCTTGCGGAATACTTGAGATTTTACTGGAATTCCATCTCATGTATACTTCAAACGTTGTGTTGCATATTTCTAGGAATCTGTAAATGAGTACATCAGAAGATTAAAATCACACTATCCAGTTTTAGGGTATGGAACTCTGAGATAAGTTTCTATACGAAGTATTATTTCTTTTTTATAAGTAACAAAAGGAAATATCAAGAAGAAAGAAAAACTGTTTATGGCCACAGAACTGTTAAATTAACTTACTTGTTAACATTCTGCGGCTGGACCGAATGCAACATCCTCTTAGCGCTTTTAGCGAGTAAATTCAGCGCTGGCAACACAACTCCAGGATAATTGTGGTATTTAAATATGATCCCAGGTATCTTATCTAAGGCACCGATAAGCATCATGAATTGCTCGTCCATGGTTCCGACCTGTAAAGTGAGAAAATATTTAGTTTGTTACTTACAGCAGCTAGCAAGTGCATAATGATGTGACTTTAATTTTCCTGAAACATAATTAACAGTTATCGGATAATCGGGCGCTTATATACCTAACTTCTTCCCATGAAAGAATAATATGGACATTACTTTCTGAATAAATGAGTAATCCCGGGTTACCGGGACAACTTAATGGAATTATAGCAGTAGTTATTTTGATTAGTATCTTTATTTTATTCAAAACAAATGGAAAATCATAAAAACTTTCGTTGTAAATTAAAAGTTCCATTAGAATCTGCTTTTTAAATTTAAAAAATTACAATGAGAGTTCACAACGAGTTCTCCCTACATTTTGTATGCGGGCATTTTTAGCAATCTGAGGAATTACGAACGATTCCAGGAACCGGGATTCTGAACAGTATGTCCGTATTATTTCGTGGGAATAAAAGCGAAGTTTGGGTGTATTAGCGCCCGATTATCCGATCACTGTTAATTATTTATATTTAAACTTCATTATGGTTGCAGAGGTCAATCACATCACGCAACCCTGTGCCATTAAATTCCCCGCTATGTCAAAACATTCCCAGTGACAACAATTTTTAATAAGATACCAGATCTAAACTTGTCCAGTATTCCAAATGTTTTATGTTAATATCCTGCAAAAACATTCTAATATTTGGATGTCTGCAGCCAAAAGTTATGTTAGGAATCAGTTTGAAACCGATAAGATAAGATAAAATTATTAGAAACTGTTAGAATAAATTCACAAAAAAATGATGTGACATTACCCTGGCATAGCTGTACTTTCTCCCTATGACAAAAAAGCCTCCCAAACAATGTAGTTGCTTACCTCAAGCACGCCCTCAGTGACTCCAATAAAGCAGTCGAGTGTATCAGCGAGCATGTTACGTACGGGTTCCGTATCCGCCTCCATGTTTATTAAATTCATTAGCTTCTCTTGTAATGACACCGTGCTTGATAGCAGACGGTGTCGGACGTCACCTGCACAAGATTACAGTATTAGGGATGATAAATTATAATATTCCTTCAAAAATGGTATGACTTACATTGTATTTAACTATCCTGTGTTGAGCTGGATAAGCAAGAATGTTATATTATGCGTGTACAGACCCCCAAACCCTCAAAACTTTACTTTATTTGAGTCAACTATGGAAGATATCCTTGCGAAACTTGCAGCAGAAGTCTAAAAATACTTTCCCTAAGTTTATATTTAGTGACTGGGCGACTAAAGGTATTAGGATAAGTAGGGAAAGACTTTATGAGTTATATGGCCTTAAGCCTTTCATTAACACTGAAACCTTTAATATGTATGTTAACAAATATTCTAAAGTTTTCAGAAATACTTGCAAAGTAGCTAAAGCCCTGTACATTAGCAACAAGATCAAATCGGCAGATAATAAAATAAAGACAGTTTGGAAAGTTATCAATAATGAAACAAGTAGGAATAAAGTACGAAACACTGATTTTTTACTGGAGACTGCACATGGTGCCATAAGCTCTAATTTAGAAGTAGCTCAAGAATTTGTAATTTTTTCACCGAAATACCATCAAGAACTACTGAAGCTTTAAATTCTTCCCCCTTGGTCTCATTTAATTTACTAAGAGCAAACGTTCCAGGTTGTACGGTTGAATTCAAATTCAAACATATCAACCCTATGACAGTTATAAAAGCTTTCCGGCAAATCAAAATCAAATTGACCGAAGACTTATGGGGAATGTCTGTCAAAGTGTGCACGTCCATAATTGAGACCATAGCACCATACTTGGCTTTAATATTCAATTTATGTGTAGACCAAGGAGTCTTTCCGGATATAATGAAATATAGTAAGGTTATACCACTTTTTAAATCCGGTGACAGTAAAGATGCCAATAATTATAGACCTGTATCCGTATTGCCGGTTTTCAGCAAGGTATTTGAAAAAGTGATGCTCAATCAAATGCTCATTCATTTTAACATCAATAAAATCTTACACGATCAACAGTATGGTTTTACCAAAGGTCGTTGTACGACTGACTCTGGTGTCACGTTGTTAAAACACATATATACAGCGTGGGAAGAGGCGCAAAATGCCATAGGAATCTTTTGTGATCAAATCAAATGCCTTGGAGAGGCCAAGGCATTTGATTGCGTAAATCATGAAACCTTGCTCCTAAAACTAAAACATTACGGACTAGGTAATCTTGCACTCAGTTTAGTGAAGTCGTACTTAAATGATACAGCAGCAAGTTCAAATAAACGGTGTTAATTCAAGGGGTTTAAAAGTCAAAATGGGGGTACCACACGGCTCAATATTGGGTCCTTTCCTCTTTTTAGTGTACATTAATGATTTACCCCATCTTTTAAAAAATCAACCAGAGATGGTGTTATTTGCTGTCGATACGTCCTTAATTTTTAAGATAGATAGACGTTCTACAAGTCTTGACGACGTAAATAATGCGCTACAGCAGGTCCAAAATTGGTTCACTGCGAATAATTTAGTATTAAATGGGAAAAAAACTAAGTGCATCAGATTTGCTTTACCGAATGTCAAAAGTAATACTTGCGACATAGTATTGAACAAAGAGAAACTTGAATTCGTCGAAGACACGGTTTTCCTAGGGATCACGCTTGACTCAAGGCTACAATGGGGTCCTCATTTAACATCTCTTGCAGGACGGCTAAGTTCAGCAGCATATGCTGTCAGAGAAATCAGGCAATTCACTGATATAGATACCGCGAGGCTGGTTTATTTTAGTTACTTTCATAGTATAATGTCTTACGGTATCTTATTATGGGGACGAGCTGCAGACATCGAGTCTATATTTATTCTGCAGAAAAGAGCCATCAGAGCCATATACCATCTTGGTCGGCGCGATTCCCTAAGGGAACTGTTTAAGGATATTAACATCATGACGGTACCTTGTCAATACATATACGAAAACATTATGTATGTTCGGAAAAATATTCATCTTTTTAATAAGATTAGTGATAGGCATAATTTTAATACTAGAAATAGGAATAAATTAGATCAACCCCGATTCAGATTGGCTAAAGTACACACTTCTTTTATGGGATATTGTATTAAGTTTTATAATAAAATACCACGTGAGATTCTCGAACTGAATGAGAAAAAATTTAAAACATGCATAAAACGCACTCTATGTAGACAGGCATATTATAAACTGGAAGATTATATCCTTGATAAAAATGCTTGGCTAAATGCCGGTCCTGCTCCACAGCCTCAGCCGCTTGGTTCCACTAGTTAGGTTTTATATTTGGAAGAGATGCTCACCCTCTTTTATGTCTAATAATAATACTATTCCGCATAATCTTATATTATGTTTGGAATAAACTTTTCTTTTTCTGTATTTTCAGATTGATATTCATAGTTTTATATAATTTAGAAGCAATTTTTATTTCAAGTTCTGTAAATGTGAGAACCCTGGACCATTATGTTAATAGATAGTTTCCTTGTTTGACATGAAATAGCAGGGGCAGTTGAGGGTGTGTCATGCTCACTCCAATGTCTCGCTGATGGTGGCGCGTGTATCGGATCATTCAGTTCCCTTCAAAATGGTTGAGCTGAATGGTGCTGATGCACGCGTCATGTTCGTGAACGGGCGCCGTCAGTGGAGACTGGTCATCCCTTAGTTGCCACTGGCTCATTTTAATATTTGATATAGAAGCAACAAGGTTAATGTAACCAGGATTATTGTAAACATAAAATGATTTAAAAGAGTGTCCATAGAGTTTCTTGCACGTTTTTCTCCATAGAGATCTACGCTTTCGAACGTGCAAATAGCTTCATGTTTTTGTCGGACTGACTTTGACAATTCAAAATCGGTAGTACCTGATAATGGTTTATTTGAAATAAATGCTTTGACTTTGACTTTTGACTTTGACTTTGTAGCATAACATCGTAAGAAGTGGATGAAATGGAGAGACGGTTTTAACCCAGAAGCGGGAACATTTCTATCCTCATCCTCAAAGATGTCCACCGCTGGACATAGGCCTCCCTCAAATATCGCTACAATCTCAAATATCGGTGGAATCCCCTGGATGCGCAGGAGTTTCCAGCTAATTTCGACAGATCATTGGTCAACCTTGTGAATAATACAACTCCCCACTGTATAATTTTACGTAGCAGTAATCAATGAATCCTAGCAACTCATTTATTTAAGGTTGGCTTACTTCATGAAAAACAAAAAATATAATCAACAAACGCAGAGTGGTTGTAAAATAGTGTTTTGAATTGAAGGTCCATTCAAGAAGGCTCTCCATAAACAATTTGCAAATTCAAAAGTCTCGTAATTGGACAAGCGATACTAGCGCCTTCTTTAACCTAGACATCGTAGCATACCTTCGGCATAAGTAGCAGCTATGGCGAAAGCCCTGTGTAGCTCCTTCCTGAGATCTCCCGGTAGGTTACAGCCGGCAGCTTCCCATTGCAGCAGAGCAAGGAACTCCTCGCAACTTGCCAGGGGATTTTGCCTAAGAAAAAAGACAGAATGATAAATATAGACTACCTAAGTGGGGTTTTCGTTAGGATTGAACAAATTGTGAGATTGCCGCAGTTAGTTAAAGGATATTCTGATTGGGGGTAAATAATAGAGATATAGAGAGAGTAATCCTGGAGGCAACTGAGCTTTCGAAGCCAATGGCCTTTTCAGACAAAAAAAATAATCTTAAGAAACTATTTTCATGGGGCAATTCCCATATTTTTGATAAATTTTCGCATTTAAATCTCTTTGTCAATCAGTTTTTGACATTTATTAACGCCGTGATAGGATAACGACTTAAATTTGAACGTTTCTTTAATAACGAGAATTGTCCTACTGTTGTGTTGTTTGATAGGTATGGAATAGCTACTTGTGCTGCGAGTGCGCGAGTGTGGTCAGCAGATGCGTGGCGTGCGTGGCGGCAGCGGGCGGCGCGGCCTGGTGGCGC